>JAPFBL010000173.1:0-357500 GCA_026182355.1 Hermatobates lingyangjiaoensis | reverse complement strand
TGTCGATAGTAGTGATAGTAGTAGTAGAAGTAATAGTTATAGTCCCATGTATAGTTATAGTAATAGTAATAGTTATAGTCCCATGTATAGTTATAGTAATAGTAATAGTTATAGTCCCATGTATAGTTATAGTAATAGTAATAGTTATAGTCCCATGTATAGTTATAGTAATAGTAATAGTTATAGTCCCATGTATAGTTATAGTAATAGTAATAGTTATAGTCCCATGTATAGTTATAGTAATAGTAATAGTTATAGTCCCATGTATAGTTATAGTAATAGTAATAGTTATAGTCCCATGTATAGTTATAGTAATAGTAATAGTTATAGTCCCATGTATAGTTATAGTAATAGTAATAGTTATAGTCCCATGTATAGTTATAGTAATAGTAATAGTTATAGTCCCATGTATAGTTATAGTAATAGTTATAGTCCCATGTATAGTTATATATAGTAATAGTTATAGTCCCATGTATAGTTATAGTAATAGTAATAGTTATAGTCCCATGTATAGTTATAGTAATAGTAATAGTTATAGTCCCATGTATAGTTATAGTAATAGTAATAGTTATAGTCCCATGTATAGTTATAGTAATAGTAATAGTTATAGTCCCATGTATAGTTATAGTAATAGTAATAGTTATAGTCCCATGTATAGTTATAGTAATAGTAATAGTTATAGTAATAGTTCATTATGTAGTAGTAACAATAGTGAAATTAGTGAAATTGGAAGATTTGAAGATAATTGAACCATTGGAAATGTTCTGTACAGTAGACGTAATCTCTCCCTCTCTCTTTTCTCCTAAAGAATGATATTCCATAAAATTTGAATTAACAAGTCTGTTTCATTACTCTGTGTGTTACTCTTCTTCGATTTTCAACTTATATATGTTCAGTTTCAAATATCTTTCTGATTTTATAGCAAAAATTAATTACGATAATTAGACATTTATTATCATGAGAAAAGCAAGTAAGTGATTTGAAAAATCAAGGGGAAGATTGAATTCTGAAAAACACTCTTTGAGTGTTACAACAAAACGGAAGGAAGATAGAGACAAAAGTACAGCAATGAATAAATAATGAGAAAAGGAAAAAAAATCTGGAGTTGCAGTTATTCTATTGATCTCTCACTCCCTCTCACAATCTCTCTTCCTCCCTCTCTCACTCCCTCTCACACTCTCTCTCTCTATCTCTCCCTCTCATTCATCTTCTACCTATCAGTCTCACTCTCTCTTTCTCCCTCTCTCACTCCCACTCTCTCTCTCTCTCTTCCTCCCTCTCTCACTCTCTCTCTCTCTCTCTTTCATCCTTTACCCTATCAGTCTCTCTGTCTCTCACTCATTCACTCTCACTTAATGTCTCTCACTCATTCTCTCTCCCTCTTTATCTCCCTCTATCAATCTCTCTCTCTCTCTCCCCCTCTCTTTCATCCTTTACCCTATAATTCTCTCTCTCTATTTCTCTCTCTTTCTATCTTGTTTTTTTTTATAATGAAGGCAGTATTAAAAAAAACCACTGGAAAATACCTATTTTGCAGTAGTTTTTTTTTTCTTATTAAAACTAATGTAAAAGTTTAAACAAGTAGGATAATTTAGTTTTACGAATGATAGGAAAGTCAGATATGGTTGAGACGAAGGGTTGGTGGTTGTGGGGGAGGGGGCAGTTTTAGCTTTTAGTTTTGTATAACTTTCAATTAGATGATAAAATTTAAATGGACTTTCTCTACCTCGGGAGTTAATGTTGAGTGAAAATGAACAAGTTTGTAAGAGACTTTCAAAAGTCCATTCAGTTTTGGTAAATCAAACAATGTGGTCAGAAAACTGAAATCTTTCAGCCACATTCAAAAATATGTAGTATTTCTTTCTTATTAGAAAAATCGTTCGTTCTATATTATATATATATATAACAAGATCTTACATAAACACGTGAAATATCAATCAATAATTAAATCACAATATAAAACGGTGGGGGGGGGGGGGGAGTTGGGTTTTTGACTCTGACGAAGACCACTTGTTACGTTTGAAAAATCTTAATCTTTTTTTCCCATTTCATATTGTGATTTAATTATATATATATATATATATATATTATATATATAATATATAGTTCAATGTACATAAAGAAACATACAGAAATTAAAAACACACATTTACAGTCTCTAACCGTCTCTGTACCAATGTGCTTGGTTTCCCTCTCTTATCTCTCCTGAAGACGGTTCAACCGAAAATTAGAGACTGTAAGTGTGTGTTTCTAATTTCTCTATGTTTCTTTATGTAGATTGAACTGTATTTGTCCATTTCGGATCGTATTTTTATCGAAAAAGTGTATATATATATATATATATATAAACTATATTCACAAAGAGAACACACAGTAATGAAACAAAAACTCACTACCTAACCATCCTAACTATGTAGGATGGTAGTACCCTCAACCAGGTTCTGCCTAGACAGGGGAATACCATGTGCCTCTTCTGCATGGTTCCTTGGTGCTCCTGTCGTGAGATGGAGAGTCAGACTTCTTGACAGTTTCATCCTAGTCGTCCCGATGTACCTCTAGGTACATGTTAATAGCGATACCTATATGTTAATAGCGATTTCAATAGACTTAAAATCTTAGAAGCTCTGTACATTAAAGACTTGTTACCTAGTTTAAATGTACAAAGTAATGATTTCAACGTAATTCCTAGTTTTAAGAATATAGATAATTTTTTTAAATTAGTTAGAAAAGAGGGCGATGACCGAGTTAGGTTGAGTTGAAGGGCCATAAGATTTTTGTTGACCCGCACTCACCCCTACTCCACCCTCACCACCAACTTTCACTTCGACAGAGAGCAGTTTTCAGTTGGCGTTTAAACGCCAAAGTAGTCAGTAATATGTATATTTAGTTAATATAAGTAGTTTAAGAACCTGATGATGACCGATGGGGCCGAAAGCTTGTTATCTTAGTTTAATCTAGTGTAGTGTTTAATTAAATATAGTTATCCCCAGTGAAGTGGTTATTTCCAGCCTTCTGAATGTCGTATGCTAGTTTGCTTTGGCAATTATCATCTTCTCAAAAGAAAATTGTAAGGAAAATAGAAGCTATAAGCAAGAAAGTCATGAATGCAGAATCTGCCATCAAATTCAATAATATATGCTTGAAAGAGGACTTGCTGCCGAAATACACTAATATATATATATATAATTATATAAATATATACAAAATTGAAGTTAATCAGGACTCAATCAGTTCTTCAGGTTCAAATTAAACTCTCATTGCCAGAGTTTCGGTTTTTATTTAAAACCTTTTTTATAGGCAGAAGTATAACATTTTGAAACAAACAAACTAAGTATTACATTAAAGATTATTTTACAAAAAAAAATTGTCTGAAACTTAGCTGATACCTGGTTCTTATTGAGTTTCTCAATTTTTGGATCATGTTTCGAATCATCATTCATCATTCATCATCAGGACATGAATAACTTCTAGGGTGAATTTTCTGGTTTGTTATATATATGTGCAATAAAAAGATTTGACATAAACACGTGAAATAACAATCAATGATCAAAGCACAATAAGAAATGAGGAAACAAGACTAAAATCTTTCAAACGTAACAAGCAGCCTTCGTCAGAGTCGAAAACCCAACTGTGCGAAGTGACGTAAGATCAGCTGGTCGTTAATCCTGTGGGGTGAGTAGCCTATCGGCCTGAGTTACTCTTTGTCGTAGTTTCTGGATGTCTTTGAAGTGATATTTTAACCTTTAAACCACGTAAGTGGTTTAAAATATGCCTTAAACATATTTAAAATGTTGCTACTATTTTCGACTTGAATATTTTAAAGTGGTTTCAGTTTCTTAATTAACATAGCCTCTAAAAAAAGGTGATTTCTGTCTGTTTTATTATTATTTTTAGTATTTGTATAATCTCTCGGGTCAATTTAAAGTTGTGTTTGTCTTGCATATGTTTTTTTGGGTGCTCCGGCCATTAGGTGCATGGTGAGCCTTCTTGATAGGGAAGTTGTAGTCATACCAATGTACGAGTGTTTTTTGCTTCCACAGTCCCCATTAGTACATGTATTCTCTCACACTAGATTTGTTTCAATTAAAAGTGAGTTTTTGACTTGGTTATTATTTTTTATAAATAGCCTACTCATTGAGCTTTTATAAGCGACTAGTGTTACTTTTTCATTTGTATTTATTCACCTGACTCTGTTCCTTACTGTGTCTTTGAATACCTTTCATCAAGGTTGTGTTTTGTCTATCCTCATTAATTTGTTTCTCTTTTCTTACATGAACGTATTCTTTCAAAATACGATCAACAATATCATTCGAGTAACCGTTAAATAAATGCTTGCTTAGGTCTACTAATATCTCTGTTGAATATTTCCCAATTCGATGCAATCTTGTATGTTCTGTGCATTAAGGCTTTAATTGCTCCATCTTTGTAACCTTGAGGGCACTCGCTTCAGACATTCAGGTAGGAGGTGTTATTAGATTCTTTCTTAAATTCTAACATAGTGCAATCAGTTATTATGTGGTATTTACTCATTGTAGGGTCAAAAGCTAATGAAATTGTCTCCACATATATATATTTAAAAGTATAGTATTTTACAGTATCTTTTTTTAAATACTGAAGTTTGGATTTGCCATGCAAGATGTTAATACTAACATCCAGAGAGATGATTTTGTTGTCTATTACTTTTTCAGGTATGATTCTTCCTTAAATTCAATTTTCAGTGCATCCATTTGGTTTGACTTTCTTGATATCACAAAACTGAATAATCAGGTTTCTTTTCTTATATAAAGAACCCATAAACTTAAGCATTTCCGTATAGTCATAGATTACAATTCTCTCTACGGGTTAGCAGAAACATTTTTTTTAACATCTTTATTTAGGAAAATACAACTACGCATATATATATTATATATATATATATATATATTTATATATATTATATATATATATTTTCGTTTTATTTTATATATATATATATATATATATATATAATGTTTTATATATATATATGTTTTTGACTCTGACGAAGACCGCTTGTTACGGTTGAAAGATCTTAGTCTTGCTTACCCATTTTCTTATTGTAGTTTGATCATTGATTGTTATTTCACGTGTTTTTGTGAAATCTTTATATATATATATATATATGTGTTCTCTAATCGGGGTTCGGTCAATTTTCCAGGATAAGAAATCAAACTCTCGATGCCAACGTTTCGGTTTTATTTAAAACCTTTTTCATGTTTTTTATAAAAACATGAATAAATTTATTATATTCCTGTTTTATGAATAAAACAGGAATATAAATTTATTCATATTCCTACAAACAAAGGATAATAAGAAATCACATATATACACCTCGTACATCTAACATATACACAATGTGAAAATGGATTGTTACAACTTATGAATATTACAAGCAAAAATATTTCAGAGATACATAAAACAATATTACTTACAGAAGTAAGAATTTTTTAACTAAGAAAATGAAATTTACATTATATAAAGGAACAACAATTTTAACCGGACAAAACCTTCGACTAGACTAATAAGATAACATTACAAATAACCTCAACACTGTTCACTCAAGGGAACTAAATAAATTAAATTTCACTAAAAAACCCGATTAGAGAACACACCTATTCTATCAAATGGTCAATATATTATTGAATCTGGTATATATATATTGGGCATTCCTCCTTTGTTATGTTTCAGTCTATGTGTCACTATTTATTTTAGGTATATATATATAAACACATATACACTTGAATACATAAAAAACATAAATCTATGCTTTTGCAAAGATTATTTCATTGGAATCAAGAGATATTAAAACATAAATTTCCATTGTAAGTTTGATTTTGAAATAGTGCCCACAATAATTACTTTCTACCATATGTTTCATAGAGAAAGTAAGTGAAAGTACATATAAAGTGATTATTGTAATAATATCATATTTAATGGATGTGCTATAGCTAAAAAGATTCAAGAATAAATAAGTGAAATAAAAATCAACGCCAAAACCACTATAAGAAATCAGAAAAAATTGTTTAACCAGTGCTACCTTTAGGAATTTGACAGTATTCCAACAATCAAATAAATATCCCAAGACACATAACACACATATAATGAAACATTTCTTAAAAAAACTCACATTGTTAATGTCCACTTTATTCATCGTCATCTGCAGAGGTTGACAGTGTTGTTTCTTTACCTATCCTCATCTATCCTCTTTTCGTATCTTCTATGAACAGTGCCATTTTTTATTTCTTCTACTAGAAATATTGCAGGCTCCCAGGTTAAACAAGTTTGTGCATTCTTTGTTATGCAGTGTTATCTGAGGCAGCCGCTAGGCGGCAGCTAAATCGTTTATAACTTTGCCACCAACAACTACACAATGCTTCATATTTCACAATATTGAAACATAATACACAATAATGCTTCAAACATAAGATACAACAAGATATTTATGTCCTACTCTATATACTTATAACAGTTTTTGAAATTTGCATAATTGAAACGTCAAGATATTGATGATTGTGTATAAAACACAAGTGACTCATTGACTAAATTCAAAGAAACATATTTAATACGAGTATAAGAGGAGTCAGGAAGATGAAGCGATTAAGTTTCTTGTATATTTGTCAATGAATTAAACTTTTCTTTAGACACGGAGTATAGAAAATATATGTTAGTGCTATAATTAAGTGGGAATTATATAAAAGAAGCAAAAAAAACAGCTACCATTTAAAAATCCCATGATTCTGGTAAATTACAGAAGTATATTCCAAAATCCGAAGCTGAGGGTAGAAACCTAAGGGATGGTGGCCCTGTTTTCAACCGTAACAAGCAGTCTTCGTCAGAGTCAAATCTCAACTGATCAAATGTGACTCTGACGAAGACCGCTTGTTACGGTTGAAAGATCTTAGTCTTCTTTTTTCTTAATTTCTTATTGTGGTTAGAGCGTTGATACTATACACAGTGTATGTAATTGTATGGAATATTGTATTTAGTGTATTATGATAATGTGCAATATGGTGGTGTTGGTCAAACTGTACCATGATAAAATAAACGGCATGTTAGTACAGGTGCTCTCCAGAAAGAGTAAAAACATTGTATTGGAAAATAACACCTGAAGAAGTGCAGTATTAGTTCGAAATGCATTAAATACATGCATATTATTAATACCACTGATGTTAGTATGATTTATATTATTAATATAGCAAACCGTCATACCTCGTAAGATGATCTTGGTGTCGTTGGAGCGCTTTCGGACGTTGTCCGTCTTCGATCGTAACTAACCTAACTATCTTGTGTTTAGTTGCGATTAAAGATGGACAACGTCCGAAAGCTCTCCAACGACTCCAAGATCATCTTACGAGGTATGACGGTTTGCTATGTTAATAATATAAATCGAAATGTATTGTTATGCTATTAGTTACTGTTACGTTATGTTATGTCACTATGTTGTCAGTAAATACAACATAGTGACTGACTCCACAACTGATGTGAACTTTCTTTTTCAA
The DNA here is from genome assembly GCA_026182355.1 of Hermatobates lingyangjiaoensis. NCBI lineage: Eukaryota > Metazoa > Arthropoda > Insecta > Hemiptera > Hermatobatidae > Hermatobates > Hermatobates lingyangjiaoensis. Next base: position 349,983 of record JAPFBL010000173.1, on the reverse strand, counting down.
TGTTTTCCAATTATAAAACGGTTTCCTGTTCCGTGATTTTTATACTTTCGAGTTATATTTTACCTCGTACTATAAAGCCGGTTACATTGTAATAGGTCTTTTCTATGGTTTCAGAAGAAAATAGCTTTGAAATATTTAGATGATGTTTGGAACAGGGGAAAATTGTTATATTTGTTGGGCAGTGACCTGCCTTATACGAGATATCCAGAGATGACTGATTTGTCCGTTAGTCCAGGCGAGAGGAACGAAGTGCGGCCTTCTGCGATTTGTTGAGAAAAATGTTTCAAAATATAAAGAATTACAATTCTGGTAATAAACACAAATAATTCTGCCATTTAGAAAGAAGACTATTTATCAATGACTACTTTGAAAAGTCTAAGCTTTTAGAAATTCATTTTCCTGAGATAACAAAGGTGGTAAACAAAGGCATTGAATCTTTTGAAAGACGTGAAACAGTTTTAGATGCACTGATCGCAGTATATAATGATAGATTCAAGGATTTTACAATATAGCTATCATACAAGAATTTGCTTATCGATCATTTGTGGCCTTTTACAGAAGTGAACGATGCTAACATGGCCACTTCTTGGATTTTTGGATTTCTTTTCTTGGATTGGGGAATCCAAGAAAGATTCCCCGTCCTTGCATTAATCTATCAACGGTTAATATACATCGTCAATCATGAAGTTTTTGAAATGGGAAGGCAATGGGTAATAGATATATATATATATAAAAAGATCTCACATAAACACGTGAAATAACAATCAATTATCAAACCACAATAAGAAATGGGAAAACAAGACTAAGATCTTTCAACCGTAACAAGCGGTCTTCGTCAGAGTCGTAGTTGGGTTTTTGACTCTGACGAAGACCGCTTGTTACGGTTGAAAGATCTTAGTCTTGTTTTCCCATTTTTTATATATATATATATATATATATAATAGCAAACCACAATAAGAAATGGGAAAACAAGACTAAGATCTTTCAACCGTAACAAGCGGTCTTCGTCAGAGTCAAAAACCCAACTCTTGTTTTCCCATTTCTTATTGTGGTTTGATCATTGATTGTTGTATCACGTGTTTATGTGAAATCTTTATGTATATATATATATATATATACAAACAACGACCTTGTTTGTCTACATGTCGTTGGCCAACTACTTATGGAAATTACCTCTAGAGCAAAGGACGATTGTACGAAAAATAGAGGCTATCAGTAAAAAGGTTGTCAATGCAGAGGCTGCTGCACATTTCAATTCAATCTGTATCCAAGAAGACCTGCTGCCCACTTATACTAATATATATGTGTAGGGCCCTACACATCAAAGATAACAATCCGAGCCTGAACATCCAAAATCATGAACTCAATGTTTTACCAAGCAGCGCCACTTTTGATAGCAGTTACAAATTTGTTAGAGATCTCGAATCTAGTAGGGTTGGCAACAATTGGGTCCGACCTTGTGGCCTTGTTACAGACCCTGACTATGCTAACATGGCCACTTCTTGGATTTTTGGATTGTCTTACTTTCTTGGTACTTGGGGAATCCAAGAAAGATTCCTCCGTCCTTGCATTAATCTATCAACGGTTAATATACATCGTTACATCATGAAGTTTTTGAAATGGGATAGGCAATGGGTAGTAGATATCATATTATATATTTAAAGATCTCACATACACGTGAATATTATACAATCAAGTTATCAAACCATAATAAGAAACTGGGAAAACAAGACTAAGATCTTTCAACGTAACAATGCGGTCTTCGTCAGAGTCGTAGTTGATTTTTTGAGTGTGACGAAGACCGTTGTTACGGTTGAATATAGTCATTTAGTTTTATCAGTTGTTTACCTTAGTTTTCTATATGTATATATGAGCCAACCTACATATAAGAAATGGGAACCTAGAGACTAAGGATCGATTGTCAACCGTAAACATAGAGGTCTTCGTCAGAGTCAAAACCCAGGTCTTGTTTTCCATTTCTTTGTGTTGATCATTGATTGTTGTATCACGTGTTTAGTGAAATCTATATATATATATATATATATATATATATATATATATATATATATTAATTTAAAATATTAAATAATAATAATTACTTTTGTTATTTGCTCCATTTTAATAATCATAAATTAATTATATTCCATATTTATTTAAAGATTTAAATAAACGGCTTCCTTTTTATTGAAAATATATTAATATTTTATGATTTTGTTTATAAAATATAGATATAATCTTTGTTATATGGTATAAAGAGACGAAACAAAGGCACAATAGTCTTTTATAAATTATCAGCCAAGTGGCATTATTACTGCCAGTTAAAGCTGGTAACGGCTGTGTAGATGGTGAGAGGAGGGGGGATTGCTGGCGGGGGCGGCGGGGGTGGACGAGTGGCGGAGGAGGGGAGGGGGGAAGGAGGTGCGCTGCTATTGGTCCAAGCGTTGCTATGGCAACGTCTGAGCACTCCCCGACCATTCCGCCACCCCCTCCCCCCCCTCTATTTCTGTATTGATTCCACCGCTGGGCAAAGTCGCTTGAAACCCTTCTCTTCCCTATAGCACATTTGCATCACCAAAATCATACCTTACCCACCCCTCACCCCCGCACACCCCCTACCTTTAAAAAAAAAAAAATTCCAAATCCACAATTCAATGGTAGTTTGTTCATTGTTTTTATTTTATTTTAATTTTAATTTTTTTTTTGAATTTTTTATGAAAATTAAATTAATTTTTTCGTAATTTTTTTTTATATTATGCAATAAAGATAACATATAAAGACAAAAGTTCCTCAAATATTGTTTTTTTTATAAGTTATATAGTTTAGTGGATTATATAGTCAACTACCAATAGCTATGTTCACCTGTTAAAATAAACCATTTCCAGTGATGGAATTCAGCCGGTTCGAGCGAAACGATGCTTAAAATATTATGAGTTCGGCGAACCGGTTGTTAAAATTACGTAAACCTCTATTCAGACCTGTATTAATTAGTCCACTATCAAACTCCACAACTGTCGAGTGACTCACGTAACTTGTGCATGTATGACAACGTAATTTGCGCATGTCTATAGCCTATATATAACTAAACAATTAAGTTTCGTTTGCGTAACTGTTACAGTGCTCAAACTGCCCATGACAATGCAGATGTTGAGTTGATCTAGCCTACATTAGGCCTAGGTTGAACCTTTAGTTCTGAATCAAATATTGAATGTTTTTAGATCTAATTTCGTGAAATCGCCAGATTAAAGTAAGTGTTTGTTTAGATAAATAATTCAGGGATGGATGCCCGATTTTACAAGAAAAATTTTCTGAAGGACCTAGCTTTAATGATTGATATTGATATTTTGAATGAAATGTCATTGCTCAGTAATGCCCTCCAAGCAAGAGGTACAACTTTGTTCAGAGAAGAAAACCTCATAAAGAGGTCTATTAAAGCATTTGAATTGCTTAAGGACACTATAGGAACATTTGACAAAGAAATTGATGAGAGGGTTGCTTCGGACGCATTTAAAGAGATCCAGTTTACTGAAAACCACAGATGTTAGCCTACCTCGTCAAAAGCTACTGGAAGCAATAATAGAAAATAATAGCAATAATAGACTGAATAGCTGGTGATCATGTTAAAACAACAAGCAATGAGCAGGAAAACTTCCTTCAGCTATTTAACTCGCCGAACTCATAATATTTTAAGCACCGGTTAGCACGAACCGGTGCGAACACACGATCTGTTTTCTTAGAACCTGTTCTTAAAAAAATTGAATCCAACCATTGACCATTTCCTATAGATCAAAGAAGTTCAGCAACATTTGGCCTGGCTGATGATTGAATAGGTGACCGTACATGTCGTTAGTTTGTCCCACTCCCCTACCCCTGCGACCTGTTACTAACATAAATAGGATTTTCCTAAATCGGGAATCCAGTCAAACTATTGTCTTTTGAATAGAACAACATGTATAAAGTCGATAAAATACACTTTGAAAAGAAAAATAATAAAAGATCAAATTTAAAGTTAATTAATTATTAAGAAAATAAGGATTCGTTGAAATTAATAGTACAAAAGGCAAATAAGTGCTAGAAATAATAAATAGCGTATTGCCGCAAAACAATGACGGAATAAAACTTATTTCAAAAGTCTCGTGTCACTTGATGAAAAACAAATTCAACAACACTTGTAAATTAATTAGACTACCCGTGACTCTTTGTGTAACTCAGAAATTATAACAATAGGTATTGAAATTAATTCACTGAACATGATTGACAGGGATAATTTTAATTGTTGTTTCTTGTTATTAAGGCACGGAAACAGATTCCTATATGGCCTAAGCTTTTGATATAGTATTCTTAACATATTCAAGATATATACACAGTAACTATATTTAGCAAAATAAAAATCATTTAAAAGTAAAAAGAAATCATTTATTTTATTATATAAATAAATAAAACATCAATTCAAGTTATCTACACAAGGAAATATATTTAAAACAAACAAAACTTGTAAATTGAAATATTCAATTTATTTACCTAACGTAAAATGACATTAATGAAAGGAATGTGTCTTTATAATGTTACCGTAGAACATTCGTATTTTGCTCTTGAACAGTTGTGTTCAAGTTTGTCTTTAAAATTATTCATTTTTAACCTGTAATGTAGTAGTTTATTATATATTTGTTACATTTATTTATAATACTATTGCACTACTGTCATCAGCAAGCACGCAAGCCTTTGAGCTACTCTGGTTACATCCCTTAATTTTATTACCACTGTTTATATTCCGCAAATTTCAAATTAATTTTTTTTTTGTTACATTTATATACAATACATTTTCACTACTGTCATCAGCGAGCACGCAAGCCTTTGAGCTACTCTGGTTACATCCCTTAATTTTATTACCACTGTTTATATTCCGCAAATTTCAAATTAATTTTTTTTTATTACATTTATATATATTACATTTGGACTACTGTCATCGGCGAGCACGCAAGACACTTGCTACCCTGGCTCCAATTTTGGGAATACAGTGATGATTTTCTTTTATTTAACATTATTCAGGTAATAAATAATATATTTAATTTCAGGTCTCTATTTCCGCGGGAAATGGGTGAACAAACAAACAATCAAACAAACAAACAAACAAACAAACAAGCAAAAAACTCACGAACTTTATATATAAAGATATGCTAATTAATTATTTTTGATATTTGCTTCATTTAATAATCATAAATTAATTATATTTCATATTTACTATAACATTAAAATAAATGACTTTTCGTTTTTATTGAAAATATATTAATATTTTATAATTTTGTTTATAACATGTAGATATAATATATATCTGTAAATTATCTATATTTTATATATAATATCCTTTTTCGTTGAAAATACGATCCGAAACGGAGAAATATAGTTCAATGTAGAAAAAGAAACATAGAAAAATTAAAAATACATACTTACAGTCTCTGATTATCGGTTTGAACCATCTTCAGGAGAGATAAGAGAGGGAAACCTTTCTTGGTTTCCTTGGTTTCTTGGTTTGGAGGGAAATCGCGCTTGGTTTCCCTCTCTTATCTCTCCTGAAGACGGTTCAAACCGAAAATTAGTGAATATAAACTATTATTCACATTATTAACAATGTGAATATTATTCTATTATAAACAAACAATTTAAAACTATTAAATATAATATCAATATTTACAACATTAAATGAATTGTTGAAATGAATTTCAGAAGTCTAGTAAAACTTCGTAAAAAGCAAAATTCAATAAGATCTATAAATCAATTACAATTAGCACTTTATGGTCAACGTTTACAATTCTTAAAGAGAACAGACAACTACAGAGAAGATGAAGCCTAAATCGGATCATATTGTAAAATCAAAATTAAATATTTGAAAAACTCATACCTTATTATTTTTTTAATCTTTATTACAGGTGTTCTAAATAATGATGTATTTTTTTTAATATGGAGTCTAAAAACTATATAGCGTTATATCTTTTCTTTTCTGCGGTTTTATCATTAAGATATAATTAATTTTAGTAAGAGAGATTGTAGAGAAGTATGATATTTAACACAATATAACACGCACTGCTAGACAAGAGGAAATTATCGCTAATATCTAAGATTAATTTGGGAATAAACATGCACTGTTTCAACTAATACGTTGTCTTTAAAAGCTCGGCCGTTTTTAGAACTCCTCTATTATCTTGAGTATAAACAATGTTAGTTTATTTTATACATACAAAACAGTAATGAATTGTTGAACGTGGGAAAGATATATATATATATATTTTATTAAAGTAGACGGCAGCTTCCGCATTTACGACTTTTTTGCTCGTTTTTTCTAGTTTTCTTACTAGTTTTTTCTGGTAGGGAGTGATTTCATGGAGGAGTTGTCCCAGAGACATCAAAGAAATAATTTTGTCTCTGGGACAACTCCTCCATGAAATCACTCCCTACCAGAAAAAACTAGTAAGAAAACTAGAAAAAACGAGCAAAAAAGTCGTAAATGCGGAAGCTGCCGTCTACTTTAATAAAATATGTTTACAAGAGAATCTGCTGCCAATATACACTAATATATATATATGAAAATTCAAGTTTATTCAGTTCAAAGAATCGTTTTATCTAATTAAATATATATTGAAATATATATTTCAATATATATACTATTTATATGAAGTGTAAACCAAATTGGTTTAAACTTCATTGATTGCATTACGTGTTTATTTATTGTGATTTTTCTGCATACGATATATATATATATCGTCTCCTGATTAACAACAGTTCGAAATATTGAACTCAGTAAGTGTGCATTTTATCTTTTTTCTGTGTCGTGTTTTTTATAATTTAAAGCTTTATAGTCCGTGTGGACGATTTATTAAATTTAGTATTTATAAAAATATAATTCATTCATTTTGTTAATAAATAATAAAATAATCAAATTATATAATTAATAAATAAATAAAAGTGAATTAATTTTTATTTTATAAATAATATGAAAGAAAAAGTTATCATTATGGATGATATAGCAGCTCCTCCTGCTATAATGATATATATCATTATGGATGATATATAGCAGGAAGTTATATAAATCCATGACACAGTGACAGTAATCAGTTCTACTTGAGCATGGCGAACTTCAGAAACGAGTCAAACTGATAATAAATACTCCAGTATACAAGGAAAAACGGTACTGTTATGCTGTATAATGTGATTTAAACTTATTTAGAGAGTGAGAGAGAGAGAGAGATAGAAACGAGTAGAGAGATTAGGAAAGAGAAAGAAATGAACAAGGAGAAAGAGAGAGAGTGAGATAGAGTGAGAGAGATAGAGAGAGAGAGAGGGGAGAGAGGGAGGGAGAGAGAGAGAGAGAGAGAAAGAAACAAACTAAGAGATAGAGCAACAAAAAAAGAATAAGAAATAAACAAGGAGAAAGAAAGAAAGAGAGAGAGAAAGAGAGAGAGGGATAGAGAAATGAACAAGGAGAAAGAGAGAGAGAGACAGAGAGGGAGAGAGAGAGAAAAAAAGAAAAAGAAACAAACTAGAGAAATAAATGCAGAGGAGAAAGAAAGAAAGAAAGAGAGAGAGAGAGAGAGAGAGAGAGAGAGAGAGAGAGAGAGAGAGAGAGAGAGAGAGAGAGAGAGAGAAAAACAAACAAACTAAAAAGAAATGCAGAAGGAGAAAGAAAGAGTAAGAGATAGAGAAAAAGGGAATGAAACGAACTAGAGAAAGAAATGCAGAAGGAGAAAGAAAGAATAAGAGAGAGAAAGGGAGTGAGAGAGAGAAAGAGAGAGAGAGAAATAAACAAAAAGAGAGAGCGACAAAAAAAGAGAAAGGAATGAACATAGAGAGAGGGAAAGCAATTAACAAAGAGAGAGAGACAATGGAAGAAACAAAGAAAGAGAAAGAAATGGACAAGGTAAGAGAGAGAAAGAAAGAGACGGAGATAGAGAGAGAGAGAAATAAAGATAGAGAGAAAGAGTGATAGAGACAGAAAGAAAGAAACAAAGAGAGGGAAAGAAATGAACAAGGGGTGGAGAGAGAGGAGAGAAAGGAAAGAGAAAGAAATATTCTAGGAGAGAGAGAGAGAAATAAACTTAGAGTAAAAGAATGAGAGTGAGAGAGAGAGAGAGATAGAAGGAAAGAGAGGGAAAGGAGTAAAGAGAGCCATATAGAAACAAATGAAGAATGAGAAATTAAAGAAATTCAAAGAGAGAGAAAGAAAGAAAGATAAAGTCACAAAGTGAGAGAGAGACAGAGATAACTGTTACCAATTAATGTTAACATTTGTGCGATATGGTAATAAATAAGTATTATAATGAAACAGTATAATTTAACTGCAAGTATTACTGCATTGGTACAGCATAATAAGTAATGGCCTAACAAAAATTCTTATTTATTTACGTTATTCTTGATATTAAGAACGAGAAAGAGAGAGTGTGTGTGTATCAATCTGGTTATGGATTTCACTGAACACTAAAATGAGTGCCAAATAATAAATGAAATATATTTTGCATACCCTATGGAGTGCAATATAGATCAAAGCCTACAGTCGTGCGCTTTGTAAACAATAACTATTTTTGAATTGTTATTAACAATCGGTGCGGGTGTTCTAAGCTTTTGTTTTTTTTTCTCGCAAAGTTAGATCTCCTCTTGTCTGTATATTAAATCAGCGATAGGGACTTTGCCGTCCCTTTGACAGATGTTGCCTGAGGCTATCCCCACCCCCTCATCCCCTACCCATACCTCTGTCATCGTCTTCCCGTCACTAGTCCATTTACTGCAAACTGACATCATGAATTTTGGTTTCCACTGGTACAACATGACTTGGCACTCGTTGAATATAAGACGATGAATTCAACTAGGTTAGGTAGTTGAGCCAGTCCTAGAAGGGAACACACATAAGCCAAGTATTGGCCCTTTGTGATACCACACAATGAACATTCTATAATGGGAGCCTTATATTTTATCAAACTCAAATCTATTTAGAGTAGGGGTTTTTTAACGAGTATCTGGCATCATATACGGCTAAAGAACCGATAACATGCACAGATTTATCCACTCGCATGTGAATAAATCGAGGGTTGAGTGGGTATAGAACCCCTGATTCCATACTGAGAGTCCTAAATTGTGCCTAACTCAAGTTTATTTAGAGTAGGGATCCTTAACGAGTACTTAACAGGCTCGGGACCGACGGCTTGACATACTAAAGTCACATAGAAACATAGTTTAGATAGACTCAGCTCGCTATAAATCTAATCCAGGAGAAATGCCTTTGGTCCCTTCGGTCATTTGAGGTTATTTCCTCCGAGGAATAACCTACCATCCTGAAGAGGTAGCTATATTTGACTTTAGTGATAAGTATTTGAATTTATCTTGTGTCCCAAAGAGATTTTATGTATCTCGGGACTTAGTCTTAAGCTGTTTTGTAGCAGCCTTCCCTATTTGGTTATTCCCGATGCGTAATTTTTATCCTTAGATGTTACTCGCTCCAAAGGCTGATAACCACTGGCTTGGCATTCAAATATATATATAAAGATTTTATATAAACACGTGAAATAACAATCAATGATCAAACCACAATATGAAATTGGAAAACAAGACTAAGATCTTTCAACCGTAACAAGCGGTCTTCGTCAGAGTCCGCTGACTAAGTCAGAGACTAGGCTACTTGACCGCGCTTGGAGCAGCCTGCCCTGTACTGTTAGCTTGCGCTGGGCAGCCTACACGATTACCACCTCTGCGCCGGGGACGCCAGTACTAGGTATATCCCCCCCAGAGAGTGGTTAGAGGCTTTCCTCTAAATTAGTCTTTCTGGCCTTATGTATTTCAGTTAACGGTTTTTAAGCATACCCGACACCTTTGTCACCTTATCTCCTAATTGCCTCTTCCCACTCTATCGCAGTGGACCTATTGTCTACTAGTGGTTTTCACTGGACCAACCCGTCAGCACCTCATACTTGGGTATGTCTTTAATTGCCTTAATTGAATTTTATTATTTCAGTCTAATTTTATAACTCATTAGATGTAATTTGTATTGTAGTGTCTTCCTGATGATGAACACAAAGTGTTCGAAACGCGTTGTTGTTGCTGAATAAAACTTCATTTGTGTGGAGACTTTTGTTTGTTTATCCATTTTACCTCAGAGTAAATGAAAAAGTAACTTATTATAAAAGCCCACCTGTAAGTCGCAAAAAAATAATAACCAAATCAAAAACTCGTCTTTAATTGAAACAAATCTGGTATGCGAGTATACATGTATTAATGGGGACTGTGAAACCAAAAAACACTCGTGCATTGGTATGACTACCACCTCCCTATCAACAAGGCTCACCATGCACTTAATGATACATATTATTAATGTTGCAAACCGTCATACCTCGTAAGATGATGTTGGAGTCGTTGGAGCGCTATCGGACGTTGTCCGAAACTTATCCATGTACATGTATTAATGGGTACTGTGAAACACAAAACACTCGTGCATTGGTATGACTACCACCTCCCTATCAAGAAGGTTCACCAATCACTTAATGATTCATATTATTAATGTTGCAAACCGTCATACCTCGTAAGATGATGTTGGAGTCGTTGGAGCGCTTTCGGACGTTGTCCGAAACTTATCCATGTACATGTATTAATGGGTACTGTGAAACACAAAACACTCGTGCATTGGTATGACTACCACCTCCCTATCAAGAAGGTTCACCAATCACTTAATGATTCATATTATTAATGTTGCAAACCGTCATACCTCGTAAGATGATGTTGGAGTCGTTGGAGCGCTATCGGACGTTGTCCGAAACTTATCCGAAATGTTATCGAAACCTATTGTAGTAGTAGGTTAGTTGCGATCGAAGATGGACAACGTCCGAAAGCGCTCCAACGACTCCAACATCATCGTACGAGGTATGACGGTTTGCCATATTATTAATATAAATAATACTAACCTTAGTGGTAATAATAATATGCATGTATTGACTTAATGACCAGAGTATTTAAAAAACATATGGAAGAGGAACACAATTTGAAATAATGCTGGTTACAAATACAAAAATAATTCAAAAACAAAGTAACTAAAAAACTGAAAACTTGGCAACTCATACTTGTTCAAAATAAGGAAAAAACCATATTTAAATATTCAGATTGAAAATAGCAAAAAAACTTTAAAGTGTTGCAATCAACTTAACAGTTTGTGACACCTTGATGTTACTATCAGTTCTACCCGCGCACACATTATTGTGATAACAACATGAGTGAATTCTACTTATTTCTTCTGTCCTTGAATCAGATCAAACACCCTGAATTGAGGTAGCCATGAAAACAACTTTATGGTCTGGATATCAATTGTTATTTTACCTGATTTGTCCATGCTTGGATTGGTAGGATCTACCAGTCATAAGCGAGCAATCAAGCTACTGAGCTACTCTGGCTGCCAAAATATAGGAACATGAGGAGAAACAGAAAAACTTGAATACAAGTTTTTTTGTATAGATATACAAATATACTTGTATATTTGTATATATTGTATATAGATTATACAAATATACAAATATATTATAGCTATGATATATACTTTATGTATAGAGCATATACATCTATACATAACTTACCCATTAAAGAATTATAACCTCAACCCGTACATCTGCTTAATATTAGTTTAAATTATACTACGTAATTTAAAAATAAAATTCAAAATTTTTATTTTGAAATGTTATTTCAATTAAAAATACAATGAACAAAAATTACAGAGTATAAAAATAGTAGGATATATACTCGTATGTACTATTAACAGTAATAATGTCAGTAAATAATTACTAATTTGAAATTAAAATATATTGCATACAAATTATATATATATATATTTTATATAATATAAATGAAAAAAAGACAACATATAGAAGAAGCGAGAAAACTTACTGGATCGATATTTCGAACTGAAGTTCGTCGTCAGGGAGAGAGTAGAAGGGAAGAAGAAGAGGTACGTGCGTTCACTTGTACCGGCAGAGAGGGACCTCTCTTTATTTTATATTTTATATAATATATATATATATATTGTTTTGTTACATGCCGTTGCGTATACAACGTGCTTGGTCTCCCTTTCTCTTTTCTCCTGAAGACGAAAATTTTAGTCTGTAAGTGTGTTTCCTTACTCTGTGTGTTACTCTTCTTGAATTTTGAACTCGTATTCTGTTCAGTTTGGATCGTGTTTCGTTTAATTAAGTGAAATATATATATATATGTACATTATTGAAAATGACACTAAATTTAGCTAATACCTGTTTCTTAACAAGCTTCTCAATTTTTCTAAATGAGACCCTCGTTTTGTCGTCTACACAATAAAGTACATCTCCTATAGTCGACATGTTTTGGAGTTATTCACGTCCTGATGATGAATGTTGGTCATTCCGAACATATCGACTATAGGAGATGTACTTTATTGTGTAGACGAAATACGAGAGTGATATTTAGAAAAATTGAGAAACTTGAACCCCGGATCTACCAGTCCAGAGTCAAGCACTGGGCTATCTTGTCCTTTTTTCTTATTCCTGTTGGAAAGTCTCGCTATTTTGGTGGTGTGCTACTGTTCTTTTAAACTCCTATTTGAACACATGCTTTGGTAGACATCAAGCACATGGTGGAATGTACTCTGGGGGAATTGCATCGTCTGGGTGGTTTTTATATACAACTTCTTTTTGACGAAGGAATAATCATTTTAATTGGCTCAAATAATGTAGAATTGATAATTACATTTGTATTGGTTTAATTCAATTAATGATTTGGAAATGGTTTAAGTTTGATTGATGTTTATCTAAATTATTATATTGGTTTGAAAAGAAATCAGTGTTGAAAGAGTCAAATGTTTAAGTTGAAGGTGCTTGGTAAAAATAGGATTAGGGTCGGTTTCCTGTGTTGTTGACAATTGTTAAAAAGTGCATAATGAAATCGCTTCATTACGGTAAACGCAATCAGGCTAAACGATTTATCCATTTAGGTGTGACTGGTCTTTGTCAAAGGCGGCTTGAATTAGCATAATCAGCACCCAGCCGGCTGCCTGCTGCCTTATTTTTCACAGCGGGGAAATTGGGAAATTTCCCCCGTTGTGGGGGGCGCGCGCGGGTTAATTTGAAGGTTAGTTGGGCGAGAGTCCGCTTGGGGGCAGGCCTGGTCCGGCTTACCCTATCACTGGCCCCTCCCACACTCCTACCCCTAGTACCGCACAACTAAATAATAACTCATTTCCACAAGGCACCATCCAACCCCCCTTTACAATTTTCTTCTCCATCGCGCTCCTCTTCCTTGCTCCGGCTTTCCCTGCACCCTTACCCCACCCCCTTACTGCTTCTCCTACAAAATCATTTCTTACAAACTAAGTTACATTCTACGTTCAACTATAATTTGTTCCCCCCCCCTGCACCATCCCAGCCAGGCTGCTGTCCCCATGACCGTCTTATATACCCCGGCAATGCCTATCTAACCAGAAACAAACCCCCCCGGTCTCATCCCCTTAATAACATCGTCCACCAGTCCAATATCACTACTTGTTTTCCACCTGACTCCATAAAAAGGAGAAGAACACAGGTCTTCGTGACTAATCTAATCTCCCAATCATGTAAACTCATCAACCGTTTCAACTTCCCCCCCCCTCCCCCAAAACCCCAATTCCAAAACAACAAATTATTTCTTCCAAGAGATACAAACCTTTTTCCTCTCAAACCTATTCTGCTTTTCATTCAAGTTAAAATCAAAATACCATAAGTAAAATAACAAAACAATACCTCAATCTTTTATTTATACTTCTTTCTATTGCGAATGTCATCAAAATCAAAATTGAGTTATTTAAATCTATAAAATTATTGGTTTCAAGCGTTAATTAATTCAAAGGAGTCCTTCATAGTATCTTCATTTGATACTGTGAGCAGTTAAGAATCAAAAATTATGTATTTTTAAAAATTCAGGGCGATATTTGTGTATTTGGAATACATAATTGTATTGAAAAACTATTTAAAATAACGGAGTTATCATTTTTAGAATTAACTTCTTTGTTATGATAGAATACTCTACAGTCCCTGATATCTCACTCCACCGCACTATCACTCCATTTACACTCTCTCATTATCTCTCTCACTCTGTCTCAATCTCACTCTGTCATTCTATCATTCAGCCATTCACTCTCTCAATCTCTAACTGACTTTCTCTCACTAAACCTCTCACTCTGTCTCAATCTCACTCACTTACATTCTTCCACTCTGTCTCAATCTCACTCTTATTCTCAATCTCACTATTATTCACTCACTCACTCAATCTCTAACTGACTTTCTCTAACTATCCCTCTCACTCTGTATCAATCTCACTCACTTACATTCTCTCACTCAGTCTAAATCTCACTCTATCATTCTATCGTTCACCTACTCACTCTCTCAATCTCTAACTGACTTTCTATCACTATCCCTCTCACTCTGTATCAATCTCACTCACTTACATTCTTCCACTCTGTCTCAATCTCACTCTTATTCTCAATCTCACTATTATTCACTCACTCACTCACTTTTTCAATCTCTAACTGACTTTCTCTCACTATCCCTCTCACTCTGTATCAATCTCACTCACTTACATTCTCTCACTCAGTCTAAATCTCACTCTATCATTCTATCGTTCACCTACTCACTCTCTCAATCTCTAACTGACTTTCTCTCACTATCCCTCTCACTCTGTCTCAATCTCACTCACTTACATTCTTCAACTCTGTCTCAATCTCACTATTATTCACTCACTCACTCACTTTTTCAATCTCTAACTGACTTTCTCTCACTATCCCTCTCACTCTGTATCAATCTCACTCACTTACATTCTCTCACTCAGTCTAAATCTCACTCTGTCATTCTATCATTCACTCACTCACTCACTCAATCTCTAACTGACTTTCTCTCACTATCCCTCTCACTCTGTATCAATCTCATTCACTTACATTCTTTCACTCTGTCTCAATCTCACTCACATTCTCTCACTCTGTCATTCTATCATTCACTCACTCACTCTCTCAATCTCTAACTGACTTTCTCTCACTATCCCTCTCACTCTGTCTCAATCTCACTCACTTACATTCTTCCACTCTGTCTCAATCTCACTCTGTCTTCTATTATTTACTCACTCACTCAATCTCTAACTGACTTTCTCTCACTATCCCTCTCACTCTGTCTCAATCTCACTCACTTACATTCTTCCACTCTGTCTCAATCTCACTCTGTCTTCTATTATTCACTCACTCACTCAATCTCTAACTGACTTTCTCTCACTATCCCTCTCACTCTGTATCAATCCCATTCACTTACATTCTTTCACTCTGTCTCAATCTCACTCACATTCTCTCACTCTGTCATTCTATCATTCACTCACTCACTCTCTCAATCTCTAACTGACTTTCTCTCACTATCCCTCTCACTCTGTCTCAATCTCACTCACTTACATAATTTCACTCTGTCTCAATCTCACTCACATACATTCTCTCACTCTGTCTCAATCTCACTCACATACATTCTCTCACTCTGTCTCAATCACACTCACTTACATTCTCTCACTCTGTCTCAATCTCACTCACTTACATTCTTTCACTCTGTCTCAATCTCACTCACATACATTCTCTCACTCTGTACCAATCTCACTCTATCATTCTATCTTTCACTCACTCACTCTCTCAATCTCTAATTGCCTTTCTCTCACTATCCCTCTCACTCAGTCTCAATCTCACTCGCAATCTCTCTTTCATTCACTCTCATAAACCTTAGAAATATGTGCCTCAACGAAGAACCTCAATTTAATAATCTATATGTGAATTGAATAACAGTAGTATTACCCTTACTGTTTTATAATTTAAATTACTGGGAATTTTATTTTATTATAAATGCATCTTTATTCATTGATTCGGGACAGATGCACAATATAGCGTCAACATATCAAAACCTATTAACTTCATTAACCAAAATTGAAAATAACCTAAAATTCCATATATTAATTCTTTGCAGTGAACTCCTGTTCCCTTTCTATTTTTGATTTTTGTGGTGGTTGGTTATTGGTTTTGTCTATTTTCTGCTGCGTAATTGAATTGATTTTAATTGATATTCTCATTTGTCTTCTATGAAAAGCAGCCTTTGTCTTGGTGTCAATGGGGGTAGAGGTTGCACAGTCCCTCTTGATTAAAAGATGTTGACACTCGACTCCAACTTCTTCATCTAGAGACGCTTTCGAGTTATTGGTTTCGTTGAATTTACGTTTCCTCTTCTGTTTGTTCTGTCGATTATTCATATTAATATTGATAGATGGCTGGTTGAAGGTGTAAAGTTCTGCACTGTTGACCTGGTGGTGGTATCCGCGACATGTTTCAACCATACTCTGGTTATCTTCAGGCAAGGTGTGGCCCAGACGTTGGTCCTTATTTACTGCTTTACTATTATAATTATATACTGTTTGTAATATATACATATATATATATATATATATAATATTTCACATAAACACGTGAAATAACAATCAATGATCAAACCACAATAAGAAATGGGAAAACAAGACTAAGATCTTTCAACCGTAACAAGCGGTCTTCGTCAGAGTCAAAAACCCAACTGTCAGTTTTGACTCTAACGAAGACCGCTTGTTACGGTTGAAAGATCTTAAGTCTTGTTTTCCCATTTCTTATTGTGGTTTGATCATTGATATATATATATATATATATATACAAATATATATATATTGTTTTCTAAGAGTTGTCCGGGAAAAGAAATATGATTCGTCTTTATTTTAAGACATCATCCGGGCTATAAACTAACAAAAAACAATGGACATTTGTCATATCTACTTATGTCCATTATATTAAATTAAATTAAATAAATATTTAATTGTTTATTAAATTAGGTTTATTAAATATCCATTGTTTTTTGTTAGTTTATAGCTCTGAGTATGTCTTAAAATAAAGACGAAACGTTGGTGGAAAGGTGATTCTATATATTAACTTGAGCAAAGTCCAAGAAGAAGAAAAAGTGTTTATTAGTAATTGTGGTCAAGAAAACGAATAGAAACGAAAGAAAAAGAATGTAAGTGTGTTTGAATTGTGCTGATAGGCAGTGTGTTATGTGAATTAGTGGTGACTGATTTACATATGGGGCAATATAGTTGAAGCTGTTGCTTAGTTAAGGTTGCGCGTAGTTAAGGTAGATTTGGGTTAAGGGCTGTTTGATGGCATGATTAATAGAAAAGGCTTGAAAGATACAACACGCTAAAGGATACGCTGCGACAGTGGCATTAGCATTCCCTTAGACTTGGCTAGCAAAAGGGCTTTAGGACCACTAACGCACCCTCTAAAGACGTTTAGGTCGGCTAATGAATAGGGCGGTCGGCCTCAAGGGCCGAGGAAAGCGCACCGGCATTACTCTCTCTCTCAATCCCCCACAAAGCCATGCAAATGGGCGACCTGGGGCGGCCTCAATGTCTAACGGTTTCAATTAACCAGTGTGTCTCTACAATTACTCGGCGCATTTAGCCGCGGCTCTCGGCTCACTTTAATATGCCGGCTCTGCGCTTTACCTATCCAACCATTCTTATATATGCAATGACCACCAGGCGCTTACAACACTTGTCAATCAAACTTCAACATCGCATATCAGTCGCCACAACAACAATGAAAACAACATGATATCATCACTCAGGTGCTCTGGACCCACTTTAATATGCCGGTTTTGCGCCTTAACTACCTAAATATTCTTATGTATGATATGACCACCAAGCGCTTACACACCTATCAATCAAACTTCAACATCGCATATCAGTCGCCACAACAACAATGAAAACAACATGATATCATCACTCAGGTGCTCTGGACCCACTTTAATATGCCGGTTTTGCGCCTTAACTACCTAAATATTCTTATGTATGATATGACCACCAAGCGCTTACACACCTATCAATCAAACTTCAACATCGCATATCAGTCGCCACAACAACAATGAAAACAACATGATATCATCACTCAGGTGCTCTGGACCCACTTTAATATGCCGGTTTTGCGCCTTAACTACCTAAATATTCTTATGTATGATATGACCACCAAGCGCTTACACACCTATCAATCAAACTTCAACATCGCATATCAGTCGCCACAACAACAATGAAAACAACATGATATCATCACTCAGGTGCTCTGGACCCACTTTAATATGCCGGTTTTGCGCCTTAACTACCTAAATATTCTTATGTATGATATGACCACCAAGCGCTTACACACCTATCAATCAAACTTCAACATCGCATATCAGTCGCCACAACAACAATGAAAACAACATGATATCATCACTCAGGTGCTCTGGACCCACTTTAATATGCCGGTTTTGCGCCTTAACTACCTAAATATTCTTATGTATGATATGACCACCAAGCGCTTACACACCTATCAATCAAACTTCAACATCGCATATCAGTCGCCACAACAACAATGAAAACAACATGATATCATCACTCAGGTGCTCTGGACCCACTTTAATATGCCGGTTTTGCGCCTTAACTACCTAAATATTCTTATGTATGATATGACCACCAAGCGCTTACACACCTATCAATCAAACTTCAACATCGCATATCAGTCGCCACAACAACAATGAAAACAACATGATATCATCACTCAGGTGCTCTGGACCCACTTTAATATGCCGGTTTTGCGCCTTAACTACCTAAATATTCTTATGTATGATATGACCACCAAGCGCTTACACACCTATCAATCAAACTTCAACATCGCATATCAGTCGCCACAACAACAATGAAAACAACATGATATCATCACTCAGGTGCTCTGGACCCACTTTAATATGCCGGTTTTGCGCCTTAACTACCTAAATATTCTTATGTATGATATGACCACCAGGCGCTTACCAATTGTTCTACTGAAGAATATCTCTACATTTGTTTTTGAAAACCAGTACTGACAATATTAATTTGTTCTACTGAAGAACAGCTCTACATTTATTTTCGAAGACCAGCACTGACCATGTTTCCAATTGTTCTACTGAAGAAATCTCTACATTTATTTTCGAAGACCAACACTGACCATGTTACCAATTGTTCTACTGAAGAAATCTCTACATTTATTTTCGAAGACCAGTACTGACCATGTTACCAATTGTTCTACTGAAGAAATGTCTACATTTATTTTCGAAGACCAGTACTGACCATGTTACCAATTGTTCTACTGAAGAAATCTCTACATTTATTTTCGAAGACCAACACTGACCATGTTACCAATTGTTCTACTGAAGAATATCTCTACATTTCTATTCAAAGACCAGTACTGACCATGTTACCAATTGTTCTACTGAAGAAATCTCTACATTTATTTTCGAAGACCAACACTGACCATGTTACCAATTGTTCTACTGAAGAATATCTCTACATTTCTATTCAAAGACCAGTACTGACCATGTTACCAATTGTTCTACTGAAGAAATCTCTACATTTATTTCGAAGACCAACACTGACCATGTTACCAATTGTTCTACTGAAGAATATCTCTACATTTCTATTCAAAGACCAGTACTGACCATGTTACCAATTGTTCTACTGAAGAAATCTCTACATTTATTTTCGAAGACCAGTACTGACCATGTTACCAATTGTTCTACTGAAGAAATCTCTACATTTATTTTCGAAGACCAACACTGACCATGTTACCAATTGTTCTACTGAAGAATATCTCTACATTCATTTTCAAAGACTATTATTGACCATGTCACCAAAGGTTGTAACAATGGATATTCCGTTTCTGCCCTAGCCATTGCTTATCGCCTCGAGGTTTCAAACAGTAGCTGTTCAAAGTCACTAGGTGTGGAAAGTCATTTACATATATATTAGAATATCCGTGATGGAGACAATCCCCTGGGGCGGTCCTCATTGTTTGACGATGCTTCATTCAGCTTCATTCTCGTCCTTCTGCTTACCATCAAGCCATTACACTGGTCAAGTCATTACTTCTCAAGGTTTCTAAGCTGATTTAGATTCCAATCATGCTAATCATCCGAATTTTTTCCTCAACAGATCAAGTTAATGAGATTCTATTTCATACCTTTTTACTTTACTATAGGTAAAAGTATTGTGATCGTGAAAAAATTCGATCTCGAAATTTTGACGGAATTACATGTTTTGAGGTCCCAAAAGTCGTTTTATGAAGTTTTACTTTACTATAAGTAAAGTTTAGTGATCGTGAAAAAATTTGATCTCGAGATTTTAACGGAATTACATGTTTCGAGGTCCCAGAAGTCGTTTTATGAAGTTTTTTCGATGATGTATGTGTGTTTGTGGGTGGGTGGGTGGGTGAGTGTGTTAGCATTGCTAACACAGGTCAGTTAACGAGTACCTGACCTGTATCTTACACACTCGGGACCGACAGCTTAACGTCTTCTCCAAAGGATGATGTTCTCAGATTTTTTCAATTCCTGTGTGACAAGGACCAGAGTGGGTTTTGAACCCTGGATCCACAAGTCTACAAGTCAGTGTGTTGCCACTGGACTACTCTTTTTACTTTACTATAAGTAAAGTATAGTGATCGTGAAATAATTCGATCTCGAGATTTTGACGGAATTACATGTTTTGAGGTCCCAGAAGTCGTTTTATGAAGTTTTTTCGATGATATCTGTGTGTGTGTGTGTGTGTTTGGGTGGGTGGGTGAGTGTGTTAGCATTGCTTGTTACCACGCTACGGTCCAGAATCTTTGATGGATCAAGTTGATATTTTACACAAAAATAGGCCTCATAGTGTAGAAGATCCCTATTGTTTGGGAAGAATTATGCACCACGGGAAAGACACTTTTTTTTGCCAAAAACCATTTTGTAAAAAAACATTGTTTTCTCCTAAACTGATAACCCTATGGTTTTGAAATTTTTGTATTTTCTTAGAGGTTACAAATGGAAGAAACGAAAAATATATTCAGAATTTTAAAACTACGGGAAATATTTTCTTTTCAATAAAATGTAAAAGTTTTGACTTATAATTCAATCTCAAAACTTGTGAGAGCCATACAAGCCACACCGTTTGACGGATCAAAATGGAACTATACCTTAAAATAGACCATTATATGGAGAATGATTTGACATAATTTTTTTCAAAATTACTTTCACCAAAGGGGCATTAAAGTACGATTTCTGTTTTCAGAAAATGTTTTTTGACGCTAAACGGCTCATTAAAATATAATGAAAATTTGTATACAAATGGAACAAAAAATTAGCAATTTATAAAAAAAAAATCATGAAATTTCAATTACGGCAAAGAACAATAAAGCTATAAAAACTGTTTGTTTGTCCTGGACTAAGAGATCACCTGCTATACTTGTCGAATTTTTGATATTTTTTTACAATGCTTACATTGACTTAGAAATTTTTTGAGCAGAACCACTGAGATAAAATTAGACTATTCAAGTCTAATAGTTCATATTTATTATTTTCAAAAATTAGAAGCTCCCAACTATAAATGATTTAAATTATATTGAATAGCTGGCTTCGACTTTGAGTTGAGTATATAAACTGGTTAATTAATGATATATTTTTTCCAATACACATTCATAGCAAGCTTATAACAGAGTATAAGACGCAGGAAAAAAGATAACATTCACTCAGAGAAAATTGGTGTACGAGTATATAATTTTCGATAAAGGGAAGGAAAATGATTTTAATAAATACTAAGATGCCATAAAATTCCCAGTATAATAATTCTATAAAAGACCAAAAATGCAAAACTTAATTCAAAATGGAAATCTTTCGTTTGAAGATTAATAAATATAATTATTGTATATCCTTAATTATAAATTATCTTAAAACGACATTTTTTCTTGGATGTTTATGATGTTTTTCAGAGAAAATATAGTATTTTCCTGATTTAAATTTGAAAATTTGACTTAAATATTTAATGTAGAAGGAGGGCAAGTAAACAATATAAGATATCCACTAGCTATTTGAACAAATGCCATGTTCTCTTGTAGGAGATTATTTCGTATCAAGAAATTTTCACTTTGGCTAAAATGTTATTACTGCTGTAGTTATACTAATGAGATTATTTGCATCAGTGGTATGATATACAAAAATAAGCTTATATATTAATAAGTAGATCAATCACTATGTGTACTACCTCAGGAATGAAAAACTAATAAACATCTGCCATTTAAATTTTTACATTAGGCTTAAATGAGACATTATATATTATATACCCAAGAACATTGATATAAAGTTTGCTTATGGTAAAGTTGAGTGCAGGCCACTCCAGATTTTTTCCCTTAATATTAGGTGAATTTTTAAATACATGACAACGTTATAATTACAATTATAGGTTGTTATTGTAATCAATATTAAATGATTATAACATCACAAACCTTAAATCTTTTACTTGCTTTCCAGTTTTTTCGAGTAAAAGTATGGCTATATCCTCTCCTATTCAACATTCCTTAACAAACTAAATGTGTTTTCAAATATTTGGGGTTATACGTTGAAATCAAAATGTATTGGATACGCATTTGTATACTTATTTCAAATATTTTCGTGTGATTAATGAACCAAAATTTTGGTTGAACTTTGAAAATAGAAATAGGGATAGCTTATCTGTAGAACAATTGGTAACATGGTCAGTACTGGTGTTCGAAAAAAATGTAGAGATATTCTTCAGTAGAACAATTGGTAATATGGTCGGTACTAGTCTTCGAATAAAAATGTAGAGATATTCTTCAGTAGAACAATTGGTAACATGGTCGGTACTGGTCTTCGAATAAAAATGTAGAGATATTCTTCAGTAGAACAATTGGTAACATGGTCAGTACTAGTCTTCGAATAAAAATGTAGAGATATTCTTCAGTAGAACAATTGGTAACATGATCGGTACTGGTCTTCGAATAAAAATGTAGAGATATTCTTCAGTACAACAATTGGTAATATGGTCGGTACTAGTCTTCGAATAAAAATGTAGAGATATTCTTCAGTAGAACAATTGGTAATATGGTCGGTACTAGTCTTCGAATAAAAATGTAGAGATATTCTTCAGTAGAACAATTGGTAATATGGTCGGTACTAGTCTTCGAATAAAAATGTAGAGATATTCTTCAGTAGAAGCATTAATGATATGGTCAATAGTGGTCTTCAGAAAAAATGTCGTGATATTCCTCAGCAGAATAATTGGTAATATGGTCAGTACTGGTATACAGAAAAAATGTAGAGATATTCTTCAGTAGAAGCATTAATGATATGGTCAATAGTGGTCTTCAGAAAAAATGTCGTGATATTCCTCAGCAGAATAATTGGTAATATGGTCAGTACTGGTATACAGAAAAAATGTAGAGATATTCTTCAGTAGAAGCATTAATGATATGGTCAATAGTGGTCTTCAGAAAAAATGTGGAGATATTCTTCAGTAGAATAATTGGTAACATGGTCATTACTGGTCTTCGAAAAAAAATGTGGAACAATTGGTAACATGATCAGTACTAATCTTAAAAAAAAAATGTAGAGATACTCTTCAGTAGAACAATTGGTAACATGGCCAGTACTAGTCTTAAAAAAAATGTGGAGATATTCTTCAGTAGAACTGTTTGTAACATGGTCAGTACTAGTCTTAATAAAAATGTGGAGATATTCTTCAGTAGAACAATTGGTAACATGGCCAGTACTAGTCTTAAAAAAAATGTAGAGATACTCTTCAGTAGAACAATTGGTAACATGGCCAGTACTAGTCTTAAAAAAAATGTGGAGATATTCTTCAGTAGAACAATTGGTAACATGGCCAGTACTAGTCTTAAAAAAAATGTGGAGATATTCTTCAGTAGAACTGTTTGTAACATGGTCAGTACGAGTCTTAATAAAAATGTGGAGATATTCTTCAGTAGAACAATTGGTAACATGGCCAGTACTAGTCTTAAAAAAAATGTAGAGATACTCTTCAGTAGAACAATTGGTAACATGGCCAGTACTAGTCTTAAAAAAAATGTGGAGATATTCTTCAGTAGAACAATTGGTAACATGGCCAGTACTAGTCTTAAAAAAAATGTGGAGATATTCTTCAGTAGAACAATTGGTAACATGGCCAGTACTAGTCTTAAAAAAAATGTAGAGATACTCTTCAGTAGAACTGTTTGTAACATGGTCAGTACTAGTCTTAATAAAAATGTGGAGATATTCTTCAGTAGAACAATTGGTAACATGGCCAGTACTAGTCTTAAAAAAAATGTGGAGATATTCTTCAGTAGAACTGTTTGTAACATGGTCAGTACTAGTCTTAATAAAAATGTGGAGATATTCTTCAGTAGAACAATTGGTAACATGGCCAGTACTAGTCTTAAAAAAAATGTAGAGATATTCTTCAGTAGAACTGTTTGTAACATGGTCAGTACTAGTCTTAATAAAAATGTGGAGATATTCTTCAGTAGAACAATTGGTATCATGGTCATTACTGATCTTCGAAAAAAAATGTGGAACAATTGGTAACATGATCAGTACTAATCTTAAAAAAAAATGTAGAGATACTCTTCAGTAGAACAACTGGTAATATGATGTTAAAGTTAAATAAAAATATTGTTTCTTCAATTGGCAAGTCTTTATTGTAGCTCTCACCTTCACACAGAGAGGAGTTGGTATACCATAGCAGAAAAAATAGGCTCGATAGAGAAAAAACGACAGTAAATAAATAAGAGAAAGAAATGAAGTAAAGCAGTTGAAATATCTTAGGCACCATGACAAAAATTAGAAAGCACACTAAAAGATGATGTTTAATTTGTAAGTGAAATATTGATGTTGTCGACTTGACTTGAAATGGGGATGATGTTAGAATATTAAAAGCAAAGTGAAGGGAGGTTTTAAAAGGTTTGAGAGTACAGGGGGAGGGCTGGGAGGATTATATGTGTGGACAAATTGTCGACAACAAGCAATACAAGTGATGGTGGGAGGGGGGGGTGGGGGGGTGGAAAGAGAGGGAGAGAGGCCCCACTTTGCTTTAATGGAATATTTACTGAAATCAGTACGAGGTGAGGTGTGTCATGACCTAGCACAAACACGAGGAGCTGAGTACTAAGAGAGATCAAAGAGGGACTGGTGACGCGGCGAAAATCTAATTCCTCCACATCATAGAGAAGTATCTCCAGCATGGACTGGTCTTCAGCCTTCATGAACGAACATATAGAAACCGGTATTTTGATTCATTGTCATGCACCTTTTTTTGGCCTTTTGACCATGACATCCAACAAAGCAGGGCTGATTGATGTTATTAACATGGTGCCCTTTCGCCACTCCAAAGGAATACAGACGGAAAAGAACACACTTACAGTCTCTAATTTTTGGTTTGAACCGTCTTCAGGAGAGATAAGGGAGGGAAACCAAGCGCACTGGTTCAGAGACGGTTGGAGGTTGAAGTTAGAGGTCTCCAACCTCTCTTATCTCTCCTGAAGACGGTTCAAACCGAAAATTAGAGACTGTAAGTGTGTTCGTTTGATTTCTCTATGTTTCTTTGTCTATATTGAACTATATATATATACGAGGGTCGTCCAGAAAATAAGTTCCGTTTTGGTCTGTAGGGCGGTAGGAGTGGTTTTTGCCAAATCCGGCAACACCGCTCGAAAGAGGAGAGGTGGGGGAATAGAATGAGAGGTGGGGGACCTCAGTCGGTCAATTACCAACGTCAGGGCAGGTAGTTGAAATGGAGCCCTCCATGTCACGTCCCGCCACCTCGATCCCGTTCCCTCTCGAGTTGTTTTGCGCGGAGTGATTCAATTTCTTTATGCACAGGGTTTCAAATCAGTTCAAATTCACGAACAGCTCATTTCTGTTTATGGAGAAGGTGTAATGAGTGAATCAATGGTGAGGAGATGGGTACGTGAATTTAAGGCGGGAAGACATTCAGCTCTCGAGGGACCCACCGGGCGGAAACTTTCCGAAAGTCAAGTTTTTCCGAGACGATCTCATGGATGAGGGATCGTGAGATGTCTGGGAAACTCAAGTGGAGTTCATCCAGGGTTGAACGACGATCTTTGCTAATTGCATTGTCGATTTCTGCGACAATTTCGTCCGTCACAACTGAGGGTCTGCCTCTCCCACTTTCATCCTCAAGTGAATGTCTTCCCGCCTTAAATTCACGTACCCATCTCCTCACCATTGATTCACTCATTACACCTTCTCCATAAACAGAAATGAGCTGTTCGTGAATTTGAACTGATTTGAAACCCTGTGCATAAAGAAATTGAATCACTCCGCGCAAAACAACTCGAGAGGGAACGGGATCGAGGTGGCGGGACGTGACATGGAGGGCTCCATTTCAACTACCTGCCCTGACGTTGGTAATTGACCGACTGAGGTCCCCCACCTCTCATTCTATTCCCCCACCTCTCCTCTTTCGAGCGGTGTTGCCGGATTTGGCAAAAACCACTCCTACCGCCCTACAGACCAAAACGGAACTTATTTTCTGGACGACCCTCGTATATATATATATATATATATATATAGGTCTGTTCTCTAATTGGGATTCGGTCAGTTTTCTAGGATAAAAAATCAAACTCTCGTTGCCAACGTTTCGATTTTATTTAAAACCTTTTTCATAGGCCTACAAACAAAGAATAATAAGAAATCACATATCAACATCAAACATATAAACAGTATGAAAATGGATTGTTACAACTTATGAATATTACAAGCAGAATTATTTCAGAGATACATAAAACAATATTACTTACAGAAGTAAGAATT
Source organism: Hermatobates lingyangjiaoensis (assembly GCA_026182355.1). Classification (NCBI taxonomy): domain Eukaryota; kingdom Metazoa; phylum Arthropoda; class Insecta; order Hemiptera; family Hermatobatidae; genus Hermatobates; species Hermatobates lingyangjiaoensis. Next base: position 323,254 of record JAPFBL010000173.1, on the reverse strand, counting down.
TATATATATATATATATACACACTTTAACACATAGAAAAGAACACAGAAAGACACTATAGAACTGACTTCGATATTTCGACATCCGTCGTCATCGGGAAGAAGTGCGAAGTACTCGCGTTATATATATATATATATATCAATGATAAAACCACAATAAGAATAATGTATTGACCGTCTGATAGAATAAAAGTAATATAAATCGGTTTTTCGGTCTTTTAGTTTCAAAAACAAACTTTCAAATACTAAACTTTTCGGTTTTATTTAAAACTTTCCTCATTGGCCTACAACATAAAAAGAATACACATAAATCATTCGTACATATATACAATGGTGGTTAAATAAATATAACAAGTGGGAATTATGGATTTACCTAACATGAATCTCAACGTTTACATTGATATACAACCTGTATAAGAAGTAATTTCTGACATGTTGTATATTGTTTAATATTGAGATTCATACTAGGTAAGTCCATTATTCCAACTTGTAATAGAATTATAACACCCTTGTATATATGTACGAATGAGTGATTATGAGTATACTTTTTATGTTGTAGGCCAATGAGGAAAGTTTTAAATAAAAACCGAAACGTTTAGTATTTGAAAGTTTGTTTTTGAAACTAAATGACCGAAAACCCGATTTATATTACTTTTATTATATATATATATATATATATATATATATATATAAACTTTAACATACAGGAAAGAAACACAGAAAGTCACTACAGAACTCACTTCGATATTTCGACATCCGTCGTCATCGGGAAGAAGTGCGAAGTACTAGCGTTGAGAAGCAGACTGCTACTCCTATATTCCTACACTCCTACTCCCAAACTACTATATATATATATATATATTGGTATAAATAGGCAGCAGATCCTCTTTTAAACAAGTATCATTAAAATTAACCGCACGTTTACATGTTTACGTGTAATACACTCAATACGTTTTCTTTTCTTATATTTATTATTATTATTCTTTTCTTTATTTTCTAACTAACTATACCTTCCCTATTAATTCTTACTCTCTTTCAACTCTTTATTTAATATATCTTATCTAGTTTACTATTAATCTTAATTATTATTATTATTAATTATTATTAACATTATTATTATTATTATTAATTTTCTTAATCTATTTATTCTCTATTAGTCCAGTTATACCCTTGACCTTTCAGTTCTTTTATTCTAACCGCTTGTTTCTTGTTCATTATTGACCTTTGACCTTCTCTTTATATTAACCTGTACTATTCTTTTTAATCTATTTATAGCAATGACTAAGCATGAGTCATCGATTTTAATTTAACATGTCACTTGGCCAACTCCGTTTCCAGTTGAACCCTGTTAGCAGGAGGTTAGTTCGTAGGATCGAATCTCTCAGTCTTAAGATCGTGAATGCAGAGACTGCGGTTAATTTTAATGATATATATATATATATATTGATAACAGTATCGACCTTGAAATAGAAACAAAACTAAAGTTATCGGGACTCGGTAAATATATATATACACTTTTTCGATGAAAATACGATCCGAAATGGACAAATACAGTTCAATGTACATAAAAAAAACATAGAGCATTTAAAAACACACAATTACAGTCTCTCATTTTCGGTTGAACCGTCTTCAAGAGAGATAAGAGAGGGAAACTAAGCGCACTGGAGACCCAACCGTCTCCGTACCAGTTGGTCACCAACCGTCTCTGTACCAGTGCGCTTGGTTTCCCTCTCTTATCTCTTCTGAAGACGGTTCAAACCGAAAATTAGAGACTGTAATATGTATATACTTTTTTTCGTTGGAAATACGATCCAAAACGGACAAATATTGTTCCATATAAACAAAGAAACATAGAGAAATCAAAAGAACACACTTACAATCTCTAATTTTGGGTTTGAACCGTCTTCAGGAGAGATAAGAGAGGGAAACCAAGCGCACTGGTTCAGAGACGGTTGGTGACCAACTGGTACGGAGACGGTTGGGTCTCCAGTGTGCTTAGTTTCCCTCTCTTATCTCTCTTGAAGACGTTCAACCGAAAATGAGAGACTGTAATTGTGTTTTTTTGATTTATATATATATATATATATATATATATATATATATATATATATAACAGATTCAATAATATATCGACCGTTTGATAGAATAGGTGTGTTCTCCAATAAGGGGTTCGGTCAATTTTCCAGGATAAAAAATTAAGCTCTCGTTGCCAACGTTTCGGTTTTATTTAAAACCATTTTCATAGGCCTACAAACAAAGGATAATAAGAAATCACATATCAACATCAAACATAAACACAATATGAAAATGGATTGTCAGAAACAATTACAAAAAAAGAACAATTGCTGAAAAAAAATTGTGAATGAAGAATCTGCTCTGCTATTTAACAATATATATATATATATATTAGTAAAAGTTGGGAGCAGTCCTTCTTGAATACATGCATTTAAAAAATTAATGTTGATTCGACGAAGTTAAATCAAGTGGAATCAGACATAAAGTTTTTAAATGCATATATATATATATATAATGTTAAAAGACGGAATGTTAAGAAATGTTGTTAAGAATCGCCGGAGAGAGAGAGAGCGAGTGAGAGAGTGAGTGGGGGAGTGTGGAAGGGCGTTAGGGACAATAGACTGAAGATACACGAAGCTATCCTATTAGTTGAGAGCTGATGATGCCGAGGCACTGATGAGATGTTGATTGAATTACCCCCACCCCCCAACACCCTCTCGAGAAATATACCTCGAAAAGCCACCCCTTGGCGACCACTCACCCCTCCTCAACCTCCCACCCCACCCTCCACCATGCAGCGCTTCCTCCTCTCAGCCAAAACAAAAAAAAAAAAAAAAAAACTTGTACATCCAAATCAAACATAAATCATTTTTAAAAGTCACGTGTCTTTAACACAACTCAACGTCCCAATTCAACTTAACCTATCACGCGATGAACGCTTTTCGTTTAATTATTATTATTAAAAAAAAATATTTACTTATCTTCATTAGTTTGAAGCACATTATATTAAAAAAAATTCGACAAGAAAATCTATTTTATAAGATTATTAATTAAGACATTAGTTTTATCAACGAACAAACATCAATATTATAATGGTTATAGAATTATATTAACAAATTATTTGTTTTATTAAGAAATCCTATTTAAAGGTACGTCAATATACTCGTAAGAAATACAACAATCATTAAAATAAACATTTACGAGATAATTATTATCATTTAACTTATTTAAGGTTATGTATTAAAAATTAACAAGAATGATAAGACAATTTATTTTTTTAATTATAGCAAGTAATTATAATGAAACTGCTTTTTCTTTACTGGTTCATAATATAAAAATTAATGTATTTAATAAGGACTTTGAAGTGGAAATTTTTTTTAAAGGTGGATTAGAATTAAGAAATGTAATGTGGACCATTAGTTCTGCGTTCACTGACTCTTTTACTAATTCAGCTAATTTCGGATATGCAAAATTTTTTAATCATAAACCGTTAAATACATACATATTGTTAGTATAGTAGTGGTTAGTAATGGTATACCGTCAGCTCTGCGTTGACTAACAGTCTTTTACCAAGCCAACTAATTTCGGATATACAAACTTTTTTAATCATAAAACGTTAAATATATGCATATTGTTAGTATAGCAGAGGTTAGTAATAGTATACCGAAGGCTCTGCGTTGACTAACAGTCTTTTACCAAGCCAACTAATTTCGGATATACAAACTTTTTTAATCATAAAGCGTTAAATATATGCATATTGTTAGTATAGCAGAGGTTAGTAATAGTATACCGAAGGCTCTGCGTTGACTAACAGTCTTTTACCAAGCCAACTAATTTCAGAAATGCAAACTTTTTTAATCATAAAGCGTTAAATATATACATATTGTTAGTATAGCAGAGGTTAGTAATAGTATACCGTCAGCTCTGCGTTGACTAACAGTCTTTTACTAATCCAGCTAATTTCGGATATGCAAAGTTTTTTAATCATTAACCGTTAAATACATGCATATTGTTAGTATAGCAGAGGTTAGTAATGGTATACCGTCAGCTCTGCGTTGACTAACAGTCTTTTACTAATCCAGCTAATTTCGGATATGCAAAGTTTTTTAATCATTAACCGTTAAATACATGCATATTGTTAGTATAGCTGTGGTTAATAATAGTATACCGTCAGTTCTGCGTTCACTGACTCTCTGTTACTAATCCAGCTAATTTCGGATATGCAAACCTTTTTAATCATAAACAGTTAAATATATACATATTGTTAGTATAGCAGAGGTTAGTAATGGTATACCGTCAGCTCTGCGTTGACTAACAGTCTTGTACTAAGCCAACTAATTTCGGATATGCAAACTTTTTTATTCATAAACAGTTAAATATATACATATTGTTAGTATAGCAGTGGTTAGTAATAGTATACCGTCAGCTCTGCGTTGACTAACAGTCTTTTACTAAGCCAACTAATTTCGGATATGCAAACTTTTTTAATCATAAACAGTAAATACATCCATATTGTTAGTATAGCATAAGTTAGTAATGGTATACCGTCAGCTCTGCGTTGACTAACAGTCTTCTACTAAGCCAACTATTGTAATTTCGGATATGCAAACTTTTTTTAATCATAAACCGTTAAATATATATATATATTGTTAGTAAACATCATGTTATTATACAAATACTTCTGACGTCGTGAATGGTTGTTGTACACGTAGTGCATCTTCAAGTTCGGCTGGAATGTATTTTAGTAACTACATTGCATATTTTTACAATAGTATATCCAAATCCGGTCAATTATCTATAACAACGGTTCAACAGATGTGACGTTTTTTTCGAATAATGTGATACATATTTTTGTCTTTTATAGTCTATTCTACTTCTTCTAATCTTCTAGTCTATTCATAGTATATTCTACTATAGTATATCCAAATCCGGTCAATTATCTATAACAACGGTTCAACAGATGTGACGTTTTTTTCGAATAATGTGATACATATTTATGTCTTTTATGGTCTATTCTACATAAATCATAGTATATTCTACTTTAGTATATCCGAATCCGGTCAATTATCTATAACAACGGTTCAACAGATGTGACGTTTTTTTCGAATAATGTGATACTATTTTTGTCTTTTATAGTCTATTCTACTTCTTCTAGTCTTCTAGTCTATTCATAGTATATTCTACTATAGTATATCCAAATCCGGTCAATTATCTATAACAACGGTTCAACAGATGTGACGTTTTTTTCGAATAATGTGATACATATTTATGTCTTTTATAGTCTATTCTACATAAATCATAGTATATTCTACTTTAGTATATCCGAATCCGGTCAATTATCTATAACAACGGTTCAACAGATGTTACGTTTTTTTCGAATAATGTGATACATATTTATGTCTTTTATAGTCTATTCTACATAAATCATAGTATATTCTACTTTAGTATATCCGAATCCGGTCAATTATCTATAACAACGATTCAACAGATATGACCTATTTTTAGAATAATATGATAAATATATATGTCTTCATAGAGTATAATCGGCATATATAGTATATTTGAAACTCAAAAATACAATGTATGGTAGTCCTGAAAAAATGAGACACCTTTTTTTGAATTTTATATAACACCTATTAATCTACACTAATCGTACACTTATTAAAAACAGTTAAAAAAAATTACGACAAAACACAATTTTAGAAATTTATATTTGCATCATCAGAGGATAGTTTATAGTCAGAAGGTGATCAAAATAAAAAAAATTACTTGAGAGAGATGTTTTGATTTGAAATTGATTTTTTTTTCATATATGTATTAATATGTTCTTTTTTTAATAGGTTTGACGGAATGCTCGGCTTCCCTGTCCAGAGGTCCACACACATATCTTCCTACCTGAGGATGACGCAGTCATAATATATGTGAGTTTTTTCTTACTTCTTGTAATATTTTTTTTGTAAATTTTCTTCATATATAACTAACTCCATGAGATATAAATGTCGGGTTTCAAAAATAAGGTTTAGATTTCAGACTTAAGTTTATTCTATATCATTATATATATTTCTCTTGTCGGCCTGCTGGGTCATAAGTACGTATATATATATATATATTCACTCAAAATTTGAAAAAACGATCCAAACTGGACGCAAATCAGGTCAAAAATGAAGAAAAAAACACACAGAGAAAGAGACACACTTACAAACTCAAATTTTCAGATGATCCGTCTTCAGGAGAAAATAGAATGGACAACCAAGCACGCCGGAAACACAACAGCAGGAAACCGTCCCGGGTTGCTGATCATCCGAAAATTTGAGTTTGTAAGTGTGTCTCTTTCCCTGGGTGTTGCTTTTCTTCGTTTTTGAGCTGATCCAAACGTCCAGTTTGGATCGTTTTTTTCGAATATTAAGTGAAATATATATATATAGTTCACCAAGGAAAGAGAAAAACATGAAAACACACACAAAAAAGACTCACAGCGTTATTTCGACATTCATCGTCATCGGGCAGAAGTAGTCCCTTCGAGTAGCTGAATCTAACTCTACATAACGTATACATAACAAGACTAAGATCTATCTTATAAGTTGTCTTTTCAACAACTGAGTTGGGTTTTTGACTCTGGCGAAGACTGCTTGTTACGGTTGAAAGATCTTAGTCTTGTTTTCCCATTTCATATTGTGGTTTGATCATTGATTGGTATTTCACGTGTCTATGTGAAAACTTTATATATATATATATATATATAATACATATATAAATGTTTCCTTATCTGGACCACATATATTGAACACTGTTTTTCTTTTTTAAAGATAATATTTGGTCTAGTTTCTATCAATGTAATGAATCAGTATTTAAAAAATATGTTTGTAGTTTCCTGTTTCTTTTTGGAAAACCATGTGAGTTTCATGGGTTTTTTAAAACTTTCTTTTAACTTATGAAGTCTAATATAGAATGATAGTTAAAACTATCATTATATTATATTAGAAGAGCAGCACTGTAGGCTCATTTGAATATAACAGATATGTAGTATTTCCCTGCAATAGCAAAATACCCAGGTCATTATGTATATTAATTAAATAATGTAACTTATAAACATTTTTTCATAACATTGTAATTAAATTCTGTATTGAAGTAGCCCTGAAGATGTCTACAAATATAGATGAAAGTTTGGCTTAAAGGTGTTGTATTGTTTGAAGCTAGATCAAACATCCATAAAAAAGAAAAATAGTTTTATATATATATGAACTCTGACCGAATTGTTGATCCTATTCACATAGCTTAATCATATAGCAAGTAAACAGGATTGATCACTGGCCGTTACGTCTACAACGTGCTTGGTCTCCCTTTCTCTTTCCTCTTTCAAAAATTTGAGTTTGTAAGTATGTTTCTTTATTATGTGTGCTACTCTTCTGTAATTTTGAAGTCATATATATATTATATATATATATATATATATATATAATAAGATTCACATAAATGCGTAAAATAACAATCAATGATAAATCACAATATGAAATGGGAAAAAAGACTAAGATCTTTCAACCACAACAAGCAGCGGTCTTTGTCAGAGTTTGGGTTTTCCCATTTCATATTGTGGTTTGATCATTGATTGTTATTTCACGTGTTTATGTGAAATCTTTATATATATATATATATATATATAAAAAGATTTCACATAAACACGTGAAATAACAATCAATGATCAAACCACAATAAGAAATGGGAAAACAAGACTAAGATCTTTCAACCGTAACAAGCGGTCTTCGTCAGAGTCAAAAACCCAACTGATCATTTGGGATCGAACTGATCGAATCGGGATTCGATCAAATTTTTTAGGGTCCAAAATCAAACTCTCATTGCCGACGTTTTGGTTTTATTTTAAAACCTTTTTCATAGGCAGAAGTAAGAAAATGAAATTTACATTATTTAAAGGAACAACAATCTTAATCGGACAAAATCTTCGACTAGACAATATATTCGATTGAAATACGATCCGAAACGGCCAAATATAGTTCAATGTACAAAAAGAAACTTAGAGAACTTAAAAGCACACACTTACAGTCTCTATTTTTCGGTTTAAACCGTCTTCAGGAGAGGGAGTTAATAGATACATACATCTCCAAAGAGATACATAAGTCGTCTACCTTTGGAGATAACCAACCGTCTCCAACCTTTGGTCTCCAACAGTCTTTGAACCAGTGAGGTTGGATTCGCAACCTGTTATCTCTCCTGAAGACGGTTGAAACCAAAAATTAGAGCTTGTAATTGTGTGCTTTATATTACTCTATGTTTTTTTTTTTGTACAAAAGACCTATATCTATCTATATATATGATCAAACCACAATAAGAAATGGGAAAACAAGACTAAGATCTTTCAACCGTAACAAGCGGTCTTCGTCAGAGTCAAAAACCCAACTCAGTTGACTCTGACGAAGACCGCTTGTTACGGTTGAAAGATCTTAGTCTTGTTTTCCCATTTCTTATTGTGGTTTGATCATTGATTGTTATTTCACGTGTTTATGTGAAATCTTTTTATATATATACGTTTCACGATGAATCACAAACACAGAACTAAGGTACAAACAAACTTACTGTCCTTTGATCTGATGGCTAATTCGTATCACCCAACTTCGAACTGTACAATACATTAAGGGTATAATTCTCTCTCTCTCTCTTTTGCTCTTATAGTCGGTAAAGACGTATTTTTTTTATTCATTATTTATTATTTTTTCTTTTTCTTTTTGTTTTTCATTTTTATTTACAACACAGTACAGTATTCAGTGAGGTCAGGATTCTTTCTCTGTTGGAAAGGTCGTTGTTTGAGCTTTAGAGGCTTTTATAAAGGCGCGTCCATTATTCGCAGATTTTCGCTTTTTGCGGGTGTCTTTGGTCCCCATTATCCGCGAAAAGTGAGGGATTACTGTATTAGTAGTAGTAGTAGGTAGTAGTATTAAAGCAACCCTTTAGGTTACAGTCTTAGGGCCCCTTTGTGTTACTACACAACGAAAAATGATTCAACATTGGGAGCTTTAAATGTTTCCTATCTGAAATATATTTAGAATAAGGATCTTTAACTTTGTACCTGACATCGTACAGGCTTGGGACCGACGGTTTAACATCCTCTCCGAGAAACGACGTGCTCAGATTTATTCACCTCCAAATAAATCGAGGGCCAAGTGAGTATCGAAACCCGGACTACCAGCCCAGAGGCGGGTACGTTAACCATTGAGCTAACTTGACCCCCTTTGGTTATATTAATTATATAATTCTATTCATTAATAAAATACTGTCTCAGTGACTTTGAGGTTATGAGTTAATGGTTTTAAACAATTTAAACATTGATTTTATTATCTGAAGAATTGTGTGAAATGTTTGACTATGTTGGTTTTGAGTAATATGGTAGTGAATGAATTTTTTTTTTTTTTGAATTCGAGAAAAAGTGATGAATAGAGAGGTATGATTATCGGTTAAATAGGCCGATTGTTTGGAGTAACAAAAGATGCTGAAAGTATGATTTGATTAAAAAAGGAAGAAGGGCTGGATTTTGTTTGATTGGAGTCGCGTGTCGTCAAGTCAAAAGCTAATTGTGGCATAAAGTCAAAATAAAGCTGTAAGAGGGGCACGTGTCTGCGGCGTCGCTCTTGAAGTGGGGGTGTGCTGTCGGCCATCTGCTAGCTCTTGGCCGCGTGCTAGCTAAACACCACTTGTCAACTAGGCCTAGCAACACTTTGGCTTCTCACACAGCCCTTGCTTCCCTCTGTATATATATATATATATATATATATTCATGCTTCGGACGGACAATCCCACAAGTATTGCCTTTAACAAGATACTGCAATCATAGTCAATCCATTCCAAGATACCTGACAGGATTACCTGACAGGATCTACCTGAAAATACCATATACCTGAAAACCAGTGGCATGCATAGAATTCATCTTTAAAGAAACCAAAATGTTCGAGACTCGAAATATTACTTTTCGAAAATAAGACATTTACTTAAAGATTTCATGGCAGATAGAGAGAAGTTTTATGGTTTTGTTATCGAAGAATTTTGCAAGAAGTTTTTATTCAAATGATGTATTGTGTATCTCTTTCTTTAATAAAAACATTTTTTGCCTATTTTTATTGTATTGGTTAATAAAAGTTAATGTTAAAAGTATTTCCAAATAAAACCTGATTCAAATCCCCATAAAATCATTATCCCCATATTACATCATTATCCTTTTGTGCAACATGAAAAGACTGAACATGAGAATTAGAAGAGTACTTCTCTGTATTTCTTTTATTCTTTGAAAATTGCATGCCTAAAGAAAAAGGTCAGGAGTCGCCACTGCTGAAAACTATCTAAAACTACTATCTACCTGAAAACTACCTAAAACTACCATCTACCTGAAAACTACCTCAAAGTACCATCTACCTAAAACTACTATCTACCTCAAAAATTACCTAAAACTACCATATACCTGAAAACTACCTCGAAATTTTTACTGACTTCGAAATTTTTTGAGCGAATCCACTGAGATAAAATTGATATTTATAAAGGAAAAATTTAAATAGTTTATTGACCTATACGAGATGTAAGAGGAATAATATTGTTACATGTAAAAAAATCACCGCGAATAAACATAAATAAAATACCTTTGTCTTCCATGGTATGATGGATTTGTCTCATAAAATCCTCGTTTATTTTTGCTTTTCAAAAATGTTACTGCTGTAGTTATACTAATTGATTAATTATCTATATATTGCACTCTTGAACAAAACTTAATATCAGTTATAATTACTTCACCTTTGTGAATTGTAGTACCTTTCCATGATATTGAAATGTAATGAATGGACTCTTACTTCAAGAAAGAGGACTTATGTTTGTTGAGAAATATCCAGTTTTTTTTTACAATTCTAGTCTAATAGTTCATATTTATTATTTTCAAAAATTAGAAGCCCCCAACTATAAAAGATTTAAATTATATTGAATAGCTGGCTTTGACTTCGATTTGAGTATGTAAACTGGCTAATTACTAATATATTTTTTCTCAATATACATTCATTGCAACCTTATAAAAGAGTACAGCAGACAGGAAAGAGATAACACTCGCTCAGAAAAAAATGTATATATGATGTTTGACAAAAGAAAAGGAAAATGATTTTATTAAATACTAAGGAGCCATAAAATTTCCAGTATAATAATTCTGTAAAAGACCAATAATGTAAAACATAATTCAAAATCGAAATCTTTCGTTTGAAGATTAATACATGTACTAATTATTGTACATCCTTAATTATAAATTATCTTAAAACGACATTTTTTATTCGATGTTTATGATGTTTTTCAGAGAAAATAAGAGTATTTTCTTGTTTTAAATTTGAATTTTTTCTTAAAATATTTAATGTAGAAGGAGGTGAAGTAAACGATGAAAGAAATCCACTGGCTATTTGAACAAAAGCCATGTTCTCTTGCAGGAGATTATTTCGTATCAAGAAATTTTCACTTTGGTTTTTCAAAAATGTTATTACTGCTGTAGTTATACTAATGAAATGATTTGCATCAGCCCTGTGATGTACAAAAATAAGCTTATATATTGATAAGTCGATCAATCAGTATCTGTACTACCTCAGGAATGAAAGACTAATAAACATCTCCCATTTAGATGTTTACATTATGCTCAGATGAGACATTATATATTACATACCCAAGAAGTTTGATATTAAGTTTACTTATAGTCATGTTGAGTGTAGGCCACTCCAGATTTCATTTATTAATTCCGAGAGGAACCTCTTATTCATTTTGGATAAGTTGAAGTATTATTTGTTTTAATTAGCTATGCAATGGTCTATTATAAGTGAAATACGTAATATAGAAATAATTAGTGCATTAATTTATACTCGAGAATGAAAATATAGTGGCTAAACTAAATTCCGGTAAATTGGATAATAATTAAGCATAATCGCCCTTCGAGAAATTGTATTTAACATTATGAAATTTAAGAGGTAGATCTTAAGGATGTACATATGCAGTAAGAGAAGGTTGGTGTTATTTGTTATGCTATTTGATAATATAATATCAAAATTCAGTATTTCTAGTAACATATTTATTTTTACACTTTTGTGACTATAATAAATTAAAAGGAAACCTCATAATACAGAGTTTACCAAATTAAATAATGTCGGTAAAACAAAGTTACTTTTAGTTGTTATAATAATATGAAATTCAATACCTGTAGTAACTTCTTTATATTTGACATTATTATCATCACTTGTAATAAAAAAAAAAGAAATCTTATAATATGGAGTTTATATGTTCAATAAAGGTAGTAAAACAAAGTTATTTTATCAAAGTTAAAATGGATTAGAAATGATTTTTAAAACGTTGAATGGAATTCAATTCAGGTTCATAGGTCTCCAGTTAGTGTATAAATAATTATTATCCAGCCAGAATATGGTCAGTCCCTTCATTTCCCGCCAACGCTACACATAATGCGCATGTCTTTTCTATCGTATGATCATTTCAACCAATCATAGCTCTCATTTTTTTCCAAGTCCTTTTCATATTTTTCATAATAGCGTCACTTTTATTTGTAGTAGTTTTAAACGAATTCAAATGTGTTCTGATTGAAAAATTTATTTCAATATATCTGTTTTCAATTAGTTTTTACGTTGATTGAACGACAATGCAATAATACAGAAGATATTCATCATAGTTACGGTCAGTGGAAACATTATATTAATTTTCTTTTCTATATTACGAGTTGGATTGATATTTCTTCAGACTTTTCACGTTTATGTATAGTAATATATTATTAGTAATAGTATATTTTGATCACCATTACAGCTCAGCAGGAAAATATAATATTTAATATGATTACCATCATATATATCATACAAAAAATCACGTTGTAGTCATTTTCAAGGCTCAGGGAACTTATCAACTGAGTCAAAATAGTTTCTTCTATAAAAATATTGAAAAAGCTTCTTTTAATATCAATGTAAACAGTTCTTTAGTGTATTAGTTGTACCTATTTTCCAAATTTCAATAAGTAATTTTTATCTTGAACAATGTTATTCTCTTATGCTGCATTGTTACATTAAAATTTATTATTTTCTAAAATATTATTTTACTTTTCCTAATCTATACTTTATTAAAAAATCCTTCCAACAGTACTAATAATCCTTCTAATTGTACTATTGTAGATTCTCCTATTTTATTTGTTCATAGTATTATTTGTATTACATACCAAACTCTTAGTGTGTATGGATTTTAGTCAGTGAATATCAATAATTATATAACACAACAAATACCTCATTGGATAATTGGTGTATATCAATTGCTTAATTAGATGCATTAACATTATATGTTATGTACAAACTACAACTTAATTTAAATTAATTCAACTTTCATTTTAAATAAAGGGGTCAGATTAGTCCAGAGGTAACATGTTTGCCTCGGGACTGTTAGCTCCGAAGTTCAATGCCCGCTCTGGTCCTCGATTTATTTACGTGGAATGTGAAAAAAAATCTGATACATCGTCCTTGGGAGTGGGCGTCTGTTCTCTTGTCAGACTGCCACTGCAACATAACCTAATTTAAAATAATCCAAGTTTTTTTAAAATATTCCAAGTCTAAATTAAAATAATTCATTTCAATGTTGTTCAAATTTATTTATATTATATTATAATTTATATATTTATAGTTTGTCAACTTGAAAATACATATACACTATGTTGAAGTTTAAATAAAACATTGGTTATTTTAAATTAACCCAAAAAACTAGTATATTAAGGCAAAAAATATATTCCTGGTGGTTAATATTATTCCAATCGTATATACATTAAGTTTATTGTAAATTGTAGGAAATGTTTCCACATAAAGTTGACTTGTAAACTTGTTACTTTACTATAAGTATAGTGATCGTGAAAACATTCAATCTCGAGATATTGACCGATTTACATGTTTTAAGGTCCCAAAGTTATTTATGACGGTTTCCCAATGATGTCTGCGCGTGTGCGTGCGTATCTAAAGTTTGTGTAGACGTTACAGTCCATAATCTTTCATAGATGACGTTAATATTTTCCATAAAAATGGTCTTCAAAGTGTACATAGTGTTTATTACATTTGATTCCCGAATATAAATAGAAATGCATTAAACCATTTGATTTTGTAAATTAATGTCTTTACTTAAGTAATGAAATTTTTCCTCATTTGAATTTTGAAATAGTGATAATAATCAATTAAAATAAGATTTAGAGAATAAAATGCAATAATTTGGAACACTACTACATTGGATTAACAGATAGGACTTTAAGACAGTGGTATAAAGTACAGATTCATGATTTAATCAGAAAAAGATAAGGGATTCAAAAATATTTAAAACAACAAGAAAGTTTTTTTTCAACAGATATTGAAATTTTGACTTATGATTGAATGTGAAAGCTATCGAGAAGACAAAAATCTTTATGTTGTTAACCGGTTGATACTTTTTTTACTTATAGTAAAGTTGAGTGTAGGCCACTCCATGTTTTATAAGAGTGGCGACGTACTGAGATTTTTTCACTTACTGCATGAAAAGGTCCTCAGTGGTTATGGTAGTAGAGGGTCTAACGTAGTTGGGTTATAGCAGAGTTGAACTACAAAATATGTTGTCTTCATGGCTAGAACCACAATCAAACCATAAAATTTCATATCTTCATAGCCAAAACCACGGTTAGACAATTAAATATTTTGTCATTATAGCTAGATCCAAAGCCAGACCATTATACATCTTGTCTTCATAGCTTGAATTACAGAAAAACCATAGAATTCTTATATTCATAGCTGAAATGCAGTCAGACCATTAAATATCTCATCTGCATAGCCAAAATGCAGTCAGATCATTTATACCTTAGCTTCATAGCCAAAATGCAGTCAGACCATTAAATATCTCATCTTCATATCCGAACCACAGTCAGACCTTTAAATATCTCATCTTCAGAGTAAAACCACAAGCAGAACATTAAACATCTCATCTTCATAGCCAAAATGCAGGCAGACCATTTATATCTTATCTTCATAGCCAAAATGCAGTCAGACCATTAAATATCTCATCTGCATAGCCAAAATCCAGTCAGACCATTTATATCTTATCTTCATAGCCAAAATGCAATCAGACCTCATAATTTATAGCCGAATTCATAGGTTATACCTCATCTTTATAACCGAACCACAGTTAGACCTTTAAATATCTCATCTTAAGAGTAAAACTACAAACAGAACATTAAATATCTCATCTTCATAGCCAAACCACAGTCAGACCATTAAATATCTCATCTTCATAACCAAACCACAGTCAGACCATTAAATATCTCATCTTCATAACCAAACCCAGTCAGACCATTAAATATCTCATCTTCATAACCAAACCACAGTCAGACCATTAAATATCTCATTTAACCAAACACGTCAGACCATTAAATATCTCATCTTCATAACCAAACCACAGTCAGACCATTAAATATCTCATCTTCATAACCAAACCACAGTCAGACCATTAAATATCTCATCTTCATAACCAAACCACAGTCAGACCATTAAATATCTCATCTTCATAACCAAACCACAGTCAGACCATTAAATATCTCATCTTCATAACCAAACCACAGTCAGACCATTAAATATCTCATCTTCATAACCAAACCACAGTCAGACACATTAAATATCTCATCTTCATAACCAAACCACAGTCAGACCATTAAATATCTCATCTTCATAACCAAACACAGTCAGACCATTAAATATCTCATCTTCATAACCATAACCAGCAGTCAGACCATTAAATATCTCATCTGCATAAGCCAAACCATGCAGTCAGATCATTATAATACTCTCTATGCTTCATAGCCAAACCACAGTCAGACCATTAAATATCTCATCTTCATAACCAAACCACAGTCAGACCATTAAATATCTCATCTTCATAGCTAAACCACAAGTCAGACCATTAAATATCTCATCTTCATAAGCCAAACACAGTCAGACCATTAAATATCTTATCTTCATAAGCCAAACCATGCAGTCAGACCATTAAATATCTCATCTTCATAAGCCAAAATCACAGTCAGACCATTATATATCTTATCTTCATAGCCAAACCATGCAGTCAGACCATATTAACATATGTCTCATCTTCATAACCGAACCACAGTCAGACCATTAAATATCTCATCTTCATAGTACCAAACCACAAGTCAGAACATTAAATATCTCATCTTCATAAGCCAAACCACAGTCAGACCATTAAATATCTCATCTTCATAACCAAACCACAGTCAGACCATTAAATATCTCATCTTCATAACCAAACCAAGTCAGACCATTAAATATCTCATCTTCATAACCAAACCACAGTCAGACCATAAATATCTCATCTTCATAACCAAACCACAGTCAGACCATTAAATATCTCATCTTCATAACCAAACCACAGCAGACCATTAAATATCTCATCTTCATAACCAAACCACAGTCAGACCATTAAATATCTCATCTTCATAACCAAACCACAGTCAGACCATTAAATATCTCATCTTCATAACCAAACCACAGTCAGACCATTAAATATCTCATCTTCATAACCAAACCACAGTCAGACCATTAAATATCTCATCTTCATAACCAAACCACAGTCAGACCATTAAATATCTCATCTTCATAACCAAACCACAGTCAGACCATTAAATATCTCATCTTCATAACCAAACCACAGTCAGACCATTAAATATCTCATCTTCATAACCAAACCACAGTCAGACCATTAAATATCTCATCTTCATAACCAAACCACAGTCAGACCATTAAATATCTCATCTTCATAACCAAACCACAGTCAGACCATTAAATATCTCATCTTCATAACCAAACCACAGTCAGACCATTAAATATCTCATCTTCATAACCAAACCACAGTCAGACCATTAAATATCTCATCTTCATAACCAAACCACAGTCAGACCATTAAATATCTCATCTTCATAACCAAACCACAGTCAGACCATTAAATATCTCATCTTCATAACCAAACCACAGTCAGACCATTAAATATCTCATCTTCATAACCAAACCACAGTCAGACCATTAAATATCTCATCTTCATAACCAAACCACAGTCAGACCATTAAATATCTCATCTTCATAACCAAACCACAGTCAGACCATTAAATATCTCATCTTCATAACCAAACCACAGTCAGACCATTAAATATCTCATCTTCATAACCAAACCACAGTCAGACCATTAAATATCTCATCTTCATAACCAAACCACAGTCAGACCATTAAATATCTCATCTTCATAACCAAACCACAGCCAGACCATTAAATATCTCATCTTCATAACCAAACCACAGTCAGACCATTAAATATCTCATCTTCATAACCAAACCACAGCCAGACCATTAAATATCTCATCTTCATAACCAAACCACAGAAATACCAGTACACATACATAAATATCTCATCTTCATAACCAAACCACAGCCAGACCATTAAATATCTCATCTTCATAACCAAACCACAGTCAGACCATTAAATATCTCATCTTCATAACCAAACCACAGTCCAGACCATTAAATATCTCATCTTCATAACCAAACCACAGTCAGACCATTAAATATCTCATCTTCATAACCAAACCACAGTCAGACCATTAAATATCTCATCTTCATAACCAAACCACAGTCAGACCATTAAATATCTCATCTTCATAACCAAACCACAGTCAGACCATTAAATATCTCATCTTCATAACCAAACCACAGTCAGACCATTAAATATCTCATCTTCATAACCAAACCACAGTCAGACCATTAAATATCTCATCTTCATAACCAAACCACAGTCAGACCATTAAATATCTCATCTTCATAACCAAACCACAGTCAGACCATTAAATATCTCATCTTCATAACCAAACCACAGTCAGACCATTAAATATCTCATCTTCATAACCAAACCACAGTCAGACCATTAAATATCTCATCTTCATAACCAAACCACAGCCAGACCATTAAATATCTCATCTTCATAACCAAACCACAGCCAGACCATTAAATATCCCATCATCAGAACTGAACTGGTTGTTAGAATCCAATTTAATTAACAATAATCTATTGAATTCACTTATATTAAAGATGGAGTAGAAACGCATAATTTATTTTTCAGTTCTTGCGTAGTCTATAGCAAAGCAATAAAAATGGTAGAATCACAATATTTTCTACATGTTTGGAGTATAGGTAAATAAATATTGATTTTCATTTCATCGTAGAATTTAATTAATAAAACAAATTATTATTAAAATACAAGAATTGGATATTAAAATGAAAGATAGTTTAAAATAATTGAAGGAGAGGAAAGGGTAATTAGGACATCTTTAGAGGACGTGGAGATTTGCGGGGGAGGCAGCACGCGAGACCTAATAGGCAGGACAAGGGGGGGCGGCTAAGTTAGTTTGAGGGCTATATATACCCGTTAGATTGGCCTTGATTGGGATCGGAATTGAGTTACGTTCGCTTTGCTTTGCCGGCAAACTTGCCAACTTTAGCCTGATAAACAGTCAACGCTTGCATATCCTTAAAAGTGCCCCACTTAACTCCTACATCTCCTCCCCACCCTGCACCTACTCAATAACCTTTGTTAAAATACACCTTAGTAATAGAGTTAGTTTTCGTCTAACCTATTCATATCGGTATTAGGTTACATGGGCGTACTGTTAGCCAAACACGCTCTCAACCTGCGATTCATCATATAACGCCTTGCTTCACTTACCGAGCAATCTCAAAAAACAACCCTAACAGCTCTGCCTTTAGACTCTGGCGCCAATTGCGTTAACTCAACGTGTGCTCGCTAACACATCAATTACTTTGATTCAGTCTGTAATCAAAGCTTCATTATATGTCACGCAAACCAATTAATTAAAATGAATTAACATTTTTACTTCAATAATAACTCATTAGCAATAATGACTTGCAGAATACAATCGTCTTTTAAATATCGTCAACCTTTTTAATTACTGAAACTAATTCATAATGACCTCATTACTTGTAATGACTTGCTCAATCAAAACATGCTTTAGAGAAGCTCGTCATTTGAATCAACTTCAATCGCTGCTTCATTAAAAACTCATACAGTTAGATGCAGAAAATAAGTTGCAATTAATACACCTTTTATGACTATTCATGATTAGCAATTAACAACAATGATTTGTAATTAAAATGTGTAAATATGCTGACTAGTTGTTATTAACTAATCAACATGTGATTTTTATCGCTAATTAGTAATTAAATTATTAATGAATCAACACAATGAATTGTGTTTTAAATGTGCTAATCATGTTTAACTAATTAATTTAAATGAATGACTAATTTACGGCTGCTGATTTATGAAGATACATCTGTTACAGTGTTTATAAGTATCAAAGCTGACACTTTACTTACTAATTCTGTTTAGTAATGGTGATAATTAATGGGCCAGGGTAGCTCAGTGGCTTGCCTGCTCGCCTCTGGACTGGTAGATCCGTGGTTCCATGGAACTCACTCCTGCCTCTCGATTTAGCAATAATAAACCTTTTGCTTATATTTCGAATCTGATGCTCTCGAAAACTGAAAATATCTCTCTTTTCATCTTCTCATGATGACGAACTGTTGTTCAAAATATAAAGATTGTTGTAAATGTTTTGTTCTTTATGACTTCTGTGCAGTTTTTAGTTACACATATCGGAATATCATCAAGAAGCAGAAGTTCACGAAGGTTAGTCAAAACACAAACACACTTTGGTTATGCCATCGCACCTGTATATCAAGTGTATAATGAGATCAATATTTGTCAAGTAGCAGACTATACCATTTGTAGTTAACACAATTTTAAAATTTGGTAAAGTAAAACTTAAAGATTGTGAACCAATTGAAACGTATAACACAAGAGATGCTTCAGTTTGCAAAATCAGTAAACACTTATAATTAAAAAAAAAACAGAAATTACCACTTTTAGGAAATTATATTGCAATATTATTACTTTGTAAATTACGTCATTCCTGTTGTTAGTTTTGTTTCATGTGTATCTGAGCCACATGAATATAATCCATATAACCTTGTAGAAACCTTCTGTTAAGATATCCGTCTGAGGTATTATTTATTATTCTTTTGTAAATATCTGTTGACGTAACTCTTAATTTTTGTACAAACCTAATGATGCTATAACAAAATAACGAAACATTGGTTTGCGTGCATTGTGTTTTTGACCAACCATTGAGGACCTCTGTTTCTTGTTATTATTCCTGAATGTCCTAGTCTTGAAGATAGTATACTATATGTATACTGTATACTATACTATCCAAAACGGACAAATGAAGTTCAATATAGACAAAGAAAGGTAGATAAATTAAAAACACGCACTTAATGTCTCTAACTTGTGGTTTGAACCGTCTTCAGTAAGAACTAGACACTTACGTTTAATATTTCGTCTGGAACGAACGTAGCTCTTCTCCTTCCCTTCTAGTGTATCCTGACGACAAAATGCGTGACAGAGTCTACATAGGGTGTCTTAAATTTTGCATAACTCAAGTGCATTTCGAGTAAGGCTCTTTAACGAGTATCTGACATCGTAAAGGCTCGGGACCGACGGCTTAACGTCCTCTCCGAGGGACGTCCCACTCATATTTATTCACCTACTGCGTGAAGAAATCGAGGGCCAGGTGGGGATCGAACCCCGGACTACCATCCCAGAGGATATTAGGTTAACAGCTGGGCTAACCTGGCCCTACCATGGCCCCTTAATTATCAGTATTAGTAAATGGAGTTAGTCAGCAGATTTATATGTAGAGGGAGGTTTGTTTATAATGTCAGGATTGACGCAGCTCCTGTACTGTACAATAGGCAGAACATATTTTTTTTCAGTTGGTAACTAACACATATTGCATGTTTTTGCTCAATGATGAATGTGTTATTTGTCATTAAGCTGTAAAAGTTGCTAATTGCCTCCCCCTAGTAAAAAGAATGCTGAAGTGTGGTTTGAAGTGGACGGGATGCGGTCCTACCTCTCCCCCCTAATCGGCTTTTGCCTTAATAAAGTGTTTAAAGAGATTTGGCTGGGCAAGGACCTGCTCGTGAGGGTTGATGGAGCGAGAAATGCGCTCGAGGTGGGCGGCGAGTGCATCTGGTGCGAGCGCTGTCCCCCCATCTGTCCCCTGCACATGTCTCCCCGCGCTCAGCAGGACAGGTCTATTGAAATCATGCCTCCCCTTGTCATTGCAATAATCTCTAAAGGCTCTTATACTTTCCTGTAACTATTATCATTTAGAATTCATCAGCTATAAAAGACCATGAGCACTCATTGTGTAAGTCAATGGGCTCGAGTGTCTTCACACACTCAATCACAGCTAACACAATTATTTCAGTAAGTTTACAATGTTTTAACTTAACTTATCACACTGCAATGCTTTCTTAATGAATGAGGCTTTCTACAAAACAAAATAAAAGCCTTCTTTGAGCTAAAAATAACATACTGAAGTAAAATGGATAAACAAACAAAAGTCTCCACACAAATGAAGTTTTATTCAACAACAACAACGCGTTTCCAACACTTTGTGTTCATCACCAGAAAGACACTACAATACAAATTATATCTAATCATTTACAAAATTAGAGTGAAATAATAAAATTCAATTAAGAGAATTAAAGACATACCCAATGATGTGGTGCTGAAATCTTCCTGATATTCCCTTTATAGTGTCTTCCTGATGATGAACACAAAGTGTTCGAAACGCGTTGTTGTTGAATAAAACTTCATTTGTGCGGAGACTTTTCTTTGTTTATCCATTTTACCTCAGAATGAGTAAATACCACACAATTACGGATTGCACAACCAATGAGTTAAATACAACATAATTATTTTTACAATAATAGGACTAGAAAAAAAAAACCTTTTTAAATTTACCATCGACAAACATTTATTCTCCTGTAGCTTACTCGGAAGTGTGGTAGTGGTATTGTGCATATAATTCTGATTCCTGATTATAATGGTCTCCTATGGATATTAGGATTTCAATATTAGTAGCAGACAAACGTAAAGTTGAATATATGACGTACATTTTTTTTTATTCTTCCATGTATTTTTTTTTAAACTGAGATATGTAAAATCTTCTTGATTGCATCTTTGTTCTTCAGATATCACTTTAATCTCCATCGCAATATTTGACTTCTTACGGTCTCCTTGTTCTTCAGTTATCACTTTAATCACCATCGTAATATTTGACTTCTTGATTTCCTCCTTGTTCTTCAGATATCACTTTAATCCCCATCGCAGTATTTGACTTCTTGATTTCCTCCTTGTTCTTCAGACATCACTTTAATCACCATCGTAATATTTGACTTCTTACGGTCTCCTTGTTCTTCAGTTATCACTTTAATCACCATCGTAATATTTGACTTCTTGATTTCCTCCTTGTTCTTCAGTTATCACTTTAATCACCATCGTAATATTTGACTTCTTGATTTCCTCCTTGTTCTTCAGATATCACTTTAATCACCATCGTAATATTTGACTTCTTGATTTCCTCCTTGTTCTTCAGATATCACTTTAATCACCATCGCAATATTTGACTTCTTACGGTCTCCTTGTTCTTCAGTTATCACTTTAATCACCATCGCAATATTTGACTTCTTACGGTCTCCTTGTTCTTCAGTTATCACTTTAATCCCCATCGCAATATTTGACTTCTTACGGTCTCCTTGTTCTTCAGTTATCACTTTAATCACCATCGTAATATTTGACTTCTTGATTTCCTCCTTGTTCTTCAGATATCACTTTAATCCCCATCGCAGTATTTGACTTCTTGATTTCCTCCTTGTTCTTCAGACATCACTTTAATCACCATCGTAATATTTGACTTCTTACGGTCTCCTTGTTCTTCAGTTATCACTTTAATCACCATCGTAATATTTGACTTCTTGATTTCCTCCTTGTTCTTCAGTTATCACTTTAATCACCATCGTAATATTTGACTTCTTACGGTCTCCTTGTTCTTCAGTTATCACTTTAATCACCATCGTAATATTTGACTTCTTGATTTCCTCCTTGTTCTTCAGATATCACTTTAATTCCCATCACTACATTGGACCTCTTGATTTCCTCCTTGTTCTTCAGATATCACTTTAATCTCCATCGCAATATTTGACTTCTTACGGTCTCCTTGTTCTTCAGTTATCACTTTAATCACCATCGTAATATTTGACTTCTTACGGTGTCCTTGTTCTTCAGTTATCACTTTAATCACCATCGCAATATTTGACTTCTTACGGTCTCCTTGTTCTTCAGTTATCACTTTAATCCCCATCGCAATATTTGACTTCTTACGGTCTCCTTGTTCTTCAGTTATCACTTTAATCACCATCGTAATATTTGACTTCTTGATTTCCTCCTTGTTC
This sequence comes from Hermatobates lingyangjiaoensis, assembly GCA_026182355.1. NCBI lineage: Eukaryota > Metazoa > Arthropoda > Insecta > Hemiptera > Hermatobatidae > Hermatobates > Hermatobates lingyangjiaoensis. Next base: position 299,795 of record JAPFBL010000173.1, on the reverse strand, counting down.
TTCAGTTATCACTTTAATCACCATCGTAATATTTGACTTCTTGATTTCCTCCTTGTTCTTCAGATATCACTTTAATCACCATCGTAATATTTGACTTCTTGATTTCCTCCTTGTTCTTCAGGAAGGTCGACTTTGAGACGCCATACTGGATATCGGGATCAGAATCGCAGACACCAGTTTTAAGTTTACCTATAATTTTTTTTTTCACTTCTGTAGTACTCGAAGTAAAAACCGTCTTCTTTGTCTCCTTCCCTTTCTCAGTGGCTTTCCTGAAAGACTTAATAAAGAAAGGGCTAGAGACCGAAAACAATTCACAAGTTAATAGAAAACTTAAAGCGACGCATTGGTCGTAACGTATGCACGGGATAGAAGTTTGTTCCCGAAAGAACGGTATTCTAGAGCAGTGTTCCGCAAAGTGTGGGTCGCGACCTCAAATAGGGTCGCAAATTTTTTCATTGGGGTCGCGAATAAAATAAGTTTATTCATATTATAATTAACATTAAACAAATTAAAGTAGTCATTGAACCTCTCAACTTTTTGCAAAACCTCACATGCGTCTATCTATCTTTATCCATCCATGCCTATAGATAGAAAATAAACTTGGTTTATTGCCTCAGAAAACAGTAAAATACGATACAAATTTAATACTGAATTGTCGTTTTTTTCGTTCATATTAAATTTGTTTGCACTATTTATAAATCAATATAAAATTAAAACAAAAACAGATACATACATGCAACGGAAAAAGGAATAATAATATCGGAAAAAGCAATAATTGCATTGCTCCCATTTTCCTCTATTTATTTGTGTGAAACTGGCTTTTCAAAGCTAGCAGATATTAAAACTAAACAACGATCAAGGCTCAATCCTGAAGATGATATGAGATTAGCCTTATCAGAAGTTTTACCAAATATGGAGCAAATAATGAAAGAGATGAAAGCTCACCCTTCGCATTAATTTTATTTTGCAACTAATTTTAAATTAATATTGTTGTTTTTAATTATTATTTATTTTAATAATGACTGTGAACTAATATTAAGTTTTGTTCCCTCTTTGATTTTTTTTTAATTCTTATTTATTAAACATGACTGAAATAATGTTAATTTTGATTTTTATTTTAATTTTTCAATTTTAAGTTAATATTAGTTTTTTAATTTTTATTTATTAAATATAACTAATATTTAATTATAATATATTTAATATTTATTTAATATATTAAAATATATTCAATATTTATTAAATATTAAATAACAATATTAATTTTTGTTTTCTTCTTTAAAATTTCAATTTTAATTTAATATTGTTTTTTTTTATTTATTTTAAATATATTTGTTAATTAATAGTATCGTTAGTTTTCTTTTAATTATATATTATCTTACTTAAACCTATAGCTAAAATATGTTATTGATTTTTAACTTTTTTCAAAAAATGCTAAATGGGGTCGCATAATTTATTCAAGTTAAAAATGGGGTCGTGATCGAAAAAAGTTTGCGGAACCCTGTTCTAGAGGTTGAGAAGCAGGGAAGCACGCGGTGTTGGCTATACTCGGCCGCCTTCGTCTAGCCCAGTGATGACGCACCAGTTAACACGCGAGTCAATGTTGATACGCAACCTTATTTACAGTGACACGCATCTTCAAAGGTAAAAAAATCATAACTTTAACATTTGTCTCTCATAACAGCCAACATTTCTTATTAATAATAATAATATTATTTGTTCTATAAATAATAATTCATACTTTATTTCTGAAACCATACGTGTATGTACAAGTACAATAATATTGCGTAACAAATATACATATTAAAAACATATAAACATATTGTATAATATTTTATTAATATAAATATGCTAATTCTGAAAACATGCTAAATTCTAAATGCTAAAATGCTAAATTCTGTTTCATAATTTTGGTTTTTAAAAAAATTAATTTTGGTATTTAAAAAATAATTTCACATTTAAATATATTATTTTAATATCGATATTAATATGAAATTTATAAATTATGAAAATTCTACGCTATTCTATGAAAAACACAATATGCTAAATTCTAAATGCTAAAATTTTAAACTTTGGTTTTTGTATTTTAAATGATATTAAACAAATAATTAACTCACAAAAATTATAAATATTTATATTTTATTTTTAGTCTTTACTTTTGTGATCTGTGATATGCCACAAAAATGATGTCTGGATTTTTCAAAATTTTGACATACCGAACTCAAAAGGCTCGCCATTACTGGGCTAATCTTTACACGATTTCTCGAGAGGTAGCGGGTTGTTCGTAATCGGAACTTTCTTCAAAATTGGATGCTAATTTTCTTCGAAATTTTCGCTCGTAGTCAGAGCTATGACTGTACTGTAGAACTATTCTTTTCTATAGTAATTGGAAATTTGTTCAAAATTGGATGCTAATTTTCTTCGAAATTTTTGCTCGTAGTCAGAGCTATGACTGTACTGTAGAACTATTCTTTCCTATAGTAATCAGAAATTTGTTCAAAATTGGATGCTAATTTTCTTCGAAATTTTTTCTCGTAGTCAGAGGTATGACTGTACTGTAGAACTATTCTTTTCTACAGTAATCACAAATGTTTCTAAAATTGGATGCTAATTTACTTCGAAATTTTTCCTCGCAGTCAGAGCTATGAATGTTCTGCAGAACTATTCTTTTTCCAAAAACAAACATAAGAGAAGGAGTTTTCTAAATACCTAGAACACTGAATGATTACCTTAGAACTACTAATTTACCTAGAGTTGCTTCTCAACACGAGTACTTCGCACTTCTTCCCGATGACGATGGATGTCGAAATATCGAAGTGAGTTCTGTAGTATCTTTCTGTGTTCTTTGTTATGTGTTAAAGTTTTTATTGTCCACACGGACCCTTTATTTTATTCGAAAATATATATATATATATTCGAATAAAATAAAAGGTCCGTGTGGACAATAAAAACTTTATATATATATATATTTTATATATATACTTTATATATATTCTTTATATATATTCTTATTATCTTTATTATCTTTTATTCTTATCTTTATTGTACTTTTCTTTATTTCTAATTATACCTTCTCTATTAATTCTTATTTTCATTCAACTCTCTTATTTTAATACATTTTCTTGTCCTTTAATAATCTTTTACCCTTCATTTACTTTAATATTCTTAATCTATTTATTTATTATCTATTAGTCCAGTTATGCCGTTGACCTTTCAACTCTTTTATTCTAACCGCTTGTTTCTTGTTCATTATTGACCTTTGACCTTCTCTTTATATTAACCTGTACTATCCTTTTAATCTATTTATAGCAATGACTAAGCATGAGTCATCGATTTTAATTTAACATGTGACTTGGCCAACTACTTTTCCAGTTGAACCCTGTTAGCAGGAGGTTAGTTCGTAGGATCGAATCTCTCAGTCTTAAGATCGTGAATGCAGAGACTGCGGTTAATTTTAATGATACCTGTTTAAAAGAGGATCTGCTGCCTATTTATACCAATATATATATATAATATGTATATATATTTATATATAAAACAATTTCACATAAATACGTGAAATAACAATCAATGATCAAACCACAATAAGAAATGGGAAAACAAGACTAAGATCTTTCAACCGTAACAAGCGGTCTTCGTCAGAGTCAAAAACCCAACAGAAATACATTTTATATGCAGAAAACATGCAGAATGTTGTCTGCATCTAGAGTTTCAGTTGGGGTTTTGACTCTGAAGAAGACCGCTTGTTACGGTTGAAAGATCTTAGTCTTGTTTTCCCATTTCTTATTGTGGTTTGATCATTGATTGTTGTTTCACGTGTTTATGTGAAATCTTTTTATATATATATACATATACAGTCACAGTCGGTTGCTGGGACGGCTTCCTGCCGTTGGGTTTCCGGCGTGCTTGGTCGCCCATTCTCTTTTCTCCTGAAGACGGATCATCCGAAGATTTGAGTTTGTAAGTGTGTCTCTTTCTCTGTGTGTTGCTTTTCTTCATTTTTGAACTGATATATATATATATATATATATAATTTTGAAAATCATAGAAAGGTATGCATTGGTTCTTCAAATCAGTTTTTTATCTGAAATTCAAAAAGCAGGTTGTTGATTGATATTATTATTTGATGAATATAGGGTTATATGATTTAGACGGGAGAGCAGTGGAGCTGATGACAGAGTGTATGAGTATATTTATAGTGGTTAATGTAAGTGTTAAGAGAAGGTAAGTGGTTGAATGAGATTAAGCGGAGTGTAGGCTGTATGGGTGAAGGGTCGTTACGTATGCAGGCCTGGAGCCCTAGTTAGTGTGTGTCTGCGCTCTGACATTCCAATGAGTCCCTCTGGTACTCGCAATCTCAGCCAAGCGCCTCATTACGCTTTCATAAACAATTCCACCCCCCCCCCCCCCCTCAAACATCAACGCTCAGGGCACACTGCTTTTGCCTATCCCCCCCCCGGAAAGTACTGACGTTTGTACAGGCTGTCTCACCTCCATATCGCTCTGTCCATCCCTCTGTGACAGGGGTGCTCAATACATCGATCGCGATCTACCAGCTGATCGCGAGGCCAATAGTAGTAGATCGCATACAACTTTGAAAAAATAAAAAGTTGCCTGTTCGTCGTGCACATTCCAGTTAGTAAGCACGACAGGGTGACGGTCAGTCATTTATTTAGAACAGTGGTTCTCAACGTGGTCCACAGAGGATTACTGGGGGTCCATGAGGAAAGTAGTATTCTGAAGGTCCATGACACGTGGTTAGGGCGCCATGTTAAGCTTATATAAATTTATCAGAAAACCAAAAATAAATCAAAGCATAGTAAGCTTTGGCCATACAATATTCAAACATAATTAAAATATAAGGCCAGTTTGTTAAAATGTTCCAATGATTTAAAATTTTCTATTCCACTTCTCTTTATGGTACATTAAAAATTTATTCGGTTACAATTTATTTCAGGGTTCTTTATAAAATGTTAATGAAGAAATATGTTGTTATTGTTTTAAAAACATTTTTGTATTTTCGCATGCGTTGTAGATGTAATGAAATTATTTCATAATTAACGATATTCATTTACCTAAAAACAAATATTTATTTATAAATTTGTATAATTATGTTTTTTAATTATCCGGGGGAGTGGGGGTCCACAAGTAGTTTTTAGGGGGTCCACAAGTAGCTTTTAGGGGGTCCACAAGCAAACAAAGGGTGAGAACCCCTAATTTAGAAGAAAAATGAATTTTATTTTTGTCAGTTTATTTAATTTTCAGTTAGTTGAAGTGATTTTCTTTTTCTCCTTTTGACATTGTATATATATTTTGTTACATGAGTCTTTTTTAGAATTATTTTATTTTATGTGATGTAGGGTCGTGAAGGCTCGCCTCCGCGTGGTCCACCTCGGGCGTATCTCGGAGGCTATGTTTGCCCTATCCTCGGCTATTTTCTTTTTCTCCTTTTGACATTGTATATATATTTTGTTACATGAGTCTTTTTTAGAATTATTTTATTTTATGTGATGTAGGGTCGTGAAGGCTTGCCTCCGCGTGGTCCACCTCGGGCGTATCTCGGAGGCTATGTTTGCCCTATCCTCGTTGCTATTTTTCTTTTTCTTCTTTTGACATTGTATATATATTTTGTTACATGAGTTTTTTTTTAGAATTATTTTATTTTATGTGATGTAGGGTCGTGAAGGCTCGCCTCCGCGTGGTCCACCTCGGGCGTATCTCGGAGGCTATGTTTGCCCTATCCTCGGCTATTTTCTTTTTCTTCTTTTGACATTGTATATATATTTTGTTACATGAGTTTTTTTTTAGAATTATTTTATTTTATGTGATGTAGGGTCGTGAAGGCTTGCCTCCGCGTGGTCCACCTCGGGCGTATCTCTTTTGAGCTTGGTGCTCCTGAGATGCGGTGAAAGAGCTTTCACGTACAAAAAGCATCAGTCTGTTTTGATGTTATGATCTGCGATATGGATGTTTAAGATGGGCGCGCGATATAATGCCAAAACAGGTGACAGTCAGCCTGTCATCCACTCCATCACTTGACTGATGTGCAGTAAATACTCTCGCGTATGCAATACGTATTACATACTTCGAATACGACTACTTTCCAATAGAGTGCTTTGCAAAAATATTGTAGTTGACAAGACTTCCTTAGACTTACTTAGAACGGAGAAAAAGAAACAGTAGAAAAAAAAGACACTCGATAGAGTAAATAGATTTATTTATTTAATAGTGGTAGACTTTCTGCAATATTGGCCCATGCAGTAATGCAAGGTAAGAATTTTCAATCAATTTTAAATAACATACGCTTTTATGGTCGCTAGATAATTTTGACTTGGTCATTTTATAGTAGCTCGCATACTGAAAAAGTATGAGCACCCCTGCTCTATGATATATCCCTCCCCCAATCACTTTTTATAAATCTCTCTGTATTTCTCGCACGAAGGCAACACAACACTCCTCTGTAGAACCCCTTCTACAGAATACCACTCTCCCATCCACCAAACTCCTCACCAAGATGATTTTTGCATCTAATGTTCAGTTGGTTTTTGACTCTGACGAAGACCGCTTGTTTACGGATATAAAGATCTTAGTCTTGTATTTCCATTTCTTATTGATGATTTGATCATTGATTGACTATTTTCAACGTGTTTATGTTAAATCAAATTTATTTAAATATACTATATATATATATATAACATTTAACTTTAAAATATAATATCAAGTAAATGTAATTATTTTTGTAATAATTTATTTGATAAAAAAAATCAGAAAAATAAATATATTTAATACAAATATGTGTTTTATTTTTTTTAATGTGGTTTGAATTGGGTGGAAAATGGTTCAGTACATTTAATATGTATGTGATTAATATAATAAGAAGTGGCTGCTATAGCAGCCCTCCTTGATATATAGTGAATTGGCCACAAGTAAAGGGATATGATAACAGGAAAGGAAGGAAGTGCCATGGGGATGCATCTCCCCCCCCCCCCCGGCCTAACCACCACCACCTCCCCCACCACCCCCTGAAGGCATTTTTCCTCATTGGAGAAGCAAAAAACGTACATGTGGCGTTGCGGAATTGTGTTTGAGGGTATTGATCCCACTCGCCCAGACTGGTGTCTTGGTGAACCGCAGGACCTGTCTCCTACTCTGTGGTATATAACATGTTTCTTTCTATTCTATATCGACTCTATAACCACTATAGAATCATTCCACTGTAAAAACTTTGAACTTTTACTATTTATTTAGTTTCTTGACTCGAATAACATCAAATCTGTATTTGTTGTCTTTATCACTTAAATTAATTCATTATTATTCAAAATATGAATTCATTCATTGAAGTTATATCAAACCTGAGTTATATCTCCATACATAAAGTTCGTGAGTTTTGTTTGTTTGTTTGTTTGTTCACCCATTTTCCGTGGAGATACACGGAAAAAGAATAGAAAAAGATAAACGGAAACTAGAATTAAATATATATATATATATATATATATATATATATAATTACTATATAAGCTTTCACATAAACACTGAAATAACAATCAATGATCAAACACAATAAGAAATGGGTTGACCGCTTGTTACGGTTGAAAGATCTTAGTCTTGTTTTCCCATTCTTATTGTGGTTTGATCATTGATATATATATATATATATATAATTTATTACCTGAATAATGTTAAATAAAAGAAAATTATCAATATATTCCCAAAATTGGGACGACGGTAGCAAGTGTCTTGCGTACTCGCCGATGACAGTGTTGCAAATATACTATATATAAATGTAACAATTTTGTTTAAATTTAATATTTGTTTAATATAAACACTGGTAATAAAATAAAAGCATGGAGCCAGGGTAGCCCACTGGCTTGCGTGCTCGCCGATGATAGTAGTGAAAATGTATTACATATAAATGTAAAAAAAAAATTAATTTAAAATAAGTGAAATATAAATGCTGGTAATAAAATTAAGGCATGGAGCCAGAGTATCCCAGAGGCTTGCGTGCTCGCCGATGACAGTAGTGCAAATGTATTACAAATAAATGCAACAAATATATAATACACTACTACATTAGAGGTTGAAAATGAATAATCTTAGAAATAAACTTGAATACAACTGTCAGATAAAATACTAATGTTCTAAGGTAATATTGTAAAGACGCATACCTCTCATTAATGTTATTTTATGTTAGGTAAATAAATTGAATATTTCAATTTACAAGTTTTCTTGTTTTAAATATATTTCATTGTCTATATAACTTGAACTGATGCTATATTTATTTATACGATAAAATAAATGATTTTTTTTTACTTTTAAATGATATTTATTTTGCTAAATATACTTACTGTGTATATATCTTGAATCATGTTAAGAATACTATATCAAAAGCTTGGGCCATATAAGAATCTGTTTCCGTGCCTTAATAACAAGAAACAACAATTAAAATTATCCCTTTCAATCATGTTCAGTGAATTAATTTCAATAACTATTGTTATAATTTTTTAGTGACACGGAGTCACAGGTAGTCTAGTTGTATTATATTACCCAGAAGTTATATCGTGCCTGAGAAAACAATATTAAAATTAACTATCATACCTTAGAACATAAACTATCATACCTGAGAGCGCAATATCAGAATAAACTAATATTTCAGTTTAACTAACTCGAGTTGGTAATGTTATATGTATGGATCAGTGATTTTTGGCAGACCTGGTCTGCATGCGTTCAAGTATACATAATGACAATGGATATATCATGCTATTAGGCAGTTAAATCATATCTTAGAAGGCACTTATCAAGTCAGACTAAATCTCCATGTTTTGAGTATAGTTTCACACCATACTTCTCATTGGGGCTAATTCTATTTGTTTATAGTTAATGGTATTGTAGCCTTCAAACTGGCCAAGCCTGCTCACTCTCTCTCTCTCTCTCTCTCTCTCACTTCTATCATCCAACTTTACTATTATATCTTCTCTCTTACTCAATCATCATCTCTCTCTCTCTCTCTCTTCTTAATCTTTCTTTTCTCATACTTCTTTCCATATCATCTTATCTCTCTATCTCTCTCAAACTCTGGCTCTATCAATCTCTTCTCTCTCTCTTATACTAACTCATCTCACTTTATCTCTTCAACTTTCATAATTATCATTCTCATACTCATTCTCTATACATCTTTCTCTAGCTGACAACGGATCTCAGTCGTCTGTCGTATTTATTACTCTTTCAAATTATATCTTCTCTGAGAAACAATATCTATCAGACATTAACTTTCATACCTTAGATACATACAATCTATCATCTGAAGCTCATATCAGATCATATATTTCTTTATACTGTTGGTATTCTATCACTCTCATGATCAGTCATTCTTTGCATACTGTTTCTTGTTACTATAACTCGATCACTCATGCATATCAGTTATCATTTAAAGCCTTAAAGATTCTCTTTTTTATCTTCCTACCAATTTATTTGGGCTATTCTTTTGTTTATCTTAATCTTTGTACCTCTCTCAAACTGGCCTATCAGTCTGTCTTTCTCTCTTCTTCTCTTCTCTCACTTCTATCCAGTCTTTCTTTCATCATTTCTCTTTCTTCTCTCACTCTCTATCAGTCTTCTTTCTCTTTCTTCTTCTTTCATCTCATCAGACATTCTTTCCTTATCATCTTCTCTCTCTCTCTATCAGTCATCTCTTTCTCTTTCTCTCTTTCTTCTCTCACTCTCTATCAGTCAATCCTTTCTCTTATTCATTTCTTCTCTCATCTCTCTATCAGTCATTCTTCTCTTTTCTTTTCTTCTACCACTCTCTATCTGTCTATTCTTTCTCTTTTCTTTTTCTTCTCTCACTCTCTATCAGTCATTCTTTCTCTTTTCTTTTCTCTCTCACTCTCTATCAGTCATTCTTTCTCTTTTCTTTTCTTCTCTCACTCTCTATCAGTCATTTCTTTCTCTTTTCTTTTCTTCTCTCACTCTCTATCAGTCATTCTTTCTCTTTTCTTTTCTCTCTCACTCTTCTCATCATTCTTTCTTTATCTTTTCTTTTCTTCTCTCACTCTCTATCAGTCTTTCTTTCTCTTTTCTTTTCTTCTCTCACTCTCTATCAGTCTTTCTTTCTCTTTTCTTTTCTTCTCTCACTCTCTATCAGTCTTTCTTTCTCTTTTCTTTTCTTCTCTCACTCTCTATCAGTCATTCTTTCTCTTTTCTTTTCTTCTCTCACTCTCTATCAGTCATTCTTTCTCTTTTCTTTTCTTCTCTCACTCTCTATCAGTCATTCTTTCTCTTTTCTTTTCTTCTCTCACTCTCTATCAGTCATTCTTTCTCTTTTCTTTTCTTCTCTCACTCTCTATCAGTCATTCTTTCTCTTTTCTTTTCTTCTCTCACTCTCTATCAGTCATTCTTTCTCTTTTCTTTTCTTCTCTCACTCTCTATCAGTCATTCTTTCTCTTTTCTTTTCTTCTCTCACTCTCTATCAGTCATTCTTTCTCTTTTCTTTTCTTCTCTCACTCTCTATCAGTCATTCTTTCTCTTTTCTTTTCTTCTCTCACTCTCTATCAGTCATTCTTTCTCTTTTCTTTTCTTCTCTCACTCTCTATCAGTCATTCTTTCTCTTTTCTTTTCTTCTCTCACTCTCTATCAGTCATTTCTTTCTCTTTTCTTTTCTTCTCTCACTCTCTATCAGTCTTTCTTTCTCTTTTCTTTTCTTCTCTCACTCTCTATCAGTCTTTCTTTCTCTTTTCTTTTCTTCTCTCACTCTCTATCAGTCATTCTTTCTCTTTTCTTTTCTTCTCTCACTCTCTATCAGTCATTCTTTCTCTTTTCTTTTCTTCTCTCACTCTCTATCAGTCATTCTTTCTCTTTTCTTTTCTTCTCTCACTCTCTATCAGTCATTCTTTCTCTTTTCTTTTCTTCTCTCACTCTCTATCAGTCATTCTTTCTCTTTTCTTTTCTTCTCTCACTCTCTATCAGTCATTCTTTCTCTTTTCTTTTCTTCTCTCACTCTCTATCAGTCATTCTTTCTCTTTCTTTTCTTCTCTCATTCTCTATCAGTCATTCTTTCTCTTTTCTTTTCTTCTCTCACTCTCTATCAGTCATTTCTTTCTCTTTTCTTTTCTTCTCTCACTCTCTATCAGTCATTCTTTCTCTTTTCTTTTCTTCTCTCACTCTCTATCAGTCATTCTTTCTCTTTTCTTTTCTTCTCTCACTCTCTATCAGTCATTCTTTCTCTTTTCTTTTCTTCTCTCACTCTCTATCAGTCATTCTTTCTCTTTTCTTTTCTTCTCTCACTCTCTATCAGTCATTCTTTCTCTTTTCTTTTCTTCTCTCACTCTCTATCAGTCATTCTTTCTCTTTTCTTTTCTTCTCTCACTCTCTATCAGTCATTCTTTCTCTTTTCTTTTCTCTCTCTCACTCTCTATCAGTCATTCTTTCTCTTTTCTTTTCTTCTCTCACTCTCTATCAGTCATTCTTTCTCTTTTCTTTTCTTCTCTCACTCTCTATCAGTCATTCTTTCTCTTTTCTTTTCTCTCTCACTCTCTATCAGTCATTCTTTCTCTTTTCTTTTCTTCTCTCACTCTCTATCAGTCTTTCTTTCTCTTTTCTTTTCTTCTCTCACTCTCTATCAGTCATTCTTTCTCTTTTCTTTTCTTCTCTCACTCTCGATCAGACATTCTTTCTCTTTTCTTCTCTCACTCTCTATCAGTCATTCTTTCTCTTTTCTTTTCTTCTCTCACTCTCTATCAGTCATTCTTTCTCTTTTCTTTTCTTCTCTCACTCTCTATCAGTCATTCTTTCTCTTTTCTTTTCTTCTCTCACTCTCTATCAGTCATTCTTTCTCTTTTCTTTTCTTCTCTCACTCTCTATCAGTCTTTCTTTCTCTTTTCTTTTCTTCTCTCACTCTCTATCAGTCATTCTTTCTCTTTTCTTTTCTTCTCTCACTCTCTATCAGTCATTCTTTCTCTTTTCTTTTCTTCTCTCACTCTCTATCAGTCATTCTTTCTCTTTTCTTTTCTTCTCTCACTCTCTATCAGTCATTCTTTCTCTTTTCTTTTCTTCTCTCACTCTCTATCAGTCATTCTTTCTCTTTTCTTTTCTTCTCTCACTCTCTATCAGACATTCTTTCTCTTTTCTTCTCTCACTCTCTATCAGTCATTCTTTCTCTTTTCTTTTCTTCTCTCACTCTCTATCAGTCATTCTTTCTCTTTTCTTTTCTTCTCTCACTCTCTATCAGTCATTCTTTCTCTTTTCTTTTCTTCTCTCACTCTCTATCAGTCATTCTTTCTCTTTTCTTTTCTTCTCTCACTCTATATCAGTCATTCTTTCTCTTTTCTTTTCTTCTCTCACTCTCTATCAGTCTTTCTTTCTCTTTTCTTTTCTTCTCTCACTCTCTATCAGTCTTTCTTTCTCTTTTCTTTTCTTCTCTCACTCTCTATCAGTCTTTCTTTCTCTTTTCTTTTCTTCTCTCACTCTCTATCAGTCATTCTTTCTCTTTTCTTTTCTTCTCTCACTCTCTATCAGTCATTCTTTCTCTTTTCTTTTCTTCTCTCACTCTCTATCAGTCATTCTTTCTCTTTTCTTTTCTTCTCTCACTCTCTATCAGTCATTCTTTCTCTTTTCTTTTCTTCTCTCACTCTCTATCAGTCATTCTTTCTCTTTTCTTTTCTTCTCTCACTCTCTATCAGTCATTCTTTCTCTTTTCTTTTCTTCTCTCACTCTCTATCAGTCATTCTTTCTCTTTTCTTTTCTTCTCTCACTCTCTATCAGTCATTCTTTCTCTTTTCTTTTCTTCTCTCACTCTATATCAGTCATTCTTTCTCTTTTCTTTTCTTCTCTCACTCTCTATCAGTCTTTCTTTCTCTTTTCTTTTCTTCTCTCACTCTCTATCAGTCTTTCTTTCTCTTTTCTTTTCTTCTCTCACTCTCTATCAGTCTTTCTTTCTCTTTTCTTTTCTTCTCTCACTCTCTATCAGTCTTTCTTTCTCTTTTCTTTTCTTCTCTCACTCTCTATCAGTCTTTCTTTCTCTTTTCTTTTCTTTTCTCACTCTCTATCAGTCTTTCTTTCTCTTTTCTTTTCTTCTCTCACTCTCTATCAGTCTTTCTTTCTCTTTTCTTTTCTTCTCTCACTCTCTATCAGTCATTCTTTCTCTTTTTTTTCTCATTCTCTCTCTGTCTTTTGTTGATCTTTCTTTTCTTCTCTCATTCTTTCTCTGTCTTTTGTTGATCTTTCTTTTCTTCTCTCACTCTCTATCAGTCATTCTTTCTCTTTTTTTTTCTTCTCTCATTCTCTCACTGTCTTTTGTTGATATTTCTTTTCCTCTCTCACTCTCTATCAGTCTTTCTTTCTCTTTTCTTTTCTTCTCTCACTCTCTATCAGTCATTCTTTCTCTTTTTTTTCTCATTCTCTCTCTGTCTTTTGTTGATCTTTCTTTTCTTCTCTCATTCTTTCTCTGTCTTTTGTTGATCTTTCTTTTCTTCTCTCACTCTCTATCAGTCATTCTTTCTCTTTTTTTTTCTTCTCTCATTCTCTCTCTGTCTTTTGTTGATATTTCTTTTCTTCTCTCACTCTCTATCAGTCATTCTTTCTCTTTTTTTTCTTCTCTCATTCTCTCTCTGTCTTTTGTTGATCTTTCTTTTCTTCTCTCACTCTCTATCAGTCATTCTTTCTCTTTTCTTTTCTTCTCTCAATTTCTATCAGTCATTCTTTCTTTTTTCTTTTCTCTCTCAATCTTTCTTGCACTTTTCTTTTCTTCTCTCATTGTCTCTGTCATTCGTTCACTTTTCTTTTCTTCTCTCACTCTCTATCAGTCATTCTTTCTCTTTTTTTTCTCATTCTCTCTCTGTCTTTTGTTGATCTTTCTTTTCTTCTCTCATTCTTTCTCTGTCTTTTGTTGATCTTTCTTTTCTTCTCTCACTCTCTATCAGTCATTCTTTCTCTTTTTTTTTCTTCTCTCATTCTCTCTCTGTCTTTTGTTGATATTTCTTTTCTTCTCTCATTCTCTATCAGTCATTCTTTCTCTTTTTTTTTCTTCTCTCATTCTCTCTCTGTCATTCGTTCACTTTTCTTTTCTTCTCTCACTCTCTATCAGTCATTCTTTCTCTTTTCTTTTCTTCTCTCACTCTCTATCAGTCTTTCTTTCTCTTTTCTTTTCTTCTCTCACTCTCTATCAGTCATTCTTTCTCTTTTTTTTTCTTCTCTCATTCTCTCTCTGTCATTCGTTCACTTTTCTTTTCTTCTCTCACTCTCTATCAGTCATTCTTTCTCTTTTCTTTTCTTCTCTCACTCTCTATCAGTCTTTCTTTCTCTTTTCTTTTCTTCTCTCACTCTCTATCAGTCTTTCTTTCTCTTTTCTTTTCTTCTCTCATTCTCTCTCTGTCTTTTGTTGATCTTTCTTTTCTTCTCTCACTCTCTATCAGTCTTTCTTTCTCTTTTCTTTTCTTCTCTCACTCTCTATCAGTCTTTCTTTCTCTTTTCTTTTCTTCTCTCAATCTCTATCAGTCATTCTTTCTTTTTTCTTTTCTCTCTCAATCTTTCTTGCACTTTTCTTTTCTTCTCTCATTCTCTCTGTCATTCGTTCACTTTTCTTTTCTTCTCTCACTCTCTATCAGTCATTCTTTCTCTTTTCTTTTCTTCTCTCACTCTCTATCAGTCATTCTTTCTCTTTTTTTTCTCATTCTCTCTCTGTCTTTTGTTGATCTTTCTTTTCTTCTCTCATTCTTTCTCTGTCTTTTGTTGATCTTTCTTTTCTTCTCTCACTCTCTATCAGTCATTCTTTCTCTTTTTTTTTCTTCTCTCATTCTCTCTCTGTCTTTTGTTGATATTTCTTTTCTTCTCTCATTCTCTATCAGTCATTCTTTCTCTTTTTTTTTCTTCTCTCATTCTCTCTCTGTCATTCGTTCACTTTTCTTTTCTTCTCTCACTCTCTATCAGTCATTCTTTCTCTTTTCTTTTCTTCTCTCACGCTCTATCAGTCTTTCTTTCTCTTTTCTTTTCTTCTCTCACTCTCTATCAGTCATTCTTTCTCTTTTCTTTTCTTCTCTCAATCTCTATCAGTCATTCTTTCTTTTTTCTTTTCTCTCTCAATCTTTCTTGCACTTTTCTTTTCTTCTCTCATTCTCTCTGTCATTCGTTCACTTTTCTTTTCTTCTCTCACTCTCTATCAGTCATTCTTTCTCTTTTCTTTTCTCTCTCAATCTTTCTTGCTCTTTTCTTTTCTCTCTCACTCTTTATCTGTCTTTCTTTCTCATTTTCTTTTTTATTCCTCTCTCTTTCTCTCTCTTCCTCCACCCTCTCTTTCCTTACCATTTTTACATCTCCCCTATTCTTTATTCTTTTAGACATTTTCTCTCTATTTATGACTCTTTTCTTTTCTCTTTACATTTTCTCTCTCTCTCTCTCTTCTTTCAACACGGACTTTAGGATCAACACGGGAATAGCTCACACGTGACTAAATAATAAACGGGCTTCACTAAAAGTTAAAAGCCCTTAAATATGAGCATCAAAAAACAAAATTGAACTAACAAATATAAAGAATTGCAGATTGACTGACATTTGGCAAACCCTTTTAGGATCAACACGGGAATAGCTCACACGTGACTAAATAATAAACGGGCTTCACTAAAAGTTAAAAGCCCTTAAATATGAGCATCAGAAAACAAATGGAACTAACAAATATAAAGAATTGCAGATTGACTGACACTTGGCGAACCCTTTTGATTGATCAGTAATAGCTGGAGATTCCTTCTTTAGGGCACATTTATAATTTAGAAGGCGTTTACAGAACGCTGCCACCAGTTCTGGGTTAGTTTTGGTGATGGTTTAGAATGGTGGGGGGGTTCGGCTTTGTCTGGGCTAATTCCATTTGTTTAAGTTAACGCTATTATAGCTCTCTCAAGGCCTGCTCTCTCCTCTTTCTCTCACTAGCTAACGCTATTAGCTAACTTGGCTTTATAAAAACGCGCTACCAATCCTCGCTATCCACTTAACCACCCCCCCACCCCCACCCCCAAAGCAGCACTCGTCTCTTTTGCCAACAGGGGGGGGGGGGGGGATCTTTCTTCTTCTTTCATCAACACAAGAAATTCCTTACCTTCTTTTTAGCGCTTAAATTTCTAAGAAAACTATAAACATTATTTAAATCAACATTAAGACAACTTTTACTAACAATTATTGTAAATTATATATATATATAATTGTTAGTAAACTTTTTATTATTGTACAACTTTTACAATAATTGTTAGTAAAAGTGTCTTTTATATATATATATATATATATATTATATATTTTATATATATTATATATATATATTCACTGATAAAACGAAAAACTAAGGGTTACTAGCCGTTGCGTCTACAACGTGCTTGGTGTCCTCTTTTCTCCTGAAGACGGATTACCCGAAAATTGGAGTCTGTAAGTGTGTTTCCCTACTTTGTGTGTTGCTCTTTGTTAATCTCGAACTCGTATATATATATTTATATATATATATAAACTAGAATTTAAAAAGAACACATAGAAAGAAAATCACTGAACTCACTACTATATTTCGATGTCCTCGTCTTCAGGAAAAGAAGTGAATCGCTCCAAAGGCTGATAACGATATATATATATATATATATATATATATATAAACTAGAATTTAAAAAGAACACATAGAAAGAAAATCACTGAACTCACTACTATATTTCGATGTCCTCGTCTTCAGGAAAAGAAGTGAATCGCTCCAAAGGCTGATAACGATATATATATATATATATTAAAATAGAAACCACAGGAAAAAATAAAAACACAGTAAATATGCTCTGAGACCTTTCAAATGTATATCATCAGAGAGCAACTATACAAAAGAGGTTACAGCTTTGTTACAGAAACAAGATATGGAAAAGTAATATAAACAGGTGTTAATATATAAAAAGTTTGAAATAACAAGCGGAAAAGAATTAACAAACAAAATATAAAAGAAAAAAGAAAAACCTATGACCTAGGTTTTCCTGAAGACGGATTGCCCGAAAATTTGAGTTTGTAAGTGTGTTTCTTTACTCTGTGTGTTATTCTTCTTCGGTTTTGAACTCGTGTATATATATATATATATATATATATATATAATATATATATATATATATATATATATATATATATATATATTTACTTGCCGTTGCGTCTACAACGTGCTTGGTCTCCCATTCTCTTTTCTCCTGAAGACGGATTACCCGAAAATTTGAGTCTGTAAGTGTGTTTCCCTACTTTGTGTGTTGCTCTTTGTTAATCTCGTACTCGTATATATATATATATATATATATATTATATATATACTTAAAATATACTGTAACACATAGAAAGAAACGTTTCAAAGAACTTACTTTTCAATATTTCGATCGTTGGTTGCCGGGACGGTTTCCTGCCGTTGTGTTTCCGGCGTGTTTGGTCACCTATTCTCTTTTCTCCTGTGTGTTGCTTTTCTTCGTTTTTGAGCTGATATATATATATATATTAATAAAAAGATTTCACATAAACACGTGAAACAACAATCAATGATCAAACCACAATAAGAAATGGGAAAACAAGACTAAGATCTTTCAACCGTAACAAGCGGTCTTCGTCAGAGTCAAAAACCCGCTTGTTACGGTTGAAAGATCTTAGTCTTGTTTTCCCATTTCTTATTGTGGTTTGATCATATATATATTAATATATAGGGTGTCCACAAAGTCTCTTTACAGTTTGAAATTTTTATTACAAAAGCACTTAATGAGATATCTTAATCACATTTGTTTTATTTTATTAAGTGCTTATTAAAGTTTTAATTAATTATATTATAATCTATTGGCCATGGAAGTAATACTGTAAGTTTAACTAGTAGCTAATTATGTTTTTTACGTTAATTAACATTTGTATTATAATTAACAATTAATATTATAATTAATTATAACAATTATATTATATTTTATTAATTAATAATTAATAAATAATTAATCATTAAAACTTTAATAAGGACTTAATAAAATAAAACAAATCTGATTAAGATATCTCATTAAGTGCTTTTCTAATAAACATTTCAAATTGTAAAGAGACTTTGTGGACACCCTGTATAACAAGATTTCACAATAAACACGTGAAATAACAATCAACATTCAATAATCCTGTATCGGAGTAATTCACTTCTTTATTTCCTTACCTGATGACGATGTGGTCGAAATGTCGAAATGTAGTCTTGAATTTCTCAGATCTCTTTTATGTGTGTTCTTTCTGTGAAGCTAGTTTATTTTGGTCGGGGTATCATTTCATTTAATTGGAATATAATATGTATGCATGTCGTATATGACTTCTATACATATATCGTATAGAAGTTCAGCACTTCTATAATGTAAACTTCAGTATGTAACTCTTTTTGGAAGTGAACTTTAATATGTACGTATTTGCCTCTGGGTAGTCTGGGATTCGATCCCCACCTGGCTCTCGATTTATTAACGCGGGAGGTGAATAAATCTGAGCACGTCCTCCCTCGGAGAGGATGTTAAGCCGTTGGTCCCAAGCCTGTACGATGTCAGGTACTCGTTAAAGATCCCTACTCAAAATGCACTTGAGTTAGGCAAAATTTAGAACTCCCAATATAGAATCTGTAGAATCAGCAATCAAATAAAAAGTTGGTAAACGGGCTGACGTCAACACACGCTAGGGTATCGGTTTAAACAATAAAAAAAAAAACATAATATGTGATCTTACGTATTATACAAATTACGTACAATACAAAGTCGTATTTAAATGAAGAAATCGTAGGTAGCTATGGAAAAGACATAAAATAACGACTCTTAGGATACCAGTTGAGGTGTTTTCTTTACTGGTTTATAAATGAATAACAGGAATGGCAACTGAAGCCACAATTGTATTTACCGCGAATAATTTGATTTTTTTTTTAAATTCTTATTTCCGAGTTTAACTGATTCATTGTTATTTGATTAACAAGCATACTGCGTAAAATTAAGATAATAGGAATTACTTTTATTAACGACTTGTTAGTTTTTTTTATTCATCTTCTGGTTACTGACGCACTACCAGTAAGATTTCAAATCAATTTACCTTTAAGTTTCAATTTTTAAGGAACTCAAACGATTTGGAGTTTTTGTGAGTCACCTTGTTAGCTTCACATATCGTGTTCTAGAGAAATCTTGACCTTTCAACTTGTATCTCCATGCTCTCCCATTTTGATATAATTCTCACTCCTACAAATGAACAGGCAAGGATAATTCACAAAACAAATTCTTATGTTATATCAAGCTCAAGAAATAACTTACAAGTCAGTAAGCAATGTGATTATGTGATAAGGAAGCAGTTTATTATCGAAATGAATTTCTTGATTCCGTCACTGCTCCTAGACTGCCTGCTCATAAGTAAAAACTTAAAGTAAGGGCACCAATCGTGCTGTTACATCATAGAGGCTGATATCATGACTGGGTTTGGTACTGGGGAGTCCGTGTTTTGAAGTGAGTGAAACCAAGTGTTTCTCACATAGTCAACTGTAGTTTACTTGTTCAACATTACGAAGTTCCAACTCTCTGTTCTTCTATGAATGAAGGACATATAGCTAATGTGGTGTATACAGAGGCATTTACTTAACACTGTACTAATTATAATATTTTGGAATACTTCGTATCATCTCTGAATTTTTGTAAAACTGCAGTCAAAGATGGGCATCTGCTAGTATAAAATTAAATATTAGAAAAGAGATGGGAAAACAAAGACTAAGATCTTTCAACCGTAACAAGCAGTCTTCGTCACAGTCAAAAACCCAACATGCGGTTGGGTTTTTGACTGTGACGAAGACTGCTTGTTACGGTTGAAAGATCTTAGTCTTGTTTTCCCATTTCTTATTGTGAGTTGGGTTTTTGACTCTGACGAAGACCACTTGTTACGGTTGAAAGATCTTAGTCTTGTTTTCCCATTTCTTATTGTGAGTTGGGTTTTTGACTCTGACGAAGACCGCTTGTTACGGTTGAAAGATCTTAGTCTTGTTTTCCCATTTCTTATTGTGGTTTGATCATTGATTAGAAAAGAGATCATTGATTACAATATACTTTATAATATATGAGCAGCTTATTTTGAAAGTGGCCTAATTCCATTTATGTTAAAATCGAGATATTTAAGGGTTTGCGTTTTACAAAATTTAAAAATATTGTCATTTTATTTATCAACTAATTTTTGTTATAAAAATTCTTAGTAATTTTAAATAAATTTTGTACAATTTGCTGCAAAAGGTAAAGATAACGTAAAAATGTAATTATTTTAGCTAGCTAAAAATAGCTAGCTAAAAATAGCTAGCTAAATTTTTTTGGAAAATGGAATTAGGCCACTTTCAAAATAAACGGCTCATATAGTAGTTTATATTATTATTATACAAATATGTACGTATACTTAACTAGTAAATTATTTTCAGATAAAAACAATAAGTAAATATAAAATGGTTTTAACTTATCATTGCTGATAAACACTGGTTTTTTATATTACAATTAATCCATGACAATATAAACTACGATAACATTGCAACATTAACTATTTATAATGGAACTATAAATCCTACTTAAATTATCAGTATCGGTTTTTTTATTCCAATAATTATTAGTATTTGTTATATGTATCATTTCTTTTATCAATCTTTTATTGTGTGAAGTTTCATAATCTAAAATGGATGGGTTTTCAAATTGAAATGTGTGTTCGTTTTTAATTGCGTGAGAGACTAAGGTACAAAATATTTTTTTATTTCTATAATTTGATTTGTGTAACGCTAATCTATCCTTTAGATATTGTTTGGTTTGACCTATGTATACATTATTGTAATTATTGCAAGGAATAGAATATATTATATTGCTTTTAATTAGTTTGTTGATAGGTGATTTAGTGTTAGTAAATATGCATGTATTTCATTTTTTCTTTACTTTATATGTTATTTTAAAGTTAGCTTCCCTTTAGTATTTTCCTAATTTGTTCCGTCAGTCCCTTAACATATGTCACTGATCTATATTGTGGTGTGTTGGTGTGAGGTGGAGTCAGCACTCCTGGAGTCTCTACACAAAAGAATTTTTTTAAATTCAAACTACGCGTTTCGAGCGTTTCGTGTTCATCGTCACGTAAGATCTACAATTTGTGAACGGTCATTTTTAAATTGTAAAATTGTAATTTATATTGTAGATGTTTACGTGACCATGAACACGAAATGTTCGAAACGCTAAGTTTGAATTAAAAAGCTTTTTTTGTATAGAGACTTTGATTTATCCATGTACCCCAGTATATTAGTAATTTATTAATAAGTAAGACTGTTTTTATAGTGTCTGTCTGTCTGTACAGTGGGGATATAGTTTAGCGTTTGTAATATCATGGATAGGCGTTTTAAAAGTGCATCAATAATTCGGAGAAAGAACATACCTGCGCTGTGTATATGGACGGTATTTGGTGTTGAATGATGTCTAGAAACGTGAATAATGCTTGGGATAAATATTTGCAAGTTGAAGACCAAGATAATGAAGTGAAGGGTGGATGCGGGTTCAGCCATCATCAGGCAGAACAAGTCGTAAGTTGACGAGGTGAGTGGGAGCGCTAGAGATACGGCGCGTCTGCAGAGCCCCTTACTTCTATCTGCTTCTCAAAGTAGGATGGTAACTTATAATAATGGTTAAATTTTTGCCGGCAACGAAGGTCAATTGGAAGGAATTAATTTGACGGGGAGTAGCCGCTGGCATGCCAAGCCGGAAGTGTAATTTTCATTAATAATTAAAATTGGGGGCGGGGAGGGGAGGCGGCCATGTCGCCATGGCGACGAGAGCGCCTGCGCGCGCCCCGCTCCGCGCCTAGCTGGAGTCTCGATCTAACTTCGTTAGTCACTTTTGGCCGGTTGATGCCCGCTGCACCCCCTCCCTTCGTCTGTCGCACTCTCTCTTTCACCAGTGCCAAGGCGTCTCTCGCCAGAGGGCGGCCCGTTCCAGGCGTCACGGTGGAGTTCAAGGGCACTTGCGGAGGCGGCGGGGCAGACACGCCCGCCCCCGACCAGCCTCAGCACTTTAACATCTTCCCGGCCATCTTCTCAAGACAGCTCAACTTCCAGGGTGGAGGCACTGGGATGGGAGGCAGTGGGGCGGCAGGGAAGACGTCCGGAGGCTTGATTGACGAGCTGCGGCCTAACTTGGGGCTGCTGGGCCTGGCCATGGACTCGCAGGATGACAAGCGTGCCGCCAAGGCAGAGGCTTCAGACTTCCTCTACAACCTGCCCCACGACTCGTCCTCCAGCACTCCGCCCACGCGCCCGCCCCCGCTCCACGATCACACAGGTATGCCGTTTCCACCCTCCTAGAACATAACTGACCATTGCATGTTCTTACACCACCATTGCATAAGATATGTTTCTTTATGAAAGACATAGTCATTTACGACTACATTTGCTTACTTATTAACCAAAGTCTGGCACCATAAGACGTCAAAAGTCCTTCAGCCCTTTTTTAGTAAACACGTCACCCAGCTAATCATACATCAAATCTCTTGTTTGTATCAATGTATGACGTCATCAGGACACAATGATGACGACACAAGTCTGTAGTTATCCATCTCATCGTCCAGAACAAACAGACGTTTTTCTGTTACTCCTCTCTTGTATCGACTGTGCTCTTCCTAAACATTATTTTAAATATAAACAAAATAATATATATTTCCTTTAATCATATGTTAAGTAGATTTCATTAATTTTTAGTTTGTCAGTTTGTTGTCATATTGTGATCATGAGCTTCATGCAGTCAGTCTGCGGACTGTCTATAGTTTATATCCTTCGGAACTAAGACTGGAAATGACTTCAAGACTCAAGACTTTTTAGAACAGACAAATCTCTAAACAGACTAGTTATTCAAACTATCAACAGATTCAGTGACATAAAGTAAATCTGTTAATATAAAGACTGCTGGCTTTTAAACATAAACCACTGCCAAATCCATGAATAACGAACAGACAAATCCCTCAACAGACTACTTATTCAGACTAGCGACAAATTTAATGGCATATAGGAACAGAAAAAAAGATGGAAAATATTGAAAATAAATTAATTAAATCTGTTTAAGGTACGTAATAGTTGAATTCAGTAAAAAGTAAACAATTCTCTTTAGATAGAATTAGATACATCGATTCAAGAGAGGTGTAAATATAGGATAACAGGAAAAAAATCGTGAGTCTGCTCTTGACGATGGTCTACACCGAAAACGGTTGAGTTATAAAAGTAAACTATTGGTAAGAAATTTGTCGAAATATTTTTTTTTAATTTTTTTTTATTTTATATTTTATTCCAGCATGTTCCACTGTGTATTACATTCATCAACGTCAAATTCATATTTGTCGAAATATTATTAATCGTCTTAGTGGCGGTATTCGGTTTTTTCGTATTATACTAAGAGACTTCTTATACTGGGTTTTTTCCGTTTTCTTTCTTAGTACTTCACACAGATGGCAATTCAGAGTCAATGCTATCAGCATAAACAAAATCAATTTAAAACTATAACTATATAAAAAGCTCTATAGTTTTTGTAATTTATAAAATACAGAGACAATAGGAATGACGAAGCATTTTAATAATTGGCTGTGAAGCCTGTACGGGGGTTATTTGCCTATGGGTGACGACAACAATGAATGGCTCGGCTCGCTGGAGTCAACTATTTTCTGCGAAGTCACCATTTATGAGAATAACTTTAAAACACAGAACAGGGATATAATTGTTAACAACCTTTTTCATTACCAAATGGATTGTTTTTCATCAGATTGTTGTTGTCTTGTTTTTTTTTTATTTATAGTTGGTAAGTGCAGCATCTACTAGGACATAAGCACTGTCTGGTTTTGTTCCATTGTCTAGTTCCTCATATTTTGTTGTATAGCTTTATTTCCTTTAGGAATGACGTCACTTCACTGGAATATTTATTATCAAGGGCTAGTGCCATTATCAATTTTGATGGTATACCCGCAGATGGTATCATTTCTTCCTCTAATCGTGGGTATTCTTCAATTAAATAGGCCACCGTCAACACATCTTTACACTTTGGGCTTGAGGGTCTTTGCTCTTTAGATAACAGGTAACTATGTGTAACTCGTGTGTGACCTATACGTAGGCGGTTTAATATCACATTCGTTTCTCGATTTCCTGTTCCAGTGTTCATTGTTGTCCCAATTAATCCCATTATTTTCCAAAGTTGAGTGGTTTCTTCATTCCATTCGGTTTTCCACCCTGTCCATATTGCTTTTATAATGTTTTTTTCTGATGTCATTCGACCTCACAGCCAGATTATTGTTAAAAGTAGGCAAAGTTTAATGTTAACTGTGAAATTAATTTGAAATTGAAAAACTTGTATAATTAAAAAAAAAACATTGTAAATCCTGAAATAGGATTAATTGATTCTGGTAAAATTTGATTTTCGAAGAAAGTAATCCCGCTTGGTTGATAACTTAAAGAAAACACTAGCATGTTAGAAACGAACTGTTCTCTTTAATATTGTAGAAACTTTTCCTATATTTATGAATAAAAACCCGGCCTATCAAGTTTATCATTATTGTTTAAACATTAAGGAAGAATATTAGAAGAATTTCCTATTTTTATAGTAAAATAAAACTAATATTCTTTATTTTTATTTTATTTTTAATATTACAAAATTTATAAATATCAATAAAGTAAAGTTTTGATATATCATATATGTAATATAATATTGTTTATTTATAAATCATTAGTTGTGCAATCCGTAATGTGTGGCATTTAATCATTCTGAGGTAAAATGGATAAACAAACAAAAGTCTCTACACAAATTAAGTTTTATTCAACGACAAGAACGCGTTTCGAACACTTTGTATTCTTAATCAAGAAGACACTATAAAGGGAATATCAGGAAGATTTCACCACATCTTTGGGTATCTCTTTAATTCTCTTAATTAATTTTATTATTAAGATATTATTTTATTATTAATTTATTATTATTCTCTTAATTGAATTTATTATTTCACTCCAATTTTGTAACTGATTAGATATAATTTTTATTGTAGTGTCTTCCTGATGATGAACACAAAGTGTTCGAAACGCGTTGTTGTTGAATAAAACATTATTTGTGTGGAGACTTTTGTTTGTTTATCCATTTTACCACTGAATATTTATTTATAATATGTGACAATATTTTTCTTAATCGAAGTTTGGTCAGCGTCACAAAACTAAACACCTTTAAGCCAACGTTTCGTCTATATTCATAGACATATTCAGATTAATTAATTAAAATAGCGTAAGAAATATAAATTGGATTATTTATATATGATGTAATTTTTTTTTGAGTTTGAGGTCTAATGAATAAAACTAGTCCTTTTGCCGACGTTTCGACATATATTTATGTCATCTTCAGGGCTACAACATGATTACAAAAATTACATCATATAAATATTGGGTCAAGAAAACAAATCATGATGATTATTTATATAGATACACTGAATATTGCCTTGTATTTTTCTATACTTTGGTAGAAAAATACCAATGTAATAATATATATTCATATAAATGATGCGACTTGTGTTTTTTTCTTCTTGTTGTAATTAATTTCTGTATTGATGTAGTCGTGAAGATGTCTACGATGAAACGTTGGTTTTAAGGTGTTTTACTGTTTAACGATGACTAAACATGGAAAAAGAAAAATAGTGTTGAATATTTGTGTTTGTGAGAAGATAACATTGTATTTATAATATATACATTTTTATAAATAGATTTCGAAGTATTTTATTTATATTCGTAATTACTCCGTATTATTTCGTAATTACGAATTCGCACTTACTTCATCGTAATTGAAAGTTAGTCGTTACAGATTTAAACAGCAGTTTGATAGCGGACTTTACAAAGACAGTGTTTGTATTAGTCTGTTTTATTTATATGTAATAGGCCAAAGGCAGCCTCCGGCCGGTCGGCAGATCAAGGCCCGAGAAGTCCTTACGCCTGGGCTGCCACTCCGCCTTATTCTTCATTAATGAAGATGTGCGGCCTGCAAAACTTCAGTGGTAATCTCTTGTTCATAGAGACGGGTATGGTGAAGAATGACGTTTACTTTTTCAGATCCGCTGCGTAACACCACTCCTTTTGTTAGACATCGCG
This sequence comes from Hermatobates lingyangjiaoensis, assembly GCA_026182355.1. Classification (NCBI taxonomy): domain Eukaryota; kingdom Metazoa; phylum Arthropoda; class Insecta; order Hemiptera; family Hermatobatidae; genus Hermatobates; species Hermatobates lingyangjiaoensis. The sequence continues at coordinate 273,682 of JAPFBL010000173.1, read as the reverse complement.
GTAAATATTAGTTGTAATGTTACAGGGATTGTTTATTTTTTGACTCAATTTGAAAAAAATATTACGAAATAAATATTGTATTTTCCTAGTGAAAACGTATTTATTAAAAATATTAAATAAAAGAGTTGGTGGACTACTAAGTCGTCAGTTTTAGGACTAACTTGGGGACCAGGGTAGCTCAGTGGCAACGTACTCGCCTCTGGACTGGTACGTCTGGGGTTCAATACCCACTATAACACTTGATTTATTCACCTCGGAGGTGGATAATTCAGAGCCTGTACGATATCAGGTACTTGTTAAAGAACTTTAGTCTAAATATTCTTGAGTTAGGGATAATTTAGGACTCTTAATGTGGAATCAAACTTCATTGTGTGGTATCAGAAAGGGTTAATGTTTAGTATATGTATTCCGTTGAGGGACTACCACTGCAGCCTATACTAACCTTTAGGACTACCATAGTACCAATAAGGATTCAGTAGTCCTGATAAAGGGAAGTCCCCCATTAACCCGTGACTAGGCCTCACCTAAGTGAGTATCAGTTTTCAACTGTACTTGCCAACTGATAGACCTTACCCAATGCTTATGGACGGGAGTCTAGCTTCCTCTTGTTGGTCTGCAGACAGCCTCCCGAGAAGATCTAGCCTCTAACACACTAACTCCCTAGAGGTGATCAAGAACCACAGTCACTCTTAGTCCAACTCCTAGGAAATCCCACATGGGCTATCTCCGCCCCCGTGATTCCGACAGTATTTGAAGTATTACTATACCGGAGTTCTACCCAGAAGATAGGTACAACTCCGGAGGTATATTATATATCTAATATATATACCTAATATACCTAAAAGTATAAATAAAGTTCATGCAGATGAAGAAACATGGAGAAATTAAAAACACACACTTAAAGTCTCTAATTTTCGGTTTAAACCTCTTTTGACTTTATATGTGTTCCTAAGTCTTTCGGCCATATAACCACAAAAAATCAAATCAGGCCGACTAGTGTAACGTGCTTTCCTTTAGCCACTTTAGATTACTCCAAAGTGGTTTGATCTTCCGTTTGGTCTCCGTCCGTCTCTGTACCAGTGCGCTTGGTTTCCTTATCTCTTCTGAAGACGGATCAAACAGAAAATTAGAGACTGTAACTGTGTTTTTAATTTCTCTATGTTTCGTCACCTACATTTAACTGTATTTGTCCGTTTTGGATTGTATTTGTATCAAAAAAAGTGCAACAGTGTATTACACCATGGTGAATATACCCAGGTATAACAGTACCATACCCGAGTTCTATTCAGCCAGCTCTCCGGTTGAACTCCAAACCAACGGTCCTACTGAGCCGGTCTTGGCTGCAGATTAGAAAGAACTGCAGAATTTTTTGACTTACTGTGAAAATAACAAAAAAAAAGATTATTTAAATTAAGAATAAATAAGCGTTATTTATCGATGCACTGCTTCAAGTAAAGATGCACCAGTCATATCATTAACACGTATGTCTTCAATACAATGCGTGTATTATACTGTGTGTAGTTATGACGTACTACCATGTCAACTGCAGCTACTGTCATGAACATTCTACATTGGGAGTCCTAAATTTTGTCTAACTCATGTGTATTTAGATTCAGGATCTTTAACAAGTACCTGACATCGTATAGGCTCGGAACCGTCGGCTTAACGTCCTCTCTGATTGACGACGTTCTCAGATGTATTCAATTCCCATGTGAATAAATCGTGAGCCAGACAGGGCATCGAACCCTGGATCTAGTATTTCAAACGTGAGCACGTTAAACATGAATTATAAACATGGATTTGTTTATATTTCTGGAGAGTTGAACGCTGCAAAAAAGAAGAGACAGAGTTTTGGAAATGACGTTTTTGAAATTAACTTTAGATTGAAAACAGGTTTTTTGCGAATGATTGAAAATTTTAGTGTATTCAGAGCAAACCTGGTAAGGTTGAGGTCGATTGAACTGTCCGGTCTCCATCCGTCTCTGTACCAGTGCGCTTGGTTTCCCTCACTTATCTCTCCAGAAAAGTTCAAACCGAAAAGTAGAGGCTGTAAGTGTGTTTTTTAATTTCTTTATGTATATTGAACTATATTTATCTGTTTCGGATCGTAATTTCATTGAGATATATATGTATATATACGAGTATATACATATATCATGATTTGTTTTCTTGACCCAATATTTATATGATGTAATTTTTTTTGAGGGTTGAGGTCCAATGATTTTAAACTAGTCCTTTTGCCGACGTTTTGACATATATTTATGTCATCTTTAGGGCTACAACATGATTGTTTTACAATTAGCACTACTATTACTACTATTTGGTAATTTATTACATTTTAATATGTACAGTAACAAAGAGGAATTTATTGATAAATCTTTGTTACTGTACATATTAAAATGTAATAAATTACCAAGTAGTAGTAATAGTAGTGCTAATTGTAAAACAATCATGTTATAGCCCTGAAGATGACATAACTATATGTCGAAACGTCGGCAAAAGGACTAGTTTAAAATCATTGGACCTCAACCCTAAAAAAAAATTACATCATATATACAAAACTAAAGTTTTGTTTGTGTTACACGGTCGATGAACTTCAGTTTGCACTGAATATTGATTTTTTGTTGTAAGAACAACACTGACGCATCGACAAGAATCAGTGTTCACCTCAAATGTTGTTTTCACAATGAAAAATCAATATTCCGGCAAATTGGAAGTTCATGAAAAGAAACTCACCGACAGAAAATATTCAGTCGTGTTTAACAAATCATGTATACTCGTATATATATATTTCAGACTATACAGTATCCAACGACCAATGACCAACGAATATATCCGCGCACTATAGTGCACGTCGTAACTAGCAGTTCGAGACCAGAGGCCTTCTACTGCTTGCTTACTGTACTACTATAACTTGTAATGTCAGTAATTCATGTCAGATATAAGTTCGTCTGTGCAGTAAAGATGTCGTATTCGCGGTCATGTGGTCTTGTTGAGGTCATGGTTTTAAAAGTTTTTAGTCATCAGTTGGAAAAATAGTCAGATAGTCAGTGGATGAAGTCATTTTTCAGTGAGGTTGAGGAAGGTTGGTGGCAGGATTTAGAGTTTGTACCAGGAGGTTTAGATGAGTAGGTAGTTTGTTGTCTTCGTTGGTAGTAAGTCGAGTGATGTAACTATCTATGGATTCCATTTTCAAATCATGGTGAATATCAACATTACGGGCGTACCAAGGAGCCCTGGCTATAAGGCGGTTACACTTATTTTGAACAATCTGGATACACGCCTTGTTCGTTGGTGCAGCTCTAAACTAGACGGAGCATCCATAAGTCATCGCTGAACGAAGAACCCCCTTATAGACAAGGTCCTTGACCGAATCGGGAGAATTCCTTGATTTGAAAAGAGAATACAGATTACACATCAAGTAAATTCCAAGCTTGGATTTATTATGTTGCTTGAAAGTTAATCTAGAGTCTAAAATAAGACCCAGATATTTTACATGGGTTTGGTACAGTATAAATTAGTAAATTCTTCATTTGATTACAAAGTAAGAAATTTCGAAGAATAAAAACTAAAAATCGACTTATAATTTATATTTACGTAGGTTTTTACTTTGAAATGAAATCATAACAAACCTTTCTAAGAAAACAAGAAAGTTACTTATTTCTCTTTGCATTACTTTTAAAATTGTAATAATTCTTAAATGAGTATTCATTTTTTTACCGTTTGATAATTAATATATAGAAACTTAATTAAATAATTTGTTGATTGGATTCAAGTGTAGATATTACCGCATTCTGTCGAAAGTTGATTAAACATGAGTTGGTTGTTTTTGCTTTAATTTCCTTTTGTTATTAAATGCGATTTGAGTGATCATAAATCAATCTTCGCTGATTGAATTATTTAAAAAAAAAAATCGATTCTCATAAAATGCTGATCATCCCAATAATTTCAATTTTCGTTTGAATAATTTCTTTTCAAATAAACACTGTCAGTTTTAATATTATTAGCTGGAGTTTCTTCTTAAATGATACGAGTGTTTATGTAATTTTCTCTAATTAATAATTATAAAACATTAGTAGTGACATTGTAACAATTATATCGTAAATCTAATTGTCATTTTTCCTTCAATAATTTGGTGAATGAAAGGGCTTTTTAACGAATGATTATAATTGAATAATGAGCAGGCGAGATTAGCATTCAATTAAATCTAATGATTCAGCAAATAAAAAACCAGACAAGACACCGTCGCTAATAGGTTTAACACTCTTCAAAACACCAACAATAATATTTATTATTTATAATAATTATATAATAGTTTTAATTATTTATTATTAGCATTAAAATTCTTATAATAAGAATTATTCTTCATAATTCTTATTCTACCTTAAAATGTTTCGACTATTTATTTTCTGTTAATTCCTTTTATTTAAGTGTAACCATGACATAACCTCTTCAGATCCAGCTTCAGTTAGAACGTCAGTTAGAACCTGTTTTAACTCCTTCAAAGGTAAGATTATTTATTACATCAGAAGATATTATTGATGACGTCATTAAGTAATTAGCCGTACCATCTGATGTATTAGCTAAATATGGTCAATTTACTTTCGTTAAAACTCGAGAAAGATAATAATAATAATAATTATAAATTATAAAACCTGGGGTGACAAACTCAACATTACTATAAATAAACATTATATAAAACTTGTTAACAATCCAATTGGGTTTTGGTTTTATTTTAATGATGCTATCATGTAGATGTGACAAACTTTCAGATAATTAAGTGACTTTTTTTGCTATGAGTATTGTTTTTATTGTTAATAAACAAAGCTATATAATATTTTTAACATCAACAATAATTCTTATTTTATAATTCATGTTCATGACATATGTATGTTATTTATGTTCATACTTATTATATTACCTTAAAATTGTTCAATATTTTTCTGTTAAATCATTATACTCTATTGTAACACGATATAACCTCCTCAAATCAGAGCCTTAGTCAATTAGAGCCTTCCGTTTTAACTCCGACATTCCTTGTAAGGTATAATTAATTATTATTATTTTTTTTATTTATTTTAATCTTTTTTTTTGTTATCAATAATAGGTTATATATCTTTCTTGTAGCCTTGAAGATGAAAATATAAATTTTCGAAACGTTTGAGTACAGAGTTGAGTTCTTGACATGATAGCCAATAACTAAAACAATTCAGGAGTTAGTAGTTCAGGGGAAAAAATGTTTCTATAAACCTGTGGTCTGCGAACACGCGGAATTTTTACTAATTAAATTCACGAAAATCCTACTGGTTGCGTTTTTAATGTTTTACGAATTTATTTTAGTTAATAAAAAAATTAAAAAAAAAATTGTTTGTGATACTGTTGTCTCAAGAGTTGCGAAGATTTTAAAAATGTTTTTGAAGTGTATATGTGTGTGAACACGTTTTTCTCAGGCATGAAGATTAACAAGTCTTCACTAAGCTCACGGCTTACTGATGAACTTGGCAAAGATGGCTGAGATTGACTTTTGCATATACTGATGACCTTGTAGATTCAAAACACTGTCAATGAGTTGTCAAAATTTGACTGATACTCTGATCACATTTATTAATTACAGGCTCTGAATAATAAATGTGTTATCTAAAATACTATTTTTACTTTACTATAAGTAAAGTATAGTGATCGTGAAAAAATTCGATTTCGAGATTTTGACTGAATTATATGTTCTGAGGTCCCAAAAGTCGTTTTATGAAGTTTTTTCGATGAAATCTATGTGGGTGAGTATGTTAGCATTGCTTGTTACCACGCTACGGTCTAGAATCTTTGATGTATCAAGTTGATATTTTACACAAAAATACTCCCTATAGTGTAGATGATCCCTATTGTTTGGGAAGTATTATGAATGACGGGAAAGTCACTTTTTTTGCCAAAAACCAGTTTTTTTTTCTTGTTATGTTTCTTACAGTTTTTGCTTGATTGAATAACATCTATGAAGAACTGTTATTATATTTTTTATTTATACCTTCTTTGAATAATTGTCATAATACGGCCGCCGGGCTACTGTGAAAGTCCTCATTCGGCCCTCGGAGGAAATTGATTTTAAGAGCCTTCTGTCCAATCACCTTCTCTTGCTTCTTTTTTCTCCTGAACATAGATTTATCAAAAATTATAGTTAGTGTGTTCGTTTAGTATGTGCTTCATCCCTTCCCTCTCTTTTTTCTCCTGAAGACGGATTCATCATAAATTAGGGATGTAGTAAGTTTATGATAGAAATGTTTTAGCATAAACTCATATAAACACATAAAGAAAATGTGTTTTGTTTTCTTCCTATTTAAACTTGTGTTGTTAGCTTTGGATCGTTGTTTTGTTACTATTGTTTGTTACTGTTTGCATTTGAATGCATAACATTTATAAAAAAAAAAGTTTGTTACATAAAATTAAAAGGTTTGTAATATTTTATTAAGATGTACTTTGAATAATAGTCATAATGCAGCCATCGGGGACTTAAAGCTTAAGAACCTTGGTCTTAAATCATTTATTGGTAAAAAAACTGACTTTCTCATTTGTCTACCTTTTTTCCGATCGTACGCATTTGTGGCTGCACTGTCGGCTGGTTGTCTATCGCCGTTCTGTCAGCTAACTACGTCTTCCTGGTCTCCAGCTCTAGACGACTGCTGAACAGAAAATTTGAGAAAAGTAACTCTATCACCTATTGTTCTATGCTCAGTTGTTCGTTTTGGATCGTATTTCCAACGAAAAAGTATATATATAAACCAATTAAAAAGAAGATAGCACACAAATAGACACGGGAATAACTCACTTCTATATTTCGACCATCATCGTCATCAGGAGGTGAATAGTCCCGCAGGAAGGCAGAGGGTCACCGCTCTGTCTTCCTGCGGAACTCTCCACCTCCTGATGACAACGATGGTCGAAATATAGAAGTGAGTTATTCCCGTGTCTATTTGTGTGCTATCTTCTTTTTAATTGGTTTTTATTTAAAAATCCGCTGGACCGTTTTATTTAATTATTATATATATATGAAGTTTAAGCCGCAATGGAAAAAGGAAAACAATAGAAATAAACGCTCTGAGGCCTTTCAATTTATGTCAACAGAGAGCAAAGAAAGTAAAAACTGAGAAGCTAACATAAAAGTAATGTAGAAGTAAGGTAACAATACAGCTGGAAACTCAATATGACAATATAGCTTGATAAGAAGAAATACCCTATAAAATTAAACAAAGCAGGTCCAACAGTAAGAAATAGAATTATAATTCAATAATAATTAAAAAAAAAGATTAACAAGAACATTAAGCTTTATTATTTGAATCAACAGTCTGGTCAGAGTTCATGTCCAAAGATACTCGTACATTTCCAAGATCCCCCCAGGTCCAATTTGCTTAACTATCCCTTGAATTAAGAAATCATCTAACTTGTTACTTAAATAGCCCCTGACTTATATTGATTAGTTTTTCAAAATTATACTTAATTAGGGCACTTTCTACTAAGTTTCTTTCAACATGAGACAAGAGATATATCAATTTCTTGGAATCTTCCCATTTTATAAAATGATTGTATTAGATTGTATTCTAATACAATAGAATAGAAGTGGTCAAGAACAATTTTTTAGAATATATATATATATATATATATATATATAAAGATTTCACATAAACACGTGAAATAACAATCAATGATCAAACCACAAGAAGAAATGGGAAAACAAGACTAAGATCTTTCAACCGTAAGAAGCGGTCTTCGTCAGAGTCAAAAACCCAACTGATTTCTATCTTCATGATGACGAGGACATCGAAATATAGCAGTGAGTTTCTGTTTCATTTCTGAATATTCTTTGTGTCAATATAGTTTATATATATATATTGTAAAGATGAAAATGATCCAAACGGACAACAAACGTTTCACGGTAAATCACAGACACAGAACAAAGGAACAAACACACTTATTGTCTCCAATTTTCATTTGAACCGTCATCAGGAGAGTTGAGATAGGGACATCAAGTGCACTTGTGAAGCGACGGTTGGAGACGGTCTCCAATCGTCGCTTTGCAAGTGCGCTTGGTGTCCCTATCTCAACTCTCCTGATGACGGCTCAACCGAAAATTTGATACAGTATGTGTGTTCCTTTGTTCTGTGTTTGTGATTTACCGTGAAAAGTATATTATATATATATATATATAATATATATAATATAAAAATAAAAGGTCCGTGTGGACAATAAACACTTTAACACATAGGAAAGAACACAGAAAGACACTACAGAACTTATTTCGAAATATCGAAGTGAGTTCTGTAGTGTCTTTCTGTGTTCTTTCATATGTGTTAAAGTATATATATATATATATATATATATATATATATATATATATATGACAGATACAATCCAAATATGGGGCGTTATTTAGGAATATATAATTTAGAATAGATTTTATGAAAAAGGCGATGTTGGAAAGACGGAATGACGTTGTGACTAACGACGAAAGTGGTGCATGGACCAAGCAAGGCAGAGAACCCCTGATTTAAGCTGATAGCTGGGTAAAAGTGTTGAAGAGGTGTTGTTTTCATATACCACAAGAGGAGGATGCTAAGACTGGTAAAGGCCTTGGGTCAGGATATGTGAGGTGGACCATCAGGAAGGTGGCACGCCCCCCCCCCTCTCCCCCACTAGAAGGTTAATTATATCAGTTAAGTGACCACAAGCGTCCTTTACACAACTCCTTCTGCAAAACCATCGGCCTAACCTCGGGAAACACGCATCTACCTCTGAAATCATTACTTGTTAGCTTTACCATATATCAACCTGTCCCGCCTCAAGTCGGCTTTCCAATCGAAATCGCTTAAAACTTTCCCATTGCTTTTCAAAACATAATATCAAATTGCTGGGTATATAATATACGAGTATAATGTTCTATTTGTTCACAATATAAATGTCTTAATGGACAGGTTTATTAGTCTTTTCGTGGAGGTAGTACAGATAGTGGTTGATCCACTGCATATATATATAATATATATATATATATATTATATAACATATTGAATAATACATATATCGACCGTTTGATAGAATAGGTGTGTTATCTAATCGGGATTCGGTCAAATTTTCTAGGTTCAAAAATCAAACTCTCATTGCCAACGATTCCGTTTTATTTTAAAACCTTCTTCATAGGCATCTTCTCCATACACTATTTTTATATTCTCATAAAAACCCATATTTATTCTTATATAAACCTAATATATATGTATATATACTTTTTCGTTGGAAATACGATCCAAAACGGACAAATATAGTTCAATATAGAAAAAGAAACATAGGGAAATCAAAAGAACACACTTACAGTCTCTAATTTTCGGTTTGAACCGTCTTCAGGAGAGATAAGAGAGGGAAACCAAGCGCACTGGTTCAGAGACAGTTGGAGACGGTCTCCAATTAGAAAATTAGAAAAGTTAATAAGAAAAGAAACTAAAACAAAGGTGAAAAAAGTGTTTAACGAAATTTGTATACATATATATATATATATATATATTATATATATATATATATATATTAGATTCAATAATATAACGACCGTTTGATAGAAAAGGTGTGTCATCTAATCGGAATTTGGTCAAATTTTCCTGACCGAAAATATATATATATAAAGATTTCACATAAACAAGTGAAATAACAATGAATGATCAAAGCACAATATGAAATGGAAAACAAAACTAAGATCTTTCAACCGTAACAAGCGGTCTTCGTCCGAGTCAAAAACCCAACTGTTGACTCCAGTTGGTTTTTTGACTCTGACGAAAACCGCTTGTTACGGTTTAAAGATCTTAGTCTTGTTTTCCCATTTCATATTGTGGTTTGATCATATATATATATATAAACTTTAACACATATGAAAGAACACACAAAGTCACTATAGAAACTCACTTCGATATTTTGACAATCCGTCGTCATCGGGAAGAAGTGCAAAGTACTCGCGTTGAGAAGCAAACTGCTACTTATATATATATATGCATTGGTTGATTTGCATTATGTATGCAAATATGTTATATCACTCAAAGATGCATGTAATATCATTAATATAACTACATTTTTGGAAAACGAAAGTGTAGATTTCGTGTTAAGAAATAATCTCTCACAGGGGAGCATGGATTTTGTCCAATAGCCAGTGGATGTCTAATATAGTTTACCTGACTTCCTTCTAGATTGAAGATTTTAAGAATTTTCCCATTTAAAACTTGAAAATATTCCTATCATGTCTGAATATGTCAGAAACATCTAAGAATAAATATCTTTTTAAGACAATTTTTAATTTAATATTGAAGATCATTTCATTTATTGTTTTGTAAAGAATGTTTTCAATTTTGAATTATGTTTTTTTTTTGGTCTTTTATAAAATTATTTTACTGGGAATTTTATGCCATGTTAGTGTCTTTAAAAAAATCACTTTTCTTTCCCTTTGTCAAAAATTGAATTTACTCTGAACTTGTGTTATCTTTTTCCTGTGTTTTCTGTACTCTGTTATAAGGTTGCTGTCAATGTATATTGAAAAAAAAAAAATATTATTAATTCGCCAGTTTTGCATAGTTAAATCAAATTCAAAGCCGGCTATTTAGCATAATTTAAAACTTTTATCATTGGAAGCTTGAAATTTTTGAAAATAGTAGTTGTGAACTATTAGACGAGAATTGTAATAATACTAGATAATGTCGACAACTTAATAGGAAAGAGTCCATTCATTACACTTCAATATTACCCAAATCTTGTATAATTCAAAAACAAAAAAAAATTTACATGATATTAAGTTTTGCTCAAGAGTATCAACATATATTGATTAGAGCTTTTTGTGAGGCAAATCCATCGTTCCATGGAAAGCATCAGAAATGATATGTTAGATTAGGGTTGATTTTTTACATGTAAGAATTTTATTCTTTTGCATCTCATATTAAGTTACTTAGTTATTATAACTTTTTCATTAAACATTTAAACATATATCTTATTTCAGTGGATTCACTAACAAAAAAGTGTTACCATCTACTAATCAGTAGTTACCAATTACCATTCAGGGTTACCAACTAAAAATTCGTGTTACCTACTACCAGTGTGTGTTGCCAACTACCATTCAGTGTTACCAACTACTTATCAGTAGTTACCAATTACCATTCAGGGTTACCAACTAAAAATCAGTGTTACCTATTACCAATGTGTGTTGCCAACTACCATTCAGTGTTACCAACTAAAAATCAGTGTTACCAAATACTAATCAGTAGTTACCAATTACCATTCAGGGTTACCAACTAAAAATCCGTGTTACCTATTACCAATGTGTGTTGCCAACTACCAATCAGTGTTACCAACTAAAAATCAGTGTTACCAACTACTAATCAGTAGTTACCAATTACCATTCAGGGTTACCAACTAAAATCAGTGTTACCTATTACCAATGTGTGTTGCCAACTACCATTCAGTGTTACCAACTACTTATCAGTAGTTACCAATTACCATTCAGGGTTACCAACTAAAAATCAGTGTTACCTATTACCAATGTGTGTTGCCAACTACCATTCAGTGTTACCAACTAAAAATCAGTGTTACCAACTACTAATCAGTAGTTACCAATTACCATTCAGGGTTACCAACTAAAAATCCGTGTTACCTATTACCAATGTGTGTTGCCAACTACCAATCAGTGTTACCAAATAAAAATCAGTGTTACCAACTACTAATCAGTAGTTACCAATTACCATTCAGGGTTACCAACTAAAATCAGTGTTACCTATTACCAATGTGTGTTGCCAACTACCAATCAGTGTTACCAACTAAAAATCAGTGTTACCAACTACCGTAAAGTCCGGCGTATAAGACCCCCCTTAAATTATAAAGCAAAAACTAGGATTTAGCATATCCTCGCCGTATAAGACCCCTGATATAAAATATCAATATGCGTACTTATTCGAAAGAAAAATATTTTGTGTATACATATATTAAAAGAAATAAAAAGACTATCTAGGTAATAAAATATATTCATCAAAACAACAAAAAGTTTAAAATTAACTTTTAATTTTTTTTTCTTCTTGCTGACTGCGCATGCCTGTCTGTCGCTGAACCAATGTCAATGTCCCGTGACTTTAGAACTGACGTTTAGCGCTCTGTTGTATGATAGTATTATGAATAAATTGAAATTACTAATAAAAATATATACTTTAAATAATACCCTTTTTATGAAAAAATTAAATACTTATAATTATGATTTTCTTCCTCGGCGTATAAGACCCCCCTGAAGTTTGGAGCTGAATTTTGGTTATGAAAAGGGGTCTTATACGCCGGACTTTACGGTACTAATCAGTAGTTACCAATCACCATTCAGTGTTACCAACTAAAAATCAGTGTTTCGAAGTACTAATCTGTGTTGACCAACTACCATTCAGTGTTACCAACTACCAATCAGTGTTACCAACTACCATTCAGTGTTACCTACTAAAAATCAGTGTTTCCAAGTACTAATCTGTGTTACCAACTACCATTCAGTGTTACCAACTACTAATCAGTGTTACCAACTACCATTCAGTGTTACCTACTAAAAATCAGTGTTACCAACTACTAAACATAGTTACCAATACCATTCATGGTTTCCAACTAGAAATTAGTATTACTAACTACCAATCAGTGTTACCAACTACTATTCAGTGTTACCAACTACTAGTAAATTAAGTTGTGAAATTTCTTGTAATTTAAATTATTCATCTTTAAACAGGATTGAATACGATATGTTAATACTGTCGTCATCTGAAACAGCCTCATTTGGCCCGCGGGCCGTATATACCCGATGCATGATTTATATTCAGAAAACCAAAGATCCATGCAATAACTAAAGGGATACTTATAACCTAAAAGAAATATACAGTTTATTAATTAGTAATTAGAAAATATTTTTGTACTATCCAGTTTCATTGTTTTAATGAGTTTTGTAAAAACATTTTCTGTGTTATCAATAATTGATGACGAATGTTTAAAACGATCGCTAAGAAGTGCTATGGTTTTGAATACAACGGTCAACTAACCACCTCTAAACCAAAAAGTAACCTTTCCTAGTTCTGTACAATGTTTTGATCATCAAAGTCATTTTTAAATAATATAAGGCCAATAATAATCTATTGTACGAATATATAAATTTTAAATATAGTTATTGGTTTAGTTCCTCTGAGGTTAGTAATATTAGAATTTTTAGTAATAATGTCTGTCATACCTCGTAAAGTAACGAATAATACTATAAACCAAATAACACAATAGGGAATAAAGATAATGAATTTGAAAAAAGCGGAATATACAAAATTAAATGCCATGACTGTGGTAGAAATTACACAGGACAAACGGGAAGAACACTAAAAGACAGATTCAAAGAACACATTAAGGAGTACACCAATAATACAAACAAATCAAACTACGCACACCACCTAATCAAATTTGGACATAACTCAGACAGCGTGGAAAGTACAATGGACCTACTACAGACGAGACAAAAGGGACAAGGAATGAACATAAAAGAACAAATAGAAATATAAAATGACCGACAACATAATAAATGAACAGACAACCCATCGAACAGACACTTTAACAAAACCTCTACTACATGTCAAAGGAAGACACAAATAACTGGAAATAGATAATGAAATAAGAAATAAAAGGAAAAATGTAACAATTCAACAATCATGCAAACAAAAATTTAACTATACAGACAACACTGATTCCACAATGTAGACAACAAGTTTAGGTAGGTTGCAAGAAAAAATAAAATACAGTCAGTTCCTTTTGAAGATGGGAACCAGACGGACCCGAAACCGGTCGAGCTCTATAGAAACCTTACGAGGTATGACGGACATTATTACTAATAATTCTAAATAAATTTTACTTTGAATATTGCATAGTACGGAAAAAAAGGTTATCATTAGGCTATAATTTGATAACCTTACATCGCGAATGATTAGGTTATAAATATATTTTGCTTCGATTTATAATAAACGCCTTTTTTGAAGTTTATTTTAAATAAAAAGAAAAATTATTTTTATTGGGTTAGTTCCACTGTGGTTAGTAATATTAGAATTGTTAGTAATAATGCCCGTGTCATACCTTTTGTAGAGCTCGACCAAAATTTACTGTGACTGTTTACATCGCAGACGTAGATGGTTGTGGATAGTCAACATTAATAGCTGATTCTGGTTGACGTTCGATAGGCTTGAAGGAATTGGTCGAGAGTTCCTCGAAAAAGATGAAGTATCAGATACAGTTAGAGAGGGATAGAGAGAGAGCGAGGGAGGGAGAGAGAGAGAGAGAGCGAAACGGGGAAAAAAGGGAGATTATGGGAGAGAGTTTGAAAAAGATGGAGTAGCATATACAGTTAGAGAGGGAGAGAGAGAGAAACAGATGAGATATTACAATGAAAGAATTAAAGAGAGGTTATGGGAGAGAGTTTGAAAAAGATGGAGTATCAGATACAGTTAGAGAGGGATAGAGAGAGAGCGAGGGAGGGAGGGAGAGAGAGAGCGAGGGAGGGAGGGAGAGAGAGCGAGGGAGGGAGGGAGAGAGAGAGCGAAACAGGTAAAAAAGGGAGATTATGGGAGAGAGTTTGAAAAAAATGAAGTATCAGTTAGATACAGTTAGAGAGGGATAGAGAGAGAAACAGAGTGAGATATTACAATGAAAGAATTAAAGGGAGATTATGGGAGAGAGTTTGAAAATATGAAGTATCAGATACAGTTAGAGAGGGATAGAGAGAGAGAGAAGAGAGAGAGATCGAAGGAGGAGGAGAGAGTGATCGAAACAGGCAAAAAGAGAGAGATTATAGGAGAGAGTTTGAAAAATATGGAGTAGCAGATACAGTTAGAGAGGGATAGAGAGAGAAACAGAGTGAGATATTACAATGAAAGAATTAAAGGGAGATGTTGTGGATAGTCAACATTAATAGCTGATTCTGGTTGACGTTCGATAGGCTTAAAGGAATTGGTCGAGAGTTCCTTGAACGGTCTTCATTTTATTTGTGATTCCTGATCGTAATGGTTTTCTTGTGATTCTGATGATTCGAGGGATGGGAATTGTAGCAGAAGAGAGCGTAAACGTTTGGAATATCAGACGGTAAGACTTTATTTATTAATGTTTTGAAAACCGACGTATTAAGTCGAGATCGATTTATATCGAAACAACGTAGGACGAGTTATATCTGTATAACAATGGAGGAAAGCAGAGGAGAGCATGGGAGAGAGTTTGAAAAAATGGAGGACAGATACAGTTAGAGAGAGAGTGAGTGAGAGTGTGCGAGTGAGAGATAGAGAGAGAGAGAGCGAAACAGGGAAAAAGGGAGATTATGGGAGAGAGTTTGAAAAAGATGGAGTAGCATATACAGTTAGAGAGGGAGAGAGAGAGAAACAGATGAGATATTACAATGAAAGAATTAAAGGGACATTATGGGAGAGAGTTTGAAAAAGATGGAGTATCAGATACAGTTAGAGAGGGATAGAGAGAGAGCGAGGGAGGGAGGGAGAGAGAGTGATCGAAACAGGCAAAAAGAGAGAGATTATGGGAGAGAGTTTGAAAAAGATGGAGTAGCAGATACAGTTAGAGAGGGATAGAGAGAGAGCGAGGGAGGGAAGGAGAGAGAGAGCGAAACAGGGAAAAAAGGGAGATTATGGGAGATAGTTTGAAAAAGATGAAGTATCAGATACAGTTAGAGAGGGAGAGAGAGAAACAGAGTGAGATATTACAATGAAAGAATTAAAGGGAGATTATGGGAGAGAGTTTGAAAAAGATGAAGTATCAGATACAGTTAGAGAGGGATAGAGAGAGAGCGAGGGAGGGAAGGAGAGAGAGAGCGAAACAGGGGAAAAAAGGGAGATTATGGGAGAGAGTTTGAAAAAGATGAAGTATCAGATACAGTTAGAGGGGGATAGAGAGAGAGCGAGGGAGGGAAGGAAGAGAGAGCGAAACAGGAAAAAAGGGAGATTATGGGAGAAGTTTGAAAAATGAGAGTATCAGATACAGTTAGAGAGGGATAGAGAGGAGCGAGGGAGGAAGGAGAGAGAGACGAAACAGGGAAAAAGGGGGAATTTGGGAGAGAGTTTGAAAAAGATGAAATATCAGATACAGTAGAGGGGATAGAGAGAGAGCGAGGGAGGGAAGGAGAGAGAGAGCGAAACAGGGAAAAAAGGGAGATTATGGGAGATAGTTTGAAAAAGATGGAGTATCAGATACAGTTAGAGAGGGATGAGAGAGAGAACGAGTGAGATATTAAGATGAAGAGATTCAAAAGGGAAAGGAATTATGGGAGAGAGTTTGAAAAAGATGAGTATCAGATACAGTTAGAGAGGGATAGAGAGAGAGCGAGGGAGGGAAGGAGAGAGAGACGAAACAGGGAAAAAAGGGAGATTATGGGAGAGAGTTTGAAAAAGATGAAGTATCAGATACAGTTAGAGAGGATAGAGAGAGAGCGAGGGAGGGAAGGGAGAGAGAGAGCGAAACAGGGAAAAAAGGGAGATTATGGGAGAGAGTTTGAAAAAGATGAAGTATCAGATACAGTTAGAGAGGGATAGAGAGAGAGCGAGGGAGGGAAGGAGAGAGAGAGCGAAACAGGGAAAAAAGGGAGATTATGGGAGATAGTTTGAAAAAGATGAAGTATCAGATACAGTTAGAGAGGGATAGAGAGAGAGCGAGGGAGGGAAGGAGAGAGAGAGCGAAACAGGGAAAAAAGGGAGATTATGGGAGAGAGTTTGAAAAAGATGAAGTATCAGATACAGTTAGAGGGGGATAGAGAGAGAGCGAGGGAGGGAAGGAGAGAGAGAGCGAAACAGGGAAAAAAGGGAGATTATGGGAGATAGTTTGAAAAAGATGAAGTATCAGATACAGTTAGAGGGGATAGAGAGAGAGCGAGGGAGGGAAGGAGAGAGAGAGCGAAACAGGGGAAAAAAGGGAGATTATGGGAGAGAGTTTGAAAAAGATGAAGTATCAGATACAGTTAGAGAGGGATAGAGAGAGAGCGAGGGAGGGAAGGAGAGAGAGAGCGAAACAGGGAAAAAAGGGAGATTATGGGAGATAGTTTGAAAAAGATGAAGTATCAGATACAGTTAGAGAGGGATAGAGAGAGAGCGAGGGAGGGAAGGAGAGAGAGAGCGAAACAGGGAAAAAAGGGGGGAGATTATGGGAGAGAGTTTGAAAAAGATGAAATATCAGATACAGTTAGAGGGGGATAGAGAGAGAGCGAGGGAGGGAAGGAGAGAGAGAGCGAAACAGGGAAAAAAGGGAGATTATGGGAGATAGTTTGAAAAAGATGAAGTATCAGATACAGTTAGAGAGCGATAGAGAGAGAGCGAGGGAGGGAAGGAGAGAGAGAGCGAAACAGGGAAAAAAGGGAGATTATGGGAGATAGTTTGAAAAAGATGAAGTATCAGATACAGTTAGAGAGGGATAGAGAGAGAGCGAGGGAGGGAAGGAGAGAGAGAGCGAAACAGGGAAAAAAGGGAGATTATGGGAGAGAGTTTGAAAAAGATGAAATATCAGATACAGTTAGAGGGGGATAGAGAGAGAGCGAGGGAGGGAAGGAGAGAGAGAGCGAAACAGGGAAAAAAGGGAGATTATGGGAGATAGTTTGAAAAAGATGGAGTATCAGATACAGTTAGAGAGGGATAGAGAGAGAGAGAGAGAGAGATCGAAGGAGGAAGAGAGAGTGATCGAAACAGGCAAAAAGAGAGAGATTATGGGAGAGAGTTTGAAAAAGATGGAGTAGCAGATACAGTTAGAGAGGGATAGAGAGAGAGCGAGGGAGGGAAGGAGAGAGAGAGCGAAACAGGGAAAAAAGGGAGATTATGGGAGATAGTTTGAAAAAGATGAAGTATCAGATACAGTTAGAGAGGGAGAGAGAGAAACAGAGTGAGATATTACAATGAAAGAATTAAAGGGAGATTATGGGAGAGAGTTTGAAAAAGATGAGGTATCAGATACAGTTACAGAGGGATAGAGAGAGAGAGAGAGTGAGAGAGAAACAGAGTGAGATATTGCAATGAAAGAAATAAAGGGAGATTATGGGAGAGAGTTTGAAAAAGACGGAACAGTAGATACAGTTAGAGAGTGAGAGAGTCTGCGTATTATATGTGATCTAGTGATCATGTGATAGTAATACGAGTATGTGAGCTTCCCTTACAACATATAAAGCAGGATGTTCTATACAGCAGACGCGTTGTAATACGCTGTATTGCTTTATCAGTGCTACTAAGAAATATTTACTAAACTCGTTCTAACTTTACCCTTAACATAAACCTTTAATAAGATTATTTTTAATTTGTGTTATTACTTTTTTTTAGTCCTTGACCCCGCTGCATATTTTAATGAATTAGTGAAGGGAACGGAATCGGGCAACAATTCTAGACACTGATCTGAATGATTGTACCCAAACGTCCGATCAACAAAAAGACCGCTAGGGCTGACGTTTTTAACCCGCTAGGGGATCGGTTTTTTTTATTCCATTCTATTCTATTTAACTTTCTGCTTTTATTATTATTATTTTGTTGTTTTAGCTATTTTAACTTTGTTTTTCTAGTTATTTACAATTTTTTTTAACTATTTATTTGTTTGTGAGTACTTACTGCATATCGCTAAGTTGTACGCGCTGAATGCTTACTTTCTGTTTTCTAACCGAGCAGAAATCGTCTTTTTGCCTTTTCCTTCTCGTGATGACGTTGAGAGGTCGAAATATAGAAGTGAGTTGTGTTTTTTCTACGTATAGTTTTCTTGTAATCGTTTGCTAAATATTTAACTATTAATACTTAGCTATTACTATACAGTGCTGCCGCAGAAAATTTAATAGTGTCCCCAGATTTAGCCTATTGGGAAATTCCCAAGATTCAAATAAATATCTCAAGACTTAGCCTATGAAATTCCCAAGATTCAAATAAATATCCCAAGACTTAGCCTATGAAATTCCCAAGATTCAAATAAATATCCCAAGACTTAGCCTATGAAATTCCCAAGATTCAAATAAATATCCCAAGACTTAGCCTAGGAAATTCCCAAGATTCAAATAAATACCCTAAACAATGTTCCCTCTAAACTGCGCTCATGCTCAATCGCGCACTGTCCGCACATTTTCGGCGCACCAAAAAATCTATCCATACAAATCTAGCAAAAAATACAAAAATCTAGCACATACAAAAATCAACATAAACATCATTGTGCAAAATATGAATGTTTTTTGGGGTTTACATTTTAAATATTCCTTATTTAATAAGTTCGTAATTTCTTAACATTATCTAATGTTGAATTTAAACTGTTAAACAATTTTAAAGCTCTCTGATTTTATGCTTATATGTTTTTGCTATAACTTTTTTCTTTGTGATTTGATCACAGCTATTTCTTTAATATCCCCATTATTATTATTATTTCCTTCAGAATTTTAACCGTTATAAAAATGTTAACCTCTCTGGTTTTTGGAAAATATTGAAAAAAAACCGAAAATAAATTTATTGCATTTTTGAAGGATATTCAAGCTGATTACAGAAAAAAAGAATAATTTGTTTTTTATAATTAAATATAATATGTATTATTCCATTACACTTTTTCGATGAAAATACGATCTGAAATGGTCAAATATAGTTCAATGTATATAAAGAAACATAGAGAAATTAAAAGTACACACTTACAGTCTCTAATTTTCGGTTGAACCGTCTTCAGGAGAGATAAGAGAGGAAAACCAAGCGCACTGGTACGAGACGGTTGGACACCAACCTACTGGACTAGACTGGTTGGTCTCCCCAACCGTCTCTGTACCAGTGCGCTTGGTTTTCCTCTCTTATCTCTCCTGAAGATGGTTCAACCGAAAATTAGAGACTGTAAGTGTGTGCTTTTAATTTCTCTATGTTCTTTATGCACATTGAACTATATTATTCTATTAAATACTCTCGTTCGTTCCTTCAACGTGGAAGAGATCTCTATCACTTCGTCCTCTCTTCTAGTCTTCTCCTGATGACAATCAACAGTTCGAAATTTTGAATTTAGAATTTTGAAATTTGAATTTTCTCTTTTTTTCTGTGTTTTGTTTTGTAATATTTTGTTAAATATCGAATTTAGAATATAATGTATTTTCATATATAGGTATTTATGCAATCTTACACAAACATGAGATAAAAAAGGATAATTAGAACCTAGAGCAATCCGTAGGGACAGGTAGGGGGTCGGTTAGAACGCACAGATCCGTATTACGCGTATTGAAGTAGCACCGATTATGGTGTTTTTTCTCTATTTCGTAGTATCCTTTTGTTTATAGTCAACTTACGAATATATTTTTTGTTGTTAATGTAAATAAGAGATTTATTTAACTACTTTAAATGTGTTTATTTACTTGTGAATATTTATTACAGATGACTGCTCATACATCTTAAGGCTTTGTAAATCGTTATGTTTTAATTTCTATTTCTAATTGTAGATTATATAATCGGTAACAAGCGCTAATGCCAACTAGGCGATGCACTTAACTAAAAAATAAAAAAATATCGCTCTTCTGTTCATTCTAGAGTTTAGAGATTCAAAATTCTGTATTTTAGGATTCCACATTATGTTAGTATGGCATGATAAAAACTTCGTATTATTGCAAAGGATGCTGTAAAACCCAAAAAAGGGGTACAACCTAGTAACGACCTGAGGGATTTCTTCTTTACCTTATTTTCCTGTTAAAATGTCAGAATTAAATGCAAGTCATTTATTAAAATAATTTTTTTTTTATAATTATCAATTATTAATGATGATATTTCATATTTTATTGTATTAATTATGGAAAAAAATTGCATCATTTAAAATAATGAGTACTGTAAAAATAATTAAAATTAAATTAAGTAATTATATAATATTTACAGTTAATTATTGTTTATCAATGATAAGTACAATTATGACCATGTAATTAATCACCCAACTCTGGCTGACTCATCTATAATTAATCACATGACTGGGCTCTCTTGTTGCATTTAAACAAAACGAATTAGTGATGGGTTCTTATCTTATGATCGGCCATTTTATTTGATTAATTAAAAGATTTAAATTGTTTCTAAAGATGCCTGCTGTTTGTTGTTGAATCAAAATCATTCTGAAACATCGTGTCTTGCAAGAATTTGCTAATTGCTATAATCATTCTTTATAATAGACAAATTAAAGAGTACCTTATTAAAAGAATTGAGTATTTATTATTTGTGATAATTGAGTTTAAACCCTAGCAGTTTTTTCGATTAATGTCCTAATATTAATATTTTGTGCTGATTGTTAATAAAATACATGAGTCTGTGGCAATTACGACTTTGATACTGGAGAAGTGAAGTACCTTATTTTTTTTATAAATAAAACTGGATATCTATCCGTTGATGTGGGTGTCTAAATGAAGGGAACCCGATACAAGCCCAGTGCAGGCCGTGTAATAGTATTATCTTACAGGAGTTAATTTACTTCATGTAATCCTAAGAAGAGGATATAACACTCTGACAAAACCAAAATAATTCTTATCTTTTCCTGATCGAAAACCGTTTATCCAAAGATGATTTGAGTTAACGTATGTTTAAAAAGTCTGCATAAACCACAATTTTTCAAAATAATAACCCAGAAAAGACCACTATAAACTATATATGTTTTGAAAGGACTTGATGCAGGCAACATGGATGAGTATATTTTCATTTACGCATTGACGTAAACGTCATAAGTACGTCTTTTATATAAAAGTTCGTATTTTTTTTTAAATTTAACAGAACACACCCTCTTTGCGTAATCTTCTAATAAACCAATTAATCATCTTTAATTATTCTTTTATTTTTAAGTAACTTATTGCTTTGAGATACGTACAAAACGTATGTTAAAATAACATATAATTTGTATTAATCTCTGTTTACCTTGAGCTTATAATGTTTCCTTGATTTAGAGTAGGATATAATCATTGGATATAAGAATAATTTGAGGTTTAGTCTAGCGTGATCATACAGGGGACAATCCCTGTATCTCTATCGGTGGTATTTTGTCTGCTCCGGCAGAGCACCACATACCGGAGTAAGGCTACTCGTATTCACTCAAGGGGGTCGCCTGATACCCTTGAGGCTCTGTTCATAATTCAGTAACCCCTGTATCATTCATCCTTCAGCACGGATTGCATAACACTTTAGATTGGGGCTGGGATAAAAGGAGGGAATTTAGGGATTAGGAAGGATGTGAAACGAAGGTGGTCAGGCCCAGCCCCTCCTCTTCGTTTGTCCCTGCATATAGCAGGTGAACAGGGTAGCCTCGTGAAGGCCGAAAGTCGGAGTTAGAGTGTCAGAGGCTACTAGAGGCGCTTAATCACTCCATTATCCATTACTACCCCTTGATATAATGGTACTGGAAAGATAAAAACATTAGCCAAAGGCTTATCAGTATTCCTCGCTTTGTCATTTTGGTTTTCAAATTTATTCGCAGTTTTAAAGAGCTGATTATTTGTATTATTTCTGATTTGGTTATATAATTGTAATTTTGTGTCTTGTGTAGTAGAAATACATGGAGTCTTTAAAGTCTTTTGTTTCCGTGTTCTTTTGTTGAAAGTAGCTTGGTAAAGTTTATGAACAACAAACAATAGAACAAGAAACAAAGGATGTTTAACACAGCATGCATTGCTCTTAATACAAGACAGAAGTATAGAAAACCGAGACCACTGAATTAAACAAAGGAGAAATATAAGCGAGCTAAACAACAAGGCAAAAAAAACAACTCTTTAAATCCAAAAACCTTTTTAAAATCATTTAAGAAACAATGCGATGAAGACGGCACCTGACCAGATTGTTGAAAACAATCAAATATCACAATAATTTATAACAGTGACTTTCGAAAATTTGAACTGACATATTCAAAAAAGATAAGTTTAACAGAAATCGATCATTTAAAATTATTGTTAACATGTGACAACGCGATGAAGACGACACCTGGAAAAATTATTGAAAACAATAAAATATCACAATACTATAATTTATAACAGTGACTTTCGAAAATTTGAACTGACATATTCAAAAAAGATAACTAACTATAACAGAAATCGATCATTTAAAAAATTATTTACAAATTATTGTTAACATATGTTATACCTGCAATAATTTTGACAAATAACCCACAACTATCTATTATTAATTTTTTTAACAATTTCAAATTGGTTATACACTATTTTTCTTTTACCAAAGGTGTGGTTTGGTTTAGTTTTAAGCAATACAACACCTTTAAGCCGACGTTTCGTCTAAATGTGTAGACATCTTCAGTGCTACATCAATGCAGAATTTAATTACAATAACAAGAATATACATTATTTAATTAAATAGACATAATTATTATTGGTATTTTGCTATTGTAACTAAATAACTGTTATATTCAAATCAGCCTATAGTGCTGCTACTAGCGACAGTTTTACGAACATCCTATATATCAGACTTGTAAGTCACAAATTTTTTAAAAAAATCCATGAAAACTACTTCAAAAAAGAAACTGGAAACTATAGACATATTTTTTAACTACTAATTAATACATGTATATTATTATTGCCACTGAGGTTAGTATGATTTATATTATTAATATGGCAAACCTGTTTTGATCGCTGTGCACCTTAGCTTTCCAGCCATTACACCAAAAGATCAAATAAGGCCGACGATTTAACGTGTTGCCTTTTTTTCACCTCCAAGTTTTGCCACCCAAAACTTGGGGTGTCCGAGGTGGACCTCGCGGAGGCGGGCACCACGATTCTACGTCGCGCATTAGACCAAAAATTAAATTAACTAATTCACGCAATTGTACCAGGGGGGGCGAAAACAACAAATATGGCAAACCGTCATACCTCGTACGATGATCTTGGAGTCGTTGGAGCGCTTTCAGACGTTGTCCATCTTCGATCGCAACTAACCACTCTATAGTACCATAGTATAGTATAGCGTAGTACCATAATACCATACTACAGTACTATAGTATAGTATAACTAAGCTACCATAGTAGGTTAGTTGCGATCGAAGATGGACAACGTTTGAAAGCGTTCCAACGATTCCAAGATCATCTTACGAGGTATATAGTACCATAGTATAGCGCAGTACCATAGTACTACAGTATAACTAAGCTACTATAGTAGGTTAGTTACGATCGAAGATGGACAACGTTTGAAAGCGTTCCAACGACTCCAAGATCATCTTACGAGGTATGACGGTTTGCCATATTACTAATATAATTCATACTAATTAATAGACTATATATTTTACTTAGGTTATCAGTATTCGTTTTTTTGTTACGTCCGTTTTTTGTTTTCTGAATGTGAATCATTTCTTTAATATATTCATAATCTATAATCTTCGTGTCATCTAGGTTAAAGTTATACCTATTGTTGTTTGACTGATGTGCTAGAGCGCAAAATGTTTTTTTTGATTAAATATATTTATGTAGAGCTAACCTAATATTACTTTCATTAACCTATGTAAACTGCATCGTAATGGTCACACTGAGTTGACTTTTGTCTACTGTCTTTTTTCTCAGTTTTATTATTCGTTTTGTTTCTTCTATGCTAACTAATGTGTTATTTATCAAGTCTTGAAGACGTGTACAACTAGAGATGAAACGTTATCCTTTAAGAATTCCATAAAACACGTTCAATAATAATGCGCAAATATAAAACAATTATATTTGTAACTATTTTCATTTCATTGAGAAACAAACTGTTGTTGTATTTTTATTTAGTTGTTTACTTTTTATAATGGCCATAAGGCGGCCCTCAGGTTATACTGTAAACGCCCCTAATTCAGCCCTCGGGGGAAAATTGAGTTTGAGACCACCTTCTCTTGCTACTTTTTTCTCCCGAAGACGGATTTATTAAAAATTAGATATTGCAAGCGTTTTTGTTTACTACTTACTTCATCTCCTTCTTTGTTTTCCTCCTGAGATGGATTTATTCAAAATTTAGGATTGTGTGTTTTTTTGTTATGTTGTTTGCCTCCCTCTCTTTTTTTCTCCTGAAGACGGATATCAAAATTTAGAGGTACTAGTGAATGTTACTGTGTGCATTTCATTTCATTGTACTTGAACTTGTGCTGTTCAGTTGGATCGTTTTTCCTAATATAATCCAGTTTATTTTAATTTAATTATGATTTTTAAAAATATACTATTTTTTTATCGAGGTTTGGTCTAGGGTTGAAAATTCTAAAAAAAACATCTTTAAGCCAACGTTTCGTTTATATTTCTGTTCAACTTCAGGACGGCATCAATACAAAATTAACTACAATATTGATCAAAAAATATTATATTTTTTATATAACAGTTTTGTATTGATGCAGCTCTGAAAATATCTAGAAATAATAGACAAAAGTTGAATTAAAGGTGTTTTTTGAGAAATGTTTGACGCTGGACCAAACCTTCATCAGTGTGGAATACATGCAATCGAAATAAGAAAATTTTGAATTTATAAAAATATATACATAAAATACATTTTCAGCAGTCTTTTATGATTATTTTATGAGCTGTAGAAATAGACAATGTTGCAGAGCAATTGGCAAATTGTGTTACTGGCCCCTGCAGTGTTATACCATCCTGAAGCAAAAATACTTAGAAGTAGAATTCTACAAATATCTTTCAAAAGATGAGTTTCGTCAGTTATTCTCTTCTGCTGCGAGGGTTTTAAGAATGTTTTTCTTTTTACGAATTTTAGGAACAACTTGCCAGTTTTTGATCAATGATTGGTCTTCTTCAGGGTCGGTGCCACTAAGTGGAGTCTACATTGTAGTTTACACACCATGTAGTTTGAAAAGTATGATACATAATTAGTGGTGAGATTTTAAACATTTTCATCTGTTACTTTTTTCCCGTTCTCCTCCCCCCTTTGATTTATTGATAACAGCAAAATAACCTTCCCATCATATCAATCTATATAAATAAAAGAAAGGTTTTGTCTGTACATTGCTTAGAATTGACTCATTTCAAGTTTCCTTTACAATTTATACATTAGAGAAACCGAATCCATCCATAGAAAAATTTCTGTCGGTTTGTTGGTTTGTCCGCAAAATTTTGTCACAAGTAAACTCAGCCACCATAAGACATATCAAGCTGAAACTTTGACAGTAGATTTGTGTATGTCTAACTTAAAATATAGGCTCTGAATTGATTGGAAATTCAATGTAGAAGAGAAGTTATGGACGTTTAAAGCAAAAACGTTTGTCATAAGTTAACTCAGCCACCATAAGACATGGCGAGCTGAAACTTTGACAGTAGATTTGTCTATGGCTAACTTAAAATATAGGCTCTAAATAGATTGAAAATTCTGTGTAAAAGCGAAGTTATAAACTTTCAAGCTGTGTTTTGCTAACTTCACGTACATGTTTATTGTGAAAATATACAGGTGTAGCAAGTAGGTATTGTTAGTTGATTTTTATTTCATTTTCATATATGAATACATAGCGTATTTGAGATCATTGAAAAGGTGTTTCCAAGAGTTCAAGATGTACTATCTATTCAAAATAAATAGCTTTGTGAACGAGCAATACCATTGATTCTGAGTCACTATCGGTTTCTGTTCAAACGATTGCAAAGTCTCGTCAGAGTCTGTTTTACAATAACGTTAACTAAGTCACAAAGGGAAACTATCTACCGCAGGAATTGAAGTGAGTGAGACCAAGTTTTTCTCACATGGTCAACTGTAGTTTGCTGGCTTAAGAGTCAGAGGTTCCAACTGTTTGTTCTTCCATAAACCTGAAGGACAAACACCTAATTTGGTGTATACAGAGGCATTTGCTTAACACTGTACTAATAATGATATTTTCTACTATTCTATAACTTCTAATGATATTTTGGAATACCAAGTATAATGGAATTTTGTATTCCTTCAAAGACGGGTATGTTTGCTGGTATTATCATAAAAGAAGCCATGCCAGTCTGCCTGTCCCTCACAGATGTAAGCAAATCAGACAAGTGTAGCAAGTGATCTATTATTTCAAGATGAATTAGCAGTTTTTATAGATATATTGCCCTTTGCTATAATTGGAATTTTAAAGTTTTTTTTTAATTGCTCATTTTAGTTTTAGTTCTTTTACAAAATTTAATTGTCTTATATTAAGTCCTTTAGCATTAAAAAAGATTTTCTAAAACAACAAATTTTTAATAATTCCTCATTTGTTAATGTAATTTTAAACAAATTACACATGCGGCTCTTTGAATGATTATTTGTGGCTCTCAAGAAATGTACCCGAATTCCCTTTTCAAATTTGTGCTATTATATTTTTAAAAAAAATATTATCGTTCCCTATGTATTTTTTGCATAATTTTAAAAAAAATACGTATTTCATTGCGGCTCGCGAAACATTTGACAATTTTGAAAAATGGCTCCAACTAACAATAACCTTGGCCACTCCTGCTATATATAGTTGAAACATATGATCGTGACGAGTGTACCAACACAGCAACAACAAAATTTTGATATTAGAATGTACAGAGCTCGCAAAATTCAAAATATAACCGACCTTTTTGATTCACATATCGTATTTTTGTAAATATAAATTCGTCTTACCTAATCAAATGTTGCAGACGTCCAACCAAGGAAGTGAACAAATGATGCGCGTAGTGCATCGAAAGTGGAACTTTAATAAAATGGAATGTATTGCATAGTAAGTACAAGCAGAAGACTCAATAACGTATACTTTGGAGCTTTTTACTTTACTATAAGTAAAGTATAGTTGTCGTGAAAAAATTCGATCTCGAGATTTTGACTGAATTATATGTTTTGAGTCGTTTTATGCCGTTTTTTCGATGATGTCTGTGTGTGTGGGTGCGTGTGTTAGCATTGCTTGTTAAAACGCTACAGCCCAGAATCTTTGATGGTATCAAGTTGATATTTTACACAAAAATAGGCCCCATAAGGTAGGTGATCCCTATTGTTTGGAAAGAATTATGCACTACGGGAAAGTCACTTTTTTTGCTAAAAAGTAGTTTTAGAAAACATTTTTTTCCCTTAAATTGCTAATTCTAGAGTTTTAAAATGTTGGCATTGTCTATATATAAATATATAAGCGATGCATGTTCTACCTGTCGTCACAGTGTCCATTCAAGTTATATATAGAACATCCTAATGAACTTGTCATGCGATCAGAAAGCTATATGTTATTTACTCTTAACTGACGATTACAGAAGAAGTATCCACATTGACTAGTTTTACATCAAAACTATAACATTTCAAACACATACTGTTCTTCTTCAGGTTTATCTGCTTATAGTAAGAAAATAGACATCGAAATAATCCCGTTTTCTTAAAGATTTCGAGTTTCTGCTTTATAAAATATCAAACAAAACAATTTATTGTATAATTATTTAAGTAAACATAAGTTATATTCATTATTAGGACGAGATTTAGGAACAGCTATTTGAAATCATCAGATCAGATCATTTCAAATAAACCTGAAGAAGAACACTATGGGTTGAAAAGGTGTTGTTTTGTAAGAAAACGACATCATGTGAGGCCTTGTATCTGTTATTCCCAATGATTATTAGTTGTGATGAAATATCATTATATTTCCTGGAAAAGTATTATGGTGGAAATATTATTGATTTATGATCAGCGAAGTAGTTTATTTTGTTATTTATTATTATTTGAGGGTGACTATAGCACTGCGTCTTAAATACTATTGTACTTCCCCTCTTCTGTACTAAAGTACCCCAGCAGTTAGCTTCAACGCCTCCTAGAAGCTCAGCACCTTTGCTGCTTCCAGTGGTAAAAGTTTTTCTATGGTTTTGTTGAGTGTCCCGAAGCACCTAACTCTGTGCAGTAAAGTTGACTGAGAGTCAGTCAGCAGCTGCAAGGGTGTTTCTTCCTCTTCTTTGTAGAATCTGCATAAACCATTACTCATAATGCCCATTCAGGTTCCCTACGTTTCGGGAAAAAGTAACTTCGAGTACTTAAGTCCCTTGAAGAATTTCAGTTCTCTATTGATTTTGTGTACGACTGATTCAGAGTTTAAACAAAAATTTTTAATAAATAAAGCAGACATGGACAACCTGCGGTTCACAACATATTTCTGAGCGGCCCTCGAACATTATCAGGAATTCCATCTTAATATTTAAAATTGCTTTGGTTTTGGGTTATTAACAAGTGCTCATCAAGGCTTAGGGAAGACAAGTACATCTTTGGAGAGAAAGGACGGAGAGAGAGAAATTCAACTTTATATATATATAGTTTTAATGACTGTTTCCATGTACAGGTCCTGAGGCAGATTGATCAGACTAATTCGAAAGTTACTCTGAGAGCTTCAGAAGAAGCACTTATTAGTCTTCTGGGCGGTAGATCGGCTCCTGGGCTTAACCTCAATCGTTGATTTTTTTTTGTTATCAGCTTTTAATTTTATTTTAGTTAAATGTTTTCATTTTTTAATTTTTATTTGACTTTTATCTCTTTATCTTCCCTGTCTACCTTTCCTCCGAAAGTTGGCTACACTGTTTGAGTGCTTCAGTTCGAACGCCAAGTCAGTCGTTATCAGCCTTTGGAGCGATTCACTTCTTTTCCTGAAGACGAGGACATCGAAATATAGTAGTGAGTTCAGTGGTTTCCTTTCTATGTGTTCTTTTTTAAATTCTAGTTTATATATATATATATATCCACTCAAAATTCGAAAAAACGATCCAAACTGGACGCAAATCAGTTCAAAAATGAAGAAAAGCAACACACAGAGAAAGAGACACACTTACAAACTCAAATTTTCGGATGATCCGTCTTCAGGAGAAAAGAGAATGGGCGACCAAGCATGCCGGAAACACAACTGGTTGAGTTTCCGGCGTGGTTGGTCGCCCATTCTCTTTTCTCCTGAAGACGGATCATCCGAAAATTTGAGTTTGTAAGTGTGTCTCTTTCTCTGTGTGTTGCTTTTCTTCATTTTTGAACTGATATATATATATATATATATATATATATATATATATATATTCTTCATATGAAGAATTTTGTGTAAGCGGCAAAATTCGTTCTTTAGCCCTTCACTACTAAAGACGCATACATACTGGTGTTAGATCACACGTGACTCCAAATATACAATGGATATAACCAACTGGGGTCTGAAAAGGGGGAGTAGCTAGAATAGAAGGAGCAGGGATAAAGAGGGAGATACATCCCTAACACTAGTCAAAGGCGAGCGAGCTGTTGAAGAAAGATGGAAGCCAGGAGAGAAAGATGAAAGAAAGAGATAGCGACAATTGGAGGGAGGAAAGGTCGAGAGAAAGGTCGACGTCTAATCCAATGACTAGCGAAGGGAAAAAGGGCTGGATAGAGGGTTATAACGCTGAAGCTAGTGGTGTAATGTGGGGGAGGGGGTGAGAGAGTGGTGATAACAGAGGGAGGGGGCAATGGCGAGCACACCCTCCCCACGCAGGCCATTGATAATCCCTTGATAAGTAAATAGTAAATATTTTTTTTCATCGAATTACAATCAAGGATCTAATTTTACACTGTTGTCATTAGTCATCTTATTGTCATCTTATTGTTGTACTCGTATTGATGGGGGTCAGGCTAGCTCAGTGGTTACGTGCTCGCCTCTGAACTGATAGAGCCGGGGTTCGATCCTCACCTGGCCCTCGATTTATTCAAGCGGGAGGTGAATAAATCTGAGCGCGTCGTCCCTCAGAGAAGGACGTTAAACCGTCGGTACCGAGCCTGTACGATGTCAGGTACTCGTTAAAGATCCCTACTTATAAATACATTTGAGTTAGGCAAAATTTAGGACTCCCACTGTAGAATCAATCTTCATTGTGTGGTATCACAAAGGGCCAATGCTCGGCCTAAGTGTGTTCCCTTGTAGGACTGCCACTGCAACCTAACCTACTCGTATTCATATACAGTCACCATCAAAGAAAACCAAGGATTTTTCAAAACAAAAACATATAATTCAAAACATAAAACTAATTGTTAAATTAAATTAACTGGCTACGCAAACAAATATAATAAAATTTCAACCCTTTTAAAAAACTAGTTTCGAAAAATTTAAAATACATTTATTTTTAATTTGCAAATATTTCAGTTAAAAAATTGGATTAAAAACAGTACTTATTACACATTTAAATTATAAAAAGAATTACGAGCTTAAAAACTCATTTTGATATAACATTTCAGATTTTTTGTTAGGTTTTCATTATTTTAATTTTTGCTGTTTTGTAATGTTTGTTCCCTCAAAATGCCGTTCTTTGGAACGAGCAGCCTCTGGCGGATCGCCCTAATTCCTTTTGCTGACCTGCTGTCTCGAGCTGATAACGAAGTAGCAGGGAGGAGAAAATAAAACATACTGTCTACTTATTGTAGGGCAAAAAGCTAATGACATGGTCTCCACATATAGAAATGTAATCGTATAAATAACGCGTTTCGAACACGTAATGTTCTTCTTCAGGCATTAACTAAAAAATACAATGTCATCAGAGAGTTGTCTATAGTACAAAGTAAATATAGTAAAAATAAAAATAATATAAAATAAAATAAGGAAGAGAGTACGAACCTACGGGTTAGTGTCTGTGGTACAACTGACTGGGAATAGGATGGACGTGGGTGGAAACAGATGTACACCCCATACCCTCACCCACGTCCATCCTATTCCCAGTCAGTTGTACCACAGACACTAACCCGTAGGTTCGTACTCTCTTCCTTATTTTATTTTATATTATTTTTATTTTGTACTATATTTACTTTGTACTATAGACAACTCTCTGATGATATTGTATTTCTTTTAGTTAATGCCTGAAGAAGAACACTACGTGTTTGAAGCGCGTTGTTTACACTATTATATTTTAATTTTTTATTGGACATGTTTCGGTGTTTCATCCACCATCTTCAGCAAAAAAAAAAAAAAAAAACAGAATTAAAACTACACTTAACAAATTAATCTAATACTTAAAATCACATTGCAATAATAAACATAAATGAACAGGTTAACAAAAGATTACAATATTATTGCAATGTGATTTTAAGTATTAGATTAATTAGTTAAGTGTAGTTTTAATTCTTGTTTTTTTTTTTGCTCAAGATGGTGGATGTAACACCGAAACATGTTCAATAATAAATTAAAAAATTATGGTGATTTAACTATTATATTTCTATAAAAAGATTTCACATAAGCACGTGAAATTGGTTTGATCATTGATTATATTTTTATATATGGAGACCATTTCATTACCTTTTTACCCTACAATGAGTAAATGCCGCATAATAACTGATTGCACTACGTTAGAATCCTATCTACTTCTCAGGTTCGACATGCTTGGCTCACGACTAGCAGATCCTGGGTTCTATACCCACTCTGGCCCTTGATTTACTCACGCGGGAGCTGAAAAAGAATTGAGTACGTCATTCCTTAAAGTGACCTTTATAATTTAGGTGGTAAATAATAAATTTGGTTCGCCAAAGACATTTCTAACTAATTTATTTAATTGAATTTAATTGAAATTTAATTCGTTCAAAAACGAACAATTAAATTACTACTAATTCTTGGTGAACTACTAATTCCTACTTGGAACTGTCTGGCGAAATTGATTTATAGTTTACCACCTACATTTATGCATTTTCTTTATTTCTTTATGCCATACAACCCCCCCCCCCCCCCCCAGATTATACGGTACAGTAAACATGCATAAAGAAAACAAACCTCTTTCGCCCAGTATTTAGTTTTGTAAACAGCCCCACTTATCATACAGCGAAATATACCAGTCTGTTGCAGCACATCTGCACGGATAAATATAATATAAAAGTTCATTTCAACTTAAAAGTTCTATTAAAGCTAAAATAATACCAGATGGATACCGTTTAGTTTCATTAGATGTAAGTTCTCTATTTACTAATATCCCATTAGATCTCATAGATTTTATAGTTAAATAATTCATGAAACCAAACTGCAGGTCATACTGAATTAAGTAAAGATGAATTCTTAAATATACTTAGATTATGTAGTTCGGAAGGTTATTTCTCTCATGGTGGTGACCACTACTAAATCGTGGATGGGTAGTCCATGCTGCAAACGACTACCCATGCTGCAATGGGTAGGCAATGGGTAGCCCCCATATTAGCAGATATAGTGATGAATCATCTTCTTGATGTGGTAACAAATAAAATACCTTTTAGTATCCCATTTTTTTATAAATACCTTGATGACCTTTTCTTAACTATTCCCTATGATTCATAAGAAACAATGCTAAAATGTTTTAATTCTTTCAATTCAAAATTAAAATTTACAATAGAAATAGAAAAAGATAATTGCTTTCTTTTTCTAGAAAATTTGTTCCGAAAAATATTAATTTAGTAAAAAATATTTTGAAAGATAATAATTATCCAGAAAGTTTAATTAAAAAAATTGTTCACTCACATAATAAAGAAAGAACAGAAAAACAGACTGATAATCCTGATCACAATCCTACCCCAGACAATACCAATCTAACAAACCGTAGTTCCCATATTAACTGTTTAAAGGAAAAATTAGTTGATCGTGGCTACCCTTCCAATGTCATTGATAGTCGTGTCGTGCCGGCTGAAATAGTTCACCGGCACGTACCGAGAAAAGACCACACTGATAGTGTTTTCCTGATATCCACTTTTTTCCCTGGTGCTCATAGGATTGGCTCGGTTATTAAGGAGTTTTTCCCATTGCTCTCCTCTTCTCCTTCTACCTCGTCTATTTTTCCTGAAGCCCCCTCCTTATCATATCGCAAACCACCGAACCTCAGAGGCATTTTCTCCCATCACTCTCCCTTGAACCCTGCACTTGGGAGGGGAATGGTGGAGTGCGGACGGAGCAGATGCCAAACCTGTCTCATCATAAACCCTAATCCCTTTTTTACTTCCCCCCATAGCAACATTAACTACCCTTGTCCTCCCCACACCTCATGCACCTCGGTTAATTGCGTTTACCGTGATTGCGTTTGGACTGCACCCAGTGTGATGCATTCTATGTTGGTATGGCCTCTACGCAGCTCAACTTACGTATGAATGCTCACAGGGCTTCCGTTGGTCAACGCAAAAACCTCCCTATTGCTATCCACTCTAATTCCCATGGACTGGATTTTAATCACTGCTTCCGGGTCCAAGTCCTTAATCATATCCCTGTTCAGTCTTCTCGGGTTACTTTAAGAGCTTCAGAGGAGGCAATTATCTGTCTTCTCAAAGCTCGCTCTCCTCCTGGCCTCAACTTGTACCGTTAATTTAATTATTATTTTTTTTTTTTCTTGTATATATTTATTTTTTTTTTAAATTATTTTTTTATTTTATTTTATAATTTTTTTTTTAATGTGTTTATTGCTTCATTTACTATTCTTCTCCTTCTGTTATTTTTTTTTGCTTTTATTTGTCCTTTTTAGTTATTTTTCTCTCTGTAGTTAGTAGCTTACCTAGGGCGGCCGGCAGAGTGCGTGCGTGTTCGTTTGCATTCGGCCTACCACTGAGTTAGCTTCAGCTACTCAAAGGGACTACTTCTACCCGATGACGACGACTGTCGAAATATCGTTGTGAGTCTTTTGTGTGTGTCTTTATTTGTTTTTTCTCTTTCATGTGTTAACTATATATATATATATATATCTTAAGTTCTTAAGAGGTAATGCTTCATTGTGTTAGTGTCTGTTCTCTATTTTTTATTAATGCTTAGTCCATAATTTTTAAGTTTTATTTATGTATCATTTCTTCTGTTCATTCCTCAGTTTTTATTATTTTATTTGTTTTTGTGTTTACTATTATTTTTCATATTCCTATTTTAATTTAATTTAATCTTGAATTGAGTCTACCTTATTCTCTGTGACCGGGCGCGTATGTGGCAAACATTGTTGGTCTCCAACCATCTCTATACCAGTGCGCTTGGTTTCCCTCTCTTATCTCTCCTGAAGCCGGTTTAACCGAAAATTAGAGACTGTAAGTGTGTGTTTTTAATTTCTCAATGTTTCTTGATGTACATTGAACTATATATATATATATATATATATAGGTGTGTTCTCTAATCGGGGTTCGGTCAATTTTCCAGGATAAAAAATCAAACTCTCGTTGCCAACGTTTCGGTTTTATTTAAAACCTTTTTCATAGGCAGAAGTAAGAATTTTTTAACTAAGAAAATGAAATTTACATTATTTAAAGGAACAACAATGTTAGCCGGACAAAACCTTCGACTAGACTGTCTAGTCGAAGGTTTTGTCCGGCTAACATTGTTGTTCCTTTAAATAATGTAAATTTCATTTTCTTAGTTAAAAAATTCTTACTTCTGCCTATGAAAAAGGTTTTAAATAAAACCGAAACGTTGGCAACGAGAGTTTGATTTTTTATCCTGGAAAATTGACCGAACCCCGATTAGAGAACACACCTATTCTATCAAACGGTCGATATATTATTGAATTTGTTATATATATATATATATAATATATATAATATATATATATATATAATATATATTATATATATAATATAATATATATATGTATATAAAATATATATAAAATACGTATATATATATATATATATATATATATATATATATATACGTATTTTTGATGAGGTATACGCATATATTAGGTATTATGTATACCTATGATCAAAAAAAAGTATAGGAATTTTAGGTTCTTTAAAGAAAAAATTTAGCACTGGGTAAAAAAATCATGTTTTGAAATTCAGCCTTCAAGAACGTAAAGTGTTACTGTTTAGCAGCAGCGAAAGTGTTCAAGTAGAAGACCTTTCTAACTTTCGATGCTTTTCCTGAGTCTTTTCTTTTTTTAATTCTTGCCAGCATTGGTTGAAGAAAAAGTATTTTCGCCTGAAATTCCCTGACTCAGTTAAGAAAGTAGTAAAAAATGTGTATCAAAATCAATATGAATAAATTTTCTCAACTAATATGAGGAAAAATTATGTGTAAGTTAGAATAACCATAATAAAAATGACTATATATATATATATATATATATGTTGAATGCCAGATTAGATATTGCAAAGGACGAGCCTGGCAATGGCTCGTCCTTTGCAATATCTAATCTGGCATTCAACATATAATAACGCACAATCCAGCCAGGAACTACACGCACCAGCTTGAGAATGACCGAGGAACGGTCGAAACCGGTCGCAACGACACGAGGAAGGCGCCACGCATTCTTCAAGAAAACACTGCAGTAAAGGGGTCTAATGACAAACGCCACACACACTCAACTTCAACTTCAACTCATAATGCCCATAGCCCGGACCAGATTCTTACGAGGAACTCTTCTGCGTGAGGACGCCTATGCCATTCCTGCCCTCTGTGAAATTAAAGTAGGGACTGCGAGCCCTCTCCAGGAAGGACGGCGGATGCGGCCAAGCGTGTTAGGAAACCGACGGGGAAAAGGTCTACATACACCCACAACAATAGAAACTACAGAAAACACCAACAACCGGTATCTAATGAAATCCACTAAGCCCATAGTAAACACCGAGTTCGACGAGGTACACTTCCAAGCCAGGACGCCAAGACCTTCATCCAACTCTATTGGAAAATTAAGTAGGGACTGCGAGCCCTCTCCCGGAGTGAAGGCTGAGGCGGCCGAGCAGACGGAGTGTGCTAAGGAGAAACGTGTTCAACGAATAAACACCCACAACCAATAAGAAGTGCCCAAAGTAATACGTAACAGGGATGGCTCGTCCTTTGCAATATATATATATATATATACACTTTAACACATAGGAAAGAACACAGAAAGACACTACAGAACTCGCTTCGATATTTCGACATCCGTCGTCGAAATATATATATACTATATTATGAATGATCAAACCACAATATGAAATGGGAAAACAAGACTAAGATCTTTGAACAGTAACAAGCGGTCTTCGTTAGAGTCAAAAACCCAACTGATTGTCAAAAACTAAGTCAAAAACCCAATTTCATATTGCTGCTTGATCATTGATTGTTATTTCATGTGTTTATGTGAAATCTTTTTATATACTATATTATATTTTATTATATAAAAAAAAGTCCGTGTTTACAACCTTAGTGTCTACTTTTTCATCTGCAGAAAGATCTGAATGTGATGAATCTGAAATAGTCAGTAAGATGGCTTTATTTTTATTTATTGAAGTTATATCTTCAAATAATGGTGTAGCATTTCATGCTGGTTCTGGGCTACCAGAATTGGTACTATAGTACCAAATGTGGTACTATTTGCCTTCGAGCTAAAAGTTTGGTAAATTTGGTACTACTTTTATGTAAAGTGTCATTATTTGATACTATTTCTTAAAATTATCTAAATTTATAAAAAAATAACGATAATAAAAACTACAAAATATTCAAAATAGTAATCGGGTATCATATTATAATGATACCCCGTCATCATACCCGAAGGCAGTGATGAGCTTATCGGCGATAATTATCGTTCGTTAATTTTTTATCGTTATCGTTATGGATCATTTTGGGTTTATCGATTATCGTTATCGCTACATAACATTTTTTGATGAAATTATCGTAATCATCGACAATCGATAAACAATACCTACCTATATAATTAAATATAAAAAGATTTCACATAAACACGTGAAATAACAATCAATGATCAAACCACAATAAGAAACTGTGAAAACAAATGGTAAGTCTTGTTTTCCCATTTTCTTATTGTGGTTTGATCATTGATAATTAAATATGTAAAGACGTACTACGTCCACATATATGTATGTACCATCAACCACAAAATAATGAGACTACTTGTCTCAATTAGCGAATTGACATTAATGTTAATTTTTTATATGTAATAACTAACGAATTAACAGAAACACAGTTAAAAGAAACCAAGTTATTTTATGGTGTGACCCAACAAAGAACTAATTAATATGGCGCAGACAGTCAACTTATATGAAGATGCTAAGGACAACGAAGTTACTGTTTAAAAAAATATTAAGTTTAGAATTAATTTAAATTAAATAAAGCGAATTAATTTTTAACAGGTTTGTGGCATTTGAAAAAAATTACCTGTTTTTGCCTTTTAATTGCTTTAGTAATACATATTATATTACCACTGCCATAATATATAGTATTCACTAATGTGGAAGAATTAGTTGTGCGTACCATATATGGGGCACAATGCAGCTAAAGTATTGATAATTATATTTCATGACTCAGCTACTGCTAGTGGAGATTGTAAGGAAGACTATTGTACATGAATAGCATTGGACTTAGGACAAGTTTTGTAACATTTGGTACTACTCTCTCTGATTTGGTACCTTTTCAGCATAACAGTTGGTACTATTGACAAAAACATTCTGGCAGCCCTGTCCTGGTTGACTTGCTCGTTTTGAGAAGCAAACCGGAACTCAATTTAATTTATGAAAATGCGTATATTTATAGTGGAATAAATGAAAGTTGAGCAGGATATGAAACGAGATTTTTCTTAATGCAGGCGGTTTGAAAAGTGTCTAAATTTAGATACTCACGAGGGGTTGGAAGATTTGAAGGGTTGAAGCGTGTTATTGTTAAGGATTAATATTGACATCGAGAAAGGTAATGGAATACTGGTGCCATTAATCCTGCTTAAGCCATGCTAATCATGGTCCTATTCCCCCTCCCCCTCTAAATGGTTTTCCGCCCACCTCATCCCCTTATTACCTCTTCATCTACAAATTTAAAAATAACCTAAATATTCCTATTCCTATATTTTACTCTATGTTCCACGTCTTATAGGTTAGGTTACAGTAGCAGTCCCACAAGGGAACACACATATTCCCTTTGTCATACCACACAACAAAGATTGATTCTACATTGGTATATATATAAACTTTAACACATAGGAAAGAACACAGAAAGTCACTACAGATCTAACTTCGATATTTCGGCATCCGTCGTCATCGGGAAAAAGTGTAAAGTACTAGCGTTGAGAAGCAAACTTAATATATATATATATATATATATATTGATGAAAGTATCGACCGTGGAATAGAAGCGAAACTAAAGTTTATCGGGACTAGGTCCCGATAAACTTGTTCTTCAGGTTCAAATTAAACTCTCATTGCCAACGTTTCGGTCTTTATTTAAAACCTTTTTCATAGGCCTACAAAACAGAGGAAATATAAGAAATAATACAAACATTCAAAAATTGAACATACATAAAAGTGCAATTAGTTACAATTAAGAAATTTCTTAATTTAAAAAAATTTCTCTACAATTAAGAAATTTCTCCTTTAAAATGAAGGATTGCTTCCAACTTTTACAAATAAATATATATATATATATATATATATATATTTATATAACATTATTTTTCTTTTTCTTCAATAATACAACACCTTTAAGCCGACGTTTCGTCTATATTTATAGACATCTTCAAGGATACATCAATAATAATTTAATTACAATAACATGAAAAGTAATTATATTGTATTATTCAACTAATATACATAATTACCTTGGTATTTGTCTATTGTAAGGAGGCAACTACATAACGGCTTGTGTTTAAATCAGTTAGTATGCTGCCCTAGTGACCTTTTTCTGAACCTTCGATATCAGACTTGTTAACTCAAAACAACCCAAAAAACTCATTAAAACTGTATCAAAAAAGAGCTAGGAAGATGTCTACAAATATAGAGGAAACTTCAGCTTAAAGGTGTTGTATTATTGAAGCTAGACCAAACCTCGATAAAAAGGAAAAATAATTTTAAATATATGTGGTCGAGATAAGGAAAACATTCGATTATATATATTTATATATTCGTAAAGGTAGGGAGCAGTCCTTCTTGAATAAATTGTTTAAAAAGTAAATGTCTGATTTTACGTTATTTGGAAAATTTTCTACTTTTCTAAAACACTTAGTTTTATTTATGTTAATTCAATTAGTTTAATAGTTAATTATGTTGATTTAATGATTAATTCTTGAATAAGATGAATTGTGAGAATAGAAACATGTCGAGTAATCTAGTAAATAATAAGAAATATGATGAAATAATATATGAGTTATGCAAAGTAGAATTGAAAAAGTGTTTTAGAAAATTAGACAAATTTTCCAAATAACGTAAAATCAGGCATTTACTTTTTGTATATATATTCTCCCAATTCCTGTTTGTGGTATCACAATGGGCCGGCTTGCGGCCTATGTGTGTTCTCTCTTGGGACGGCCACTATAACCTAACCTAACCTAACCTTGTATATATATATATGTATATATATATATATATATAATATATATATATATCACCATGATAAACGAAAAACGATCCGGCAGGGCAGATTACACTTAAAATAAACTGTGACACATAGACAGAAAGATAACAAAGAATCACTTTTCAATATTTCGACCGTGTTGGCGGATATGTTCCTGTCTATATGTCACAGTTTATTTTAAGTCATATATATATAAACTAGAATTTAAAAAGAACACATAGAAAGGAAATCACTGAACTCACTACTACTCGTATATTTCGATGTCCTCGTCTTCAGGAAAAGAAGTGAATCGCTCCAAAGGCTGATAACGACTGACTTGGCGTTCGAACTGAAGCACTCAAACAGGGTAGCCAACTTTCGGAGGACAGGTAGACAGGGAAGATAAAGGATACAAGCCAAATAAAAATTAAAAAATGAAAACATTTAACTAAAATAAAATTAAAAGCTGATAACAACTAAAAAATAAGAGAAAAAAAAATCAACGATATATATATATATATATATATATATATAAAAAGTTGACTGTCGTCCCTCCGTCAATTCACTTCTTCTCCTGAGGACGACCGTCATTACGGTCGAAATATTGAAAAGTGAGTCTTTGTTGTGTTTCAGTTTATGTGTAACTGCTTATTTTAATTGTTATCTGTCCTGCCGGACCGTTTTTCGTTTATCATGGTATATATATATATATATGCAGATCAATCACAATAAACACGTGATACAATCAATGAAAACAAACCACAAGGAAAAAAAAGAAAACAGATAGAAAAAATGCTCTGAGGCCTTTCAATTTATGTCATCAGAGAGCAATCAAGGTAAGAACTGATCTTACCTTGTTTGCTCTCTGATGACATAAATTGAAAGGCCTCAGAGCATTTTTTCTATCTGTTTTCTTTTTTTTTCTTGTGGTTTGTTTTCATATATATATATATATATATATATATATATATATATATGAGTGTGTCAAAAGTTATTATATACGTTGGCAAAGGGATGTGTGTTGAACTAGTAACTATACAAACTGAAAACTTTACTTGAAATAATAGAGACCAGCTGTTGCATTGTTACATTTGTTTACATGGACTTTGTACTTTTTATCAGAATCTAATTAAAATCAATTGTTTAGCGAGTCTTCATCTTAGATATATATGATATTTTTGTTGTTGTTGAGGGTAGAGGCGCTATGATTGAAACTAGTTGATGTTTGTTGGTTATAACTCTTTTGTTTTTTTATATATATTCATTCACTCGCACTCCAGTGACGTGCTATGAGGTTCATAGCAGGTGAGGCACTGACTTCATCACAGTGTTATATAAATCCTGTAGTTACAGGCAATCATCTAGCATGAGGCAGCAGAACTGCGTGCCTCAATTACTTTTCGCAGCAGTTTTATGTTCGCTCAGCACAAGAGAGTACTAACAGACATACCATTGCTAACGAAAGAAAAATACTGATCTTTGGAAATGTAGGTAATATTAGACTACCCGTGATTGGTTAGGTCATCCAACACATCATATTTACATAAATGCAGATGAACTGGAAATTAATTCATTTTAGCATTTCAGCATGACCAATAACATGTTGCTCTCACATAAAAGTTTTTTTTTTAAAAAAATTCAATTTGTACAAAAAATGTAAACAAAGAGAACTACTT
The DNA here is from genome assembly GCA_026182355.1 of Hermatobates lingyangjiaoensis. Lineage (NCBI taxonomy): Eukaryota > Metazoa > Arthropoda > Insecta > Hemiptera > Hermatobatidae > Hermatobates > Hermatobates lingyangjiaoensis. The sequence continues at coordinate 231,876 of JAPFBL010000173.1, read as the reverse complement.
TAAAAATATGTGAATTATTAGAAGGGGTCAGGCTAGCTCAGTGGTTACGTGCTCGCCTCTGAACTGTGGGGTTCGATCCCCACCTGGCCCTTGATTTATTCACGCGGGAGGTGAATAAATCTGAGCACGTCGTCCCTCGGAGAAGAACGATAAACTGTTGGTCCCGAGCCTGTAGGATGCCAGGTATTAGTTAAAGATCTCTACTCTAAATACACTTGAGTCATGCAAAATTTAGGATTGTCACTGTAGAATCAATCTTCATTGTGTGGTATCACAAAGTACCAATGCTCGGCCTAAGTGTGTTCCCTTGTGGGGCTGCCACTACAACATAACCTAACCTAACCTAATTATTAGAAATGAATTAGTTAAGAGTTTATCTGCATTTATGTAAACATGATTACATTAAAAAGGAAGGTATTGGATGACGCAACGTGACACGGGTAGTCTGGTTCTGAACAAAAACTGCATTAACAGTCTAATAGTGTGAAATGTAAACACGATCAGTCAACCCCCCCCCCCCCCCACCCACACTCGCATATTGTCTTTCTCTTTCTACCTTCACATCATAACTAATTACGCCTCATTAACTTTCACTTGACCTTGAAACTATTTCAATTTAAAACTGAAGAGTGTAAATCAAAACACTTTACCCCCCCCCCCCCCCCCCACAGTCTTTCTCACACTCACTCTGTCACTTCATTTATCTCTTTCTCTTTCTACCTTCACATCATATTTAATTACACCTCATTAACTTTCGCTTGATCTTAAAACTATTTCAATTTATAATTTCACTAGACTACCCGTGACTAGTTGGTTCATCCAACACCTTCCTTTTTAATGCAATCATGTTCACATAAATGCAGATAAACTCTAAATTAATTTATTTCTAATAAAGAGAATAATGAACATATTTTTAAGACAGTGCTCTTCTATTTCCACATTTTTTGTACATTTTGAATTTTTTTTTTAAAAAACAAAACTTTAATGTTTTCTTTCTGTTTGACCCTACTGAGAGAGCAACATACGATTCGCCTTATTGAAATGCTGTTTTACATAAATGAACTAAAACTTTCTGTAGAGTTCCTCCTTGAGATTTATGAACAGTCATGGCAAATGCTAACTGAATTGGAAATAAAATCCTTGAAAAAGGAATGTTGTACTCTTCAGATAAAACAATTTTCAATTTTGGAATTAAAACTATTTCCGATTGATACCGTGATGCGATAATTTTATAAACAATGACATCATCATAAAGCTCCTCAGTTATTAGTCTTGTTCCATTACATAATCGCGGTTGATCAATGTTCTCATACATACACATGACAGCAGCGTCTGTTACATAAGCGTGGTGGATCAATGTTCTCATACATACACATGACAGCAGCTTCTTTTACATAAGCGCGGTGGCTCAATGTTCTCATACATACACATGACAGCAGCTTCTGTTACATAAGCGCGGTGGATCAATGTTCTCATACATACACATGACAGCAGCTTCATTTACATAAGCGCGGTGGATCAATGTTCTCATACATACACATGACAGCAGCTTCTTTTACATAAGCGCGGTGGCTCAATGTTCTCATACATACACATGACAGCAGCTTCTGTTACATAAGCGCGGTGGATCAATGTTCTCATACATACACATGACAGCAGCTTCATTTACATAAGCGCGGTGGATCAATGTTCTCATACATACACATGACAGCAGCTTCTTTTACATAAGCGCGGTGGCTCAATGTTCTCATACATACACATGACAGCAGCTTCTGTTACATAAGCGCGGTGGATCAATGTTCTCATACATACACATGACAGCAGCTTCATTTACATAAGCGCGGTGGATCAATGTTCTCATACATACACATGACAGCAGCTTCTGTTACATAAGCGTGGTGGATCAATGTTCTCATACATACACATGACAGCAGCTTCTGTTACATAAGCGCGGTGGATCAATGTTCTCATACATACACATGACAGCAGCTTCTTTTACATAATTGTGGTGGATCAATGTTCTCATACATACACATGACAGCAGCGTCTGTTACATAAACGCGGTGGATCAATGTTCTCATACATACACATGACAGCAGCGTCTGTTACATAAACGCGGTGGATCAATGTTCTCATACATACACATGACAGCAGCGTCTGTTACATAAACGCGGTGGATCAATGTTCTCATACATACACATGACAGCAGCGTCTGTTACATAAACGCGGTGGATCAATGTTCTCATACATACACATGACAGCAGCTTCTTTTACATAAGCGTGGTGGATCAATGTTCTCATACATACACATGACAGCAGCGTCTGTTACATAAACGCGGTGGATCAATGTTCTCATACATACACATGACAGCAGCTTCATTTACATAAAGCGCGGTGGATCAATGTTCTCATACATACACATGACAGCAGCTTCATTTACATAAAGCGCGGTGGATCAATGTTCTCATACATACACATGACAGCAGCTTCATTTACATAAACGCGGTGGATCAATGTTCTCATACATACACATGACAGCAGCTTCATTTACATAAAGCGCGGTGGATCAATGTTCTCATACATACACATGACAGCAGCTTCATTTACATAAAGCGCGGTGGATCAATGTTCTCATACATACACATGACAGCAGCTTCATTTACATAAAGCGCGGTGGATCAATGTTCTCATACATACACATGACAGCAGCGTCTGTTACATAAACGCGGTGGATCAATGTTCTCATACATACACATGACAGCAGCGTCTGTTACATAAACGCGGTGGATCAATGTTCTCATACATACACATGACAGCAGCGTCTGTTACATAAACGCGGTGGATCAATGTTCTCATACATACACATGACAGCAGCTTCTTTTACATAAGCGTGGTGGATCAATGTTCTCATACATACACATGACAGCAGCGTCTGTTACATAAACGCGGTGGATCAATGTTCTCATACATACACATGACAGCAGCTTCATTTACATAAAGCGCGGTGGATCAATGTTCTCATACATACACATGACAGCAGCTTCATTTACATAAAGCGCGGTGATCAATGTTCTCATACATACACATGACAGCAGCTTCATTTACATAAAGCGTGGTGGATCAATGTTCTCATACATACACATGACAGCAGCGTCTGTTACATAAACGCGGTGGATCAATGTTCTCATACATACACATGACAGCAGCTTCATTTACATAAAGCGCGGTGGATCAATGTTCTCATACATACACATGACAGCAGCTTCATTTACATAAAGCGCGGTGGATCAATGTTCTCATACATACACATGACAGCAGCTTCATTTACATAAAGCGCGGTGGATCAATGTTCTCATACATACACATGACAGCAGCTTCATTTACATAAAGCGTGGTGGATCAATGTTCTCATACATACACATGACAGCAGCTTCTTTTACATAAGCGCGGTGGATCAATGTTCTCATACATACACATGACAGCAGCTTCTTTTACATAATTGTGGTGGATCAATGTTCTCATACATACACATGACAGCAGCTTCTGTTACATAAGCGCGGTGGATCAATGTTCTCATACATACACATGACAGCAGCTTCTGTTACATAAACGCGGTGGATCAATGTTCTCATACATACACATGACAGCAGCTTCTTCTTAGAGTTTTAGTTCCTGTTGGGGCAATCCAGACAACTCCAGTGAGTCAAGAAATTCTTGAGCGTATTGTGCGGGTTTTTTCCCCCACACAAACCGAGTTATATGACAGATATTGTTTAATTTCTCCTGGAAATTATTCAGTGTAACCTATGATTCATTTCACTGTGTGTTTCAATAAATATAACTTATACAGAATTGTCTGTGAACAATATTTGTGGGTCGGCTTTATGAAGAGTAATTGTATTCAATACACTAATCAACATTATGTGCGTGGATAAACGTGTATGTCAAAAGAAGATAATGAAGCCATTATGACAAAGTGTTTTTTAATTATAGATATAATTATGTGCAGTTAATATTTTACTTATATTTGATAATTTTCATTATTTATAATTTCATAATTTCCAAACTTCTTTTAACTGCAATAAATATCGTTTGTTGATAATTAAATAAACATTCATAGTCTCATCGATTATTCTTTAAATTTCTTCTTTCTAAATTTATTATAACTAAATCATTTGAACTTATTTCGAAAAACTAATATTATTTAATTTGTTGATGTTCAAAATCTCTTTGTCATCATAAAATCATCTTTAGTTGGGTTACAAAAGCATCACGTCATTTATATCAGGTTTGATATAAATAGATTAGTAAACTTACATACTGGTATAGAGAGAGAAACGGGAAGGGAGAGGGAGAATGAGAGAGAGAGAGAGAGTGAGGGTGAGAGTGAGAGGGGTGGAGGGGGAGGAAGATGGAGAGTGAGGGGGAAGAAGATGGAGAGGGAGAAAGAGAATGAGAGTGAGAGATGGAGAATGAGCGATAGGGAGAGAGAGGAGGGGAGAGAAAGAGAGAGAGAGAGATGGAGAGGGATGGAGGGGGGGAAGATGGAGAGGGAGAAAGACAATGAAAGAGAGAGATGGAGAATGAGAGATAGGGAGAGGAAGGGGTAGAAGTAGGGAGAGAGAGGAGGGGAGAGAAGACGGAGAGAGAGAGAGAGAGCGATAGAGACAGAGATAGATAGATTTGATTATATCATTTAAAGTACCGTATTAAATAATATATTAATAAAAATGATACTAAAAATGCATAAAACTGATAAAGAAACATAAAAACAGCTTGTATAGAATAGAATTTAATTGAAAAAGTAAATTAAAAACGCAACAGACAGATATTATGCATTCTAGAGTGTCGGCCATTTTGTATAGAATCCAATGTACTGTACATGTTTGGGCTTTGCTGTTGTTATAAGAGTCAATGTTGTGTTGGCCTATGTTGTTGTTTTGAACCATAATTGTCTGATGCCGTTTTTCTGTTGAGGGGATGAAGGAGCCTTCAAGAAGCTGAAGACTGAGCCCGTTGTGAGCGGGGGCCACGTGGGACACACGCCAACCACTGCCTCCTGCCCCACCCCAGCCAGGAGGCGACACCGGACCACCTTCACCCAGGTAATCGCTATCCTATTCTCTATACGTACATACCGGTATAGAGGGAGAGAGAGAGAGAGAGGAAAGGGGAGGGGGAGGAATAATGAGAATAAGAGAGAAAGGGATAGAGAGAGAGAGAGAGAGAGAGAGAGAGAGAGGAGGGATGGAGAGGGAGAAGAGAAAGAGGGAGGGGGAGGAAAAGTGGGAATGAAATAGAGTGGGAGGGTGAGAGAGGGAGAAGAGTAAGAGGGAGGGAGGGAGAGATGAGAGCGAGGAGGGAGAGATGAGAGGGAGGAAGGGGAGGGAGGAGAAGGAAGAGTGAGAATGGGTGGGTGGGAGATAGATGAAGAATAGAATGAGGGAGGGAGAGGAGGAGAGAGAGATAGAGCGAGGGGGAGGGAGAATGTGAAGGAGATGATATGGTGGGAGGCGGAGGAAGAGTGAGAATGAGAGAGAGGGAGAGAGAGTAGGAGGGTTAGAGAGGGAGAGGGAGAAGAGAAAGAGGGGTGGAGAGGGAGAATGAGAGAGAGAGAGATGAGAGCAAGGGAGGGGGAGGAAGAGTGAGAATGAGAGAGTGGTAGGGTGGGAGAGAGAGAGAGGAGAGAGGGAGAGGGAGAAGAGAAAGAGGGATGGAGAGAGATGAGGGGGAGGAAAAGTGAGAATGAGATAGAGTGGGAGGGTGAGAGAGGGAGAAGAGTAAGAAGGAGGGAGGGAGAGATGAGAGAGAGGGAGGGGGTGGGAGGGGGAGGAAGAGTGAGAATGGGAGGGTGGGAGATAGATGAAGAATAGAAAAAGGGAGGGAGAAAGAGAAGGAGATGATATGGTGGGAGGGGGAGGAAGAGTGAGAATGAGAGAGAGGGAGAGAGAGTAGGAGGGTTAGAGAGGGAGAGGGAGAAGAGAAAGAGGGGTGGCGAGGGAGAATGAGAGAGAGAAATGAGAGGGGGTGAGAGAGGGAGAGGGAGAATGAGAGAGAGAGAGAGGGAGAATGAGAGAGAGAGAGATGAGGGGAAGAGAGGGGGAGGAAGAGTGAAAATGAGAGAGTGGGAGGGTAAGAGACAGAAAGGGAGAGAGAGAATAGAAAGAGGGAGGGAGAGGGAGCCCTTCCGTCTTCCACTAAACCTGCCTCGAAACGCTCTGTATCACTCATAATCACATCGCTATACTCCTGCCCATGTCTTCTTTCATTCTATAGCTTGCGTTACGCTCTCACAACCAACAGTCGTATGGTTTTATACCTTTCTGTTTTTACCTCACAATAAAGAAACTGCAGCAATCGTAGAAAAGCAATCGTGTTATTTGTATAGTAAAACAACATATATTTTAACGGAACAAGTTCTAATGCCAGTAGAGTCCTTTTTTCCTGACGCATTTTTAATGAACAATATCGATTTTAGTAGATTTGCAAAGTTTTGAGGTTCTCTGAATCCTTTTGTACTTTACTGTAAGTAACCTATAGTAATGATATGTAACATTGCTGTTATACTACATTGTTGTAATATACTTGCAATATATATATTTTGTTCTTTCAGATCTTATAAAACTTTTCAAACATTTAATAATTGATAATAAATAGAAAAACTAATGAAAAATAAAGAATTCTGAAATCTTATAATATTTATGTATTATTCATCTCTATAAAGAAGCAAAAAAGGATAACAAGACATTATATATAATATTTTTTACTTTACCATAACTAAAGTATAGTGAGATATTATTATCAACCGTCATACCTCGTCTATCACTGTTGAAGTCGCCAGACCGGTTTTGTAATGGCTGCATCATTAATGTAATGTAACCTAATGTAACCTTTCAAAATCACGGATATAAATTATTATTTTAACTCAATGGTGCCAATATATTCAACAGCGATAGACGAGGTATGACGGTTGATAATAATATCTTATATACTAACCTCTGTGGCACTAACAATATGCATGAATTTAAAGTATAGTGATCATCAAAAAAAAAAATAATAATCTGGAGTTTTACGGAGTTACATGTTTTGAGGTCCCAAAAATAATTGTGTGAAGTTTTCACGATGATGTATTTATGTGTGTGTGTTTGTGTGTGTGTGTGTGTGTGTGTGGTGTGTGTGTGTGTGTGTGTGTCAAAAAACCGTGTATTCAGCATACTCCATATAAATATTACATGCTACAATATAACTAATTAGATTACTGTTACTACATTATTACTTTGTTAATTGCTACAAAACAAAGTGAGAAGTTGAACCAGTGGGTTTCATTCTTTGCTCATGTGCATCGATGTCATTGTGTAATCTATTACTACATATGCCTGTTACGCATAATATGCGTAGTTGTGTATTTGTAAATAAAGATGATAAAAAAAAATTGCTACAAATATAATATATAATATATATATATATATATAACTTTAAATTACACAAAGCACGACACAGAAAAGACAATACAAAGAAAACTTACAGAATTCAATATTTCAAACTGTTGTTCGTCATCAGGAGAGTAGATCTCCCCACGTCGAAGAACGGAGCGCGAATGAAGAAATATATATATATATATGTGTGTTTGTGTGTGTGTGTTTGTTTGTTTGTTTGTTTGTGTGTGTTTGAGTGTGTGTGTGTGTGTGTGTGTGTGTGTGTGTGTGTGTGTGTGTTTGTTTGTTTGTTTGTTTGTTTGTTTGTTTTTTTTTGTTTGGGTGGGTGAGTGTGTTAGCATTGTTTGTGGCCACGCTACGGCCCAGAATTTTTGATGGATCATATTGATATTTTACACAAAAATGAGCCTCATGGTATAGATATGCAATTTTGAGAGCAATTATGCTTGATGGGAAAGTCACATTTTGGCAAAAACAGTGTTTTTGAAAAATATTTCTTTTCGCCTATACCACTAATTTTAGAGTCTTGAAATATTGGTATTATCTTTAAGACTAACAAAGCAATAAATGAAAAATAACCTCAGTTTTTTAAAACAACAGCAAACATTTTTTCCAATATAATATAAATTTTGACTTATAATTCAAGCTGAACGATTCTGAGAGCAGCGATACAAGTCGTACCATTTGTCGGGAGAAAATGAAACTAATATGATAACTAATAAATAGAACTGAAACCTGAAATGAATATGAAACCTAAAAATAGAACTAAAATAGATAAATGGGGATGCGGTCAATTTCTTCCCTTTCCAATCAAACTCTCATTTCCGACGTTTCGATTTTATTCAGAATCTTCTTCAAAGGCAATAATAGGAATATTTGAAAATGAGCGAACTATTACAAATTACATTACTAAAACAATATGAAAAGTTAAACTATTCAAATGATAATCATTAATTTGAATAGTTGAACCTTCTATATTGTTTTTAGATATAGAAATGTAATTTCTAATAGTTCGTTCATTTTCAAATATTCCTACTTTTGTAAGTTCATTGTCTTTTTTCTTTATTTGTTCTTTCTTTTTATTTTTATTGTTATTCTAAAACTCATAATTGTATTTAATTTTTCATAATTTACTTCTTTTGTTAGTGTTAAAAATGTACGTATTTGATTTCTTAATTTCCTTTGTATTGTAGGTCTTTGAACAAGATTTTGAATAAAATCGAAACGTCGGCAATGAGAGTTTGATAGGAAGTGGAAGATACTGACCGTATCCCGATTTACCTTTTTTAGTTATATATCTGTTCTAAGGTCGATAATTTATTGTTGTTATAACAATAGTATATTATGTGGAGGATAAGTTGACATAAGTTTTTTTCAAAAATTACATTAACCAAAGTCCTATAGAGTACACTTTCTGTTTTCATAAATTTTTTTTTGACGCTAAACGGCTCATTAAAGAACAATCAAATTTTGCCAAAGAACTGAACAGAAAATTAAAAATTTCTAAAAAAAAATGTAATTTCAATTACGGCAAAGAGCAATAAAGCTATAAAAACTGAATATTGATCCTAGCCTAATGGTTTACTTGCTATACTTGTATTTGTTTACATTGTTTTTTATTTATTTTATGTCATGCCCCATATAGTATGTATATTACATGCTGTAATATTACATTACATTGTTTACTTTATTTGCGTTGCTTACAAAGTGTACAAGCTTCCTATAAAAGTTTTAAATTATTCTTAAAAGCAGTCTTTGAATTTGATTTGGGTATGTAAAACTGGTTAATTGGTAATATAGTTTTCTCAATATATATTTACAGCAACCTTATAAACGAGTACAACACGCAGGAAAACGAAAACACTCGCTCAGAGTAAATTGGATTTTTATGATTTTAGACAAAGGGGAGAAAAAAAGTGATTTTTGAGAAAAACTCTAGCTTGACATATAATTCGCAGTATGATAATTTTATAAAAGGCCAAAAATGTAAAACATAATTCAAAATTGAAAATATTCTTTGAAAAATAATTAATGAAATTATCTTTAATCTTAAATTATAAAATATCTTAAAACGACATTTTTCGGGCAAAATAGGAATATTTTCATGTTTTAAATGGAAAACTTTGTCTTGTATCTTCAATGTAGAAGTAGATCAGATAAATTATGTAAGAGATCCACTGGCAACAAAAGCCATGTCATTCTATAAGAGATTACATATTTCGTAACAGGAAATCTAATGTATTGTATACAGAGGTATTTGCTTAACACTGTACTAATAATGATATTTTCTACTATTCTATAATTTCTAATGGCATTTTGGAATACCAAGTATAATAGAACATTTGATTCCGTCAAAGACGGGTACGTTTGCTACGTATTATATATAACTGTAAACTTTTTTTTAACTTAATATTTGCTTAATAAAAACACTGGTAATAAAGTAAGGTATGAAACCAGAGTAGCCCAGTGGCTTGCTTGCTCGCCGATGACAGTAGTGCAAATGTGCTATAAATAAATGTAACGCAAACATTTTTTTTAATTTAATATTTGCGTAATATAAACACTGGTACAAAAGTAAGGCATGGAACCAGAGTAGCCCAGTGGCTTGCGTGCTCGCTGTTCACAGTAGCATAAGTATATCTATATAAATAAAAGAAAGGTTTTGTATGTACATTGCTTAGAACTGACTCATTTTATGTTTTCTTTACGTTTCATAATTTATAGACGCCGCATATACCCTTAGAATAATTTCTGTCTCTTGGTTTGTTGGTTTTGCCCGCAAAATATTGTTACCAGTAAACTCAGCCACCATAAGACATAATAAGCTGAAACTATGACAGTAGATTTGTGCATGCCTAACTTAAAACCAAAGCTTTGAATGGATTGAATATTTAACGATGAAGCGAAGTTATGAACTTTTATGCCGTGTTTGGCTAATTACACAGACATGTTTATTTTGAAAATATACAGGTGTAGCAATTAAGTATTGTTAGTTGATTTAATTTCATTTGTGTACATGAATATATTGCTTATTTGAGCTTATTGACAAGGTGTCCCAGAGTTCAAGATGTACTATCTATTCAGAATAAATGGCTTTGTGAACGAGCAGTGCTCAGGTCTTACTAATGAACAGGGATGAAAAATCAACAAACAAGTTCTTAGGCTATATCAAGTCGAGTAAAGAACTTACAAGTCAGTAAAGAGAGAGATTAGTGATGAGGAAGCAGTTCATTATCTAACTGAATTTCTTGACTCCGTGACTGCTCTTGGACTGCCTGCTCAAGTGTAAAAACTTCAAGTAGGAGCACCATCATGCTGCGAGTTAGTATCAGTGACAAATTTCATGTTACGAAACTTGAGTGCCCTGGGAAATGTGCAACGGGACACGACTCTGAGTTTGTGCTCTGCACAGATATGCCATAGATGCGGATATCATGACTGGGTGTGGAATGGGGAGTCTGTGTGTATACCATCTATACCATTGATTCCGAGCCACTGTTTGTTTCTGTTGATGCGATTGCAAAGTCCTCTCAGAGTCTATTTCGCAATGACATTAACTAAGTCGCAAGGGGAAACTTCATCTAACGCAGGAACTCATGGTCAACTGTAGTTTACTTGTTCAAGAGTGAGAGGTTCCAACTGTTTGTTCTTCCGTGAACCTGAAGGACAGACAGCTAATGTGGTGTATACAAGGCATTTGCTTAACACTGTACTAATAATGATATTTTCTACTATTCTATAATTTCCAAATATAGTATTAGTATAGTATTTTAGTATTCCATGGTATTTTGGAATAACAAGTATAATAGAATTTTTGAACCCGTCAAAGACGGGTACGTTTGCTAGTTTATATATAATACATTTACACTACTGTCATTGGCGAGCACGCAAGACACTTGCTACCCTGGCTCCAATTTTAGGAATATGGTGATAATTTTCTTTTATTTAACATTATTCAGGTAATAAATAATATATATCATATTTTCAGGTCTCTATATTCGCGGAAAATGGGTGAACAAACAAACAAACAAACTCACCAACTTTATATATAATAAATATTGATAAAAGTATCGGCCGTGTAATAGAAACAAAACTAAAGTTTATCTGGACTCGGTCAGTTCTTCAGGTTCAAATTAAACTCTCATTGCCAACGTTTCGGTCTCTGTTTAAAACCTTTTTAATAGGCAGAAATATAAATTTTGAAACAGAAAAACAAAGTATTACATTACAAATTATTTTACATAGAAAAATAATTTGTAATGTTATACTTAGTTTTTCTGTTTCAAAATGTATACTTCTGCCTATGAAAAAGGTTTTAAAATGAAAACCGAAACGTTGGCAATGAGAGTTTAATTTGAACCTGAAGAACTGACAGAGTCCCGATAAACTTTAGTTTTGTTTATATATAAAGATATGAAATATAAGAGGTGTGATCAAAAATTAAGGACTCTTTTTGAATTTCGAATGCTCTGTACACTATAATTTCAATTGTTGTTGTTGTTGTTTGGTTCACTATGCACTATCATATGTTCACAGTTGTGACTAATCTTTCTTTCGTTCTTTTTTTGTGGGAGGCATAAAGGTTGTAATCGTGTTTGCCTCTTTGGTGATTTTTTTGCTATTAAAACAATAATTACCTGTGGAATAACTTATACCAGTTATAAACATTATTTTTTCCACAAGTTGACTTACCGCAACCACTGTGAACTTTTAAGGAGTTTTTAATCAGTTAATATAATTTTTACACAAAAATTAATATAAGCCTCCATTATTTTTTTAAGAGGTAAAAATTGCCGAGGATACAAAGTCGCGTTTAACCTCGTGTAGACTCTGATACAAAAACAACAAAGGCTGTATTAAATTCATGCATTTCGTCATTACCACAGAGGTTAGTATTATTAATATTAAACACATAATATACCGTCTTACCTCGTACATTACTGCCGTAGCTCTCGGACCGGTTTGGGGTGTAACCCATCTTCAACACGAACTGATCTAATGAATCATACCTATCTGATTATATATGATCATGATATGTGTACCAACACAACAACAAAAAAAAGTTGAAATTATAATGTACATAGAAGTGTATATTAAAGTCACCCTACTTTTTGATCACACGTCGTATGTAATTCACATACATATGTGTATCACACATCCCGATCACACGTCGGGATACATTCGAAATCCCGATGTATTTATATGAATGTTTTAAAAAATTGAAAATAGTTCAACAGAACTTACTAACTACTAGTGCAGGGGTTCTCAAGGTGGGGGAGGGGGGGAGGGGTTAAAAACGCCCCAGGGGTGAATTTTGGGTCTTCAAGGGGTGAATTGTGATCCCAGTGATTTCACATAGTGAGATATTTGTAGCTATTATAAGTTTTGACCTCTTAATTATAGATTAAATATTATTATTTTGATTGAATTGATATTTTAAATATCCATCAGTAATTGTAATTGGCACTTATTTTGAAATATTTTATTATAAAACTAATCAATATGAAGTTGTAAAAGTGTATATACTACCTTGGAAAGAAGAGGGGGTGGGGGGAATGGCATTATGGGAAAGGCAAAGGGTTGCGTGGCCAAGGGAGGTTGAGCCAAAACGTTGAAATCTGAGTGTACAAGCGCGCAATATGATCTTATCGAGTGTACCAACACAACAACAAGAAATATTGAAAAACGAGTGTACAGACCGCGCGAAATATGATTTTGACGATTAGACCAATACAACAACAACAAAATGAAATCAGAATGACATAGCGCTCGAATAATAATTATGACGAGTGTACCAACACAACAACAAAAAAGATTGAAGTCAGAGTGTACAGAGCGTGTGAAATATAATTCTTACAAGTGTGCCAACTCAGAAAAAAAAATATATCAGAATGACAGAGCGGGCAAAATATAATCATGACGAGTGTACCAACATAGCAAAAAAATACTGAAAAACGGGTGTACAGACCGCGCGAAATATGATTATGACGATTAGACCAACACAACAACAACAAAATGAAATCAGAACGACATAGCGCTCGAATAATAATTATGACAGTGTACCAACACAACAACAAAAAATTTTGAAATCAGAGTGTACAGAGTGCGAAATTCAAAGAGTGCCCTTACTTTTTGATCACTCCTCGTATGAATTACAGTTGTTATTTTTCATAACAACTAAAATATGAAGTAACTTATTTTACTTACTTTGATATTTAATGTTGTTTATAATGTTTCAGGAGCAACTTCAAGAGCTTGAAGCTGCCTTTGCCAAGTCCCACTACCCCGATATCTACTGTAGAGAAGAACTAGCCAGGACAACCAAACTAAACGAAGCCCGAATACAGGTAAATGCATCATCATGATGCATCTTCAGTGCGACTTCTTTGCAAACTTTTTCTTTTTTTGTTCTTCATGCAGTAGCGAAGCAACCATTTTAGCCACCCGGGGCAGTTTCGTAAGATCACCCCCCCCCCCCCCCTCAACCTCTTACTGGTCATTGATAATCCGTTAACCTTCCATATTCAAAAAAGTTTTCAAAATATTTATTTTCATGGAATTACAATTAAGGATTTAATTTTACCCTTCCGTTATTAGTCCCAGACATTCATCTTATTACAGTACTCGTATATAGGTTAGGTTAGGTTGCAGTGGCAGTTCCACAAGGGAACACACTTAGGCCGAGCATTGGCCCTTTGTGATACCACACAATGAAGATTGATTCTACAGTGAGAGTCCTAAATTTTGCCTAACTCAAGTGTATTTAGAGTAGGGGATCTCTAACGAGTACCTGGCATCGTACAGGCTCGGGACCGACAGTTTAACGTCCTTCTCCGAGGGACGACGTGCTCAGAATTATTCACCTCCCGCGTGAATAAATCGAGGGCCAGGTGGGGATCGAACTCCGGTTCTATCAGATCAGAGGCGAGCACGTAACCACTGAGCTAGCCTGACCACCACTCTTAAATATATATATATATATATATCGTCATGATCAAGCCACAATATGAAATGGGAAAACAAGACTAAGATCTTTCAACCGTAACAAGCGGTCTTCGTCAGAGTCAAAAACCCAACTGACAGAGTATATGTATATATATATATATATAATATATAACACAAAATATATATATATATATATATATAATATATATATACAGTTCAAGTTCCAGTTTCATATATTTTCAAGTACTCTAGATATATATATATGTCTAGAGGACTTGAAAATATATGAAACTGGAACTTGAACTGTAATATATATATATATATATATATTTTGTATTATCAAATATATATTCCAGGGGATTTCGAAACATATAAAATCTTGAAATTTTATTGAAATCTTAAAATCTAATTATTGTTCCCAAAGATGACTATAGTGAAGTTTTAATAAATGGGACTAATAGGAAAATGGTAAGAATATGGAGTAAAAGAAATGTGGTTGTAGAAGGTGGAGGGTCAAAGTGCGTGGGACATTAGGAGGACACGCAGCAGGTCAGAAGGATGATGGTAGTGTGAGTGAGTGGGTTGGCGGGGGTGGGGGAATGTGATTTAGGCGGCCGACTTGTGTTGAAGCAGAAAACTGCTCATTTCCCGTCCACCCCCACTCGCCCAATCCACAACTAGATGGCAATATCGCAGATTGAATAAGGCAAGTTTTCAGTGTCTGAACTAAAAAGGGGCCCGTCCAACTCGGTTTAACAACTACCCCCCCACTACTCCCACGCTCAATTCAATATCGTCTAATATCCACTAACTCCTGAGGGCCTATTCCTCTCAGAGCCCTCCCATACCTTTGAACAAAACCACCCACCCTTCTATTATTTAAAAAAAAAAAAAAAAACAAAGAAAGAAAAATAAATCATAAATAAAAAAAAAAAAGATTAAAGACTTTATTTTTCAAAATCAATTTAATAAAAATGTCTAACCTTATTTATTATACTTTATACCCCCCCCCCCCCCAACCACCCCAGAAAATAAATGGAAAAGGTTTTCTCTTTTAAAATATACTTTTTATTTAAAAAAAAAAAAACAAAAAAACTTTTGTTTAATTTATTTTCAAACTTACAGATAATGTAGTAAACTGGATGACCCTTGACTCCTTGAGTTACTTACTCATTGTTATTAAATCATAGCGACACTTAATAAAATACATTCACTGAGTGTGATTGACAGGAATAACTGTTATTGCTGTTTCTTGTTATGAAGTCATGAAAACAAAGATTCTTTTCATATATATATATAAAAATGATGAAACCACAATAAGAAATGGGAAAACAAGACTAAGATCTTTCAACCGTAACAAGCGGTCTTCGTCAGAGTCAAAAACCCAACTGATTTAGTTGAAAGATCTTAGTCTTGTTTTCCCATTTTCTTATTGTGGTTTGATCATTGATTGTTTTTTCACGTGTTTATGTGAAATCTTTTATATATATATATATATTATATATATATATATTGATAAAAGTATCGACCGTGGAATAGAAACAAAACTAAAGTTTATCGGGACTCGGTAAGTTCTTCATGTTCAAATTCAACTCTCATTGCCAACGTTTCGGTCTTTATTTAAAACCTTTTTCATAGGCAGAAGAAGAACATATGGATGTGATATAAGTGAGTGTTTAAAACTTCTGCCTATGAAAAAGGTTTAAATAAAAACCGAAACGTTGGCAATGAGAGTTTGATTTGAACCTGAAGAACTGGCCGAGTCCCGATAAACTGTAGTTTTGTATATATATATATATATATTGTTGAAGAGCAGAGCAGATTCTACATTCACGACATTTTTAAGTAGCTGTTCTTTTTTCCTAATTACACTTCTATGTTGCAGAGGCAATGCAAATAGCAGATTTCCCAGTGACATTTTCAGACAAAAAACATAGTCAAAAGAACAGCTACTTAAAAAAGTTGTGAATGCAGAATCTGCTCTACTTTTCAACAATTTATGCTTAGATGAAGATCTGCTGCCAACTTATACAAATATATATATATATATATATATATATAAACTAGAATTTAAAAGAGAACACATAGAAAGGAAACCACTGAACTCACTACTATATTTCGATGTCCTCGTCTTCAGGAAAAGAAGTGAATCGCTCCAAAGGCTGATAACGACTGACTTGGCATTCGAACTGAAGCATTCAAACAGTGTAGCCAACTTTCGGAGGAAAGGTAGACAGGGAATATAAAGAGATAAAAGCCAAATAAAAATTAAAAAATGAAAACATTTAACTAAAATAAAATTAAAAGCTGATAACAACTTTAAAAAAAAAAAAAAAAAAAAAAATCAACGATTGAGGTTAAGCCCAGGAGCTGATCTACCGCCCAGAAGACTAATAAGTGCTTCTTCTGAAGCTCCTAAGCCTCCAAAAACTGCTGGTGGTATGGTTCAATGTGGACGTCGTGGATGTCTTACTTGTCCTATCATCAATCCTGTTCCTTCCTTTACCTCTGTCCATAGTAAACGCACCTACCCTATCGCTCACAAGACCTCCTGTACCTCTGGTAACTGCGTTTACCGTTTGGATTGCACCCAGTGTGATTCTTTTTATGTGGGTTTGGCTTCCACCAAGCTAAGCCTGCGTATGAATAATCACAGGTCACCCGTTGGCAAACGCAGTGACCTTCCCGTTGCTACTCATGCCAGTTCTCACGGACTCAGTTTTAATGACTGTTTCCGTGTACAGGTCCTGAGGCAGATTGATCAGACTAATTCGAAAGTTACTCTGAGAGCTTCAGAAGAAGCACTTATTAGTCTTCTGGGCGGTAGATCGGCTCCTGGGCTTAACCTCAATCGTTGATTTTTTTTTTTTTTTTTTTAAAGTTGTTATCAGCTTTTAATTTTATTTTAGTTAAATGTTTTCATTTTTTAATTTTTATTTGGCTTTTATCTCTTTATATTCCCTGTCTACCTTTCCTCCGAAAGTTGGCTACACTGTTTGAGTGCTTCAGTTCGAATGCCAAGTCAGTCGTTATCAGCCTTTGGAGCGATTCACTTCTTTTCCTGAAGACGAGGACATCGAAATATAGTAGTGAGTTCAGTGGTTTCCTTTCTATGTGTTCTATTTTAAATTCTAGTTTATTCAGTTCGAAGAATCGTTTTTTAATTGTTTATATATATATATTATATATATATATATATATATATATATATATATATTATATAGGTGTGTTCTCTAATCGGGGTTCGTCAATTTTCCAGGAAAAAATTCAATCTCGTTGCCAACGTTTCGGTTTTATTTAAAACCTTTTTCATAGGCAGAAGTAAGAATTTTTTAACTAAGAAAATGAAATTTACATTATTTTTAAGGAACAACAATGTTAGCCGGACAAAACCTTCGACTAGACTAATAAGATAATAAGAGTTATAATAATAAGAGTTATCTTATTAATCTAATCGAAGGTTTTGTCCGGCTAACATTGATTGTTCCTTTAAATAATGTAAATTTCATTTTCTTAGTTAAAAAATTCTTACTTCTGCCTATGCAAAAAGTGTTAAATAAAACCGAAACGTTGGCAACGAGAGTTTGATTTTTTTCCTGGAAAATTGACCGAACCCCGATTAGAGAACACACCTATTCTATCAAACGGTCGATATATTATTGAATCTGTTATATATTAATATTAATTATATATTAATATATAAATGTGTATTTAGGGAGCATGCTTTCATTTATACAAGTTCTTTTGAAACATATGCCTATTTCTAATCTAACTCCTTTTTGGGTTAATTTTTCCAATTTTTCACCTCTGACTTCCAAAAGTTCGGGACAAGATATTTCAGTTCTCCAAAATTTTTTTATTTCTATATTCCAAAATGTTTCGGTCAACATCGACCATTCTCATAGAAATTTTTATAAAGGTTGTTTCATCACATACAAAACACTAAAACAAATCTAAACATAACTTAAAATAAATACTCAATGTCAAACAAAGCATATGGGAGGTTATAAACAGGTATCGGCAAGATGTGGTTTCCCCAGGGTTCTGGTTACCTTCCTTCCACCGTTTGCGTCTGGGAAGGTATTCAATTCTTTCCCTCTCCTTGCCTGGTTTGTCTTCTAACTGCCTTCATACAGCTTCAGAATTCTTGTGAATCCACCACCTTGGCTGTTAATATTAACTTGTTTTTTGGAAGGATAAAAATGGCTTCCAAAATTTGTAGTCTGGTATGGTCATGTTCCTTTTCTAATATCGTTGTATTGTCAGTTAGCATTTCTCTCGTTAATTATAATCCATTCGCTGTTACGACATGCTCCTTAGGTCCTCCAGAGGCAACATGCATTGTAAGCCTTCTAGAAAGCGTGGTTGTAGTAGAACCAACGTATTTAGAGTGTAAGGACTCACAGTTCCCTAGGTTGCAATTGAACTCATAAATAACGTTGGTTTTCTGGATGGGTGCTTTCTTTTGTGGGTTATTGTTAATCACCATTCTTGATGTGGCAAGGTTAGTATAGTAAATTCTAAGTTGCAGTCTGTCTTCCTGAATAATGCATGTTGTGTTGGTCTTAATAATCGATTTTAATATGCGTTTATCAGTTTTGTATGCTTTAGAAAACTGATTTTTATAATATAATATATGTTTTACGCCTATGTTTTCAGGATTCTGTTCGGTGTTAGTGCCATGTAGTTTATTGAGGCAACCCTTTAGGATGGAGTCAAAGTGCCCTTTACTGTATCCATTGTTGATAAGTACTTCTCTTAGCCTTTGTGCTTCTTGTTCGAACAATTCCCAGCTAGAGGACGTTTTATATGCTCTTCGAATGAGTGTCTTTATCATTCCATCTTTGTATCTGTCGGGGCATTCACTTTTGGCATTAAGGATTATTCCGCTGTTTGTAGACTTTACAAACACCG
Source organism: Hermatobates lingyangjiaoensis (assembly GCA_026182355.1). Taxonomy (NCBI): domain Eukaryota; kingdom Metazoa; phylum Arthropoda; class Insecta; order Hemiptera; family Hermatobatidae; genus Hermatobates; species Hermatobates lingyangjiaoensis. The sequence goes on along the minus strand of JAPFBL010000173.1, from coordinate 212,581 downwards.
ATGTTTCAAACTTCTGATCTTCCGCATTATTTTTAACTTTGACGTCTAGAAAGTTTAAACTATTATTGGCTTCCATCTCATAAGTGAACTTTAAAACCCAGTTAGCTTCGAACGCAGATTTAATTTCTTCTATATATTCCGGTTTATCTATCATCAAGAAGCAGTCATCGACATACCTGCAATATATATGATGCTTCCAGGCTGGATTTCGAGCCATGATCAAATTTTCCAGGTTGCACATATAATAATTAGCGAATGTGACTCCAAGTGGGGAACCCATGGCCACTCCATCAATCTGGTAATATAGACTCCCGTCTATGTGGCAGAATGGATTTTTGGTTGTACACGCAATAAGTAATTCTTTCAAAGTTTCTCGTTTAAATAATGGAGGGGGTAGAGTAGCGTGGTTATAGGCTATATTACAGATAATCTCTATTGTTTCCAACACTGGCACATTAGTAAACAAGGATTCTACATCTAAAGAAGCCATAGTTCCTTTAGGTTGTGTGGCTTTTAATATTTCCAAGAATTCATCGCTTGACTTAAGAAGGTATTTTGCTGGGAGATAAACAGCTTTGATTGTATTCAGGGTTTTTGCCGTTTCATAAGTGGATGTTGTCACTTGTGATATTATAGATCACAAGGGATATCCGGTTTTGTGACTTTTAATATTTCCATAGAGATATCCAGGGCTATACTCTCCAATGACAGGTTTTAACATTTTTTCTTCTTTATCCATATTTGCAGTTTTTATTAATTTAATTTATTATTTATTTTATTATTTAAGTGTGATAAATACTATCAAAAAACTTAAAGATCCCAGATGGGCGATGAATATCTCAGATCTGTTCTGAGAATTGCCCCACACTTCGATGCTATATTTAAAATTTGTGATCAACAACTCTGTTCTCATTAAAAGAGTATGTTCATACTTCAATTACTTTTTTTGTTTTTGTTTTTATACGTACTGTTAACTAATGCTGTTCTTTTATATTGTATCTTGCGCTGAAATGGCCCACGTGTCAGATTTTTAAATCAATGTGACCCACCTGTCAGATTTTAAAGTCAATGTAGCCCGCGAGTCAAAATAATTGCCCACCCCTCCTCTAAAGTCTACCGTTGGCTAAACACCACTTTTACTGGAACATAAACGGGCTCGAAGGGGGCTGGTATCTAATCGACCGCACTCTGAGAATGTATTATTCTTTTTTAAAGTAATTATTTATTTAATGCCATTTAAAATATAAAAATCAAAATGATTAAACTAATGATTTGCATTTACATAAATAATTGAAATTTAACATAAAAAATCAAGTAATTTTATATAATTTATATTTATTATATATAATTAATATTTTATATAATATTTATATTTATTATTAATATTTATATAATTTATTATATATAATTAATTATATATTTATATAATTATTTATGTAATAATTAGTTATGTAATTATGTAATTAATTTATGTAATTTTTATATAATTTTATATAACTTAGCATTTTTCTATTAATATCAGTATTAAAACAATACACTTAAATGTATTTAATATATATAATACAAACTGGGTTTTCTGAGGATTAGGTCCATCAATAATTACTCCAGATTACTCGCCGACGTTTCGTCGAAAATTGTTCAGCGTTTTCAAGACCACTTGAAAGCAACTATTTACCGCATTTAGCACATCTGTTCTTTTTTGTTGTGTAATTATATTTTATAAAATTATTTTACAAAAAAAAAAAAAGAAAAGTTGTGCAAAATGTTGTGAATAGTTAAATTAAAAAAGCCTTGAGAATGTCGAACAATTTTCGGTGAAACGTCGGCGATTAACTGGAGTAATTAAATTAGGATCTAAAAAATCTATTTTGTATTTGTATTTTGTATTTCAATTTGAATACGTATCCGCTCCTACCCCTTGAGGGCACCAAGGAAGGGGTGGTGCCCTCCTGGTGGCGTCACGTCGCGGCGGTAGGCGACAAGCACCAAAGTCTGCCTGGTAAACGACCATAGGCTTGGTGGGCAACTGACCCGGGCTTAATCTGGGTAGGCTTAATAGTACTTCGGTCCGAAGTTATAGCTGGACTCTTAAAATATCGTAAGTTAGTACTGCACGGCAGGGGCCCATGAAGGGTTTACTTTAGATCCCGCCTTTGAGGTTTGGACTCGCAGTGGCTGTGCTTCTTACCCAAGTTGGATAGACTTTCGGGTCGCTGTGTGAGGAACAGTATCTTCTCGGGCGGATGCCTGCAGAGCATCCAATGAGGTTTGGACTCGCAGTGGCTGTGCTTCTCACCCAAGTTGGATAGACCTTCGGGTCACTGTGTGAGGAGAGCAGTATCTTCTCGGGCGGATGTCTGCAGAGCATCAAATGAGGTTTGGACTCGCAGTGGCTGTGCTTCTCACCCAAGTTGGATAGACCTTCGGGTCACTGTTTGAGGAGCAGTATCTTCTCGGGCAGTTGTCTGCAGAGCATCAAATGAGGTTTGGACTCGCAGTGGCTGTGCTTCTCACCCAAGTTGGATAGACCTTCGGGTCGCTGTGTGAGGAGCAGTATCTTCTCGGGCGGATGCCTGCAGAGCATTCAATGAGGTTGGTAGACCCTCCACCCCTACCAGTGAGAACGGGCCATGATCACTAAATTGAACTGAAAAACTGGTACTTGCCTGGCTATTAAAGGTCCTCTTGGGCGGCTGGAGGGTTTGCGATTCAGGTACCGCCCTTCAGAATCCTTATAAACAGCGTCCTCACCACCTGAGTCTTTCTACAATACATGCGTCAAGGGTTATTGGTGGCGGCCCTTTCTGGAAGCCCTAAAGACCATTTCTAAGCTTGTGTGATCCCTGACCCCGGGTAACGGGTGGTCGACCCAACTCACTGAGTCATATCGTAGACCTTAAACTTTTCGGCTTAGTAGGTGCCGACCAGAATATGTATCCGTCCCTAATGGGGCCATGTAGCCCTAACACACCCTGCCACGGCTTTATATCCACAGATTCTTTGAACCAGGGGCTAAAAAGGCCACTAGCCTTGCCTGTAGCTGAGCAGGTTGAGTAGGATCTTTGGCCCGGAGTTTGATCCGAAGTTGGTCGTACGGGCGGCGCGGGCCCATGAAGGGTTTCCAAACGAATCCTATGCTAGTCCTAAAAATGTAAGGCATTGTCGATTTAGCCTGACCACCACTAATTTCAATATATATGTTTGTTGTGCAATATTAGTGTACTTGCACAAGCATGTCTGGTTTTATTATGTATATAAGTAATAACATTATTGTTAATAACCAACTCTGGCTGTTATGAGAGAAAATATTTGAATTTTTTTTTTTTATTTTTGAAGGTGCGTGTCAGCACTGACACGTGTCTCATAGGTTCCCAATCACTGGTATAGAATTACCATGTTTATTTCATTCATGGGTACTTCGATCGCAAAACTTTACTATTTCTCAATTTTATATAGTTAATAAAACCAAAATAAGAGAAACAACTATAAATTTGTCATAGTAATTTTTAAATTTCTCGGGTTAAAAGCAAAAAAAAATTTATCTTTGAACCGCAAAGGAGTAAAATTATTTAAATAATTAATGAATCCTAGAAAGAATATGTTGGGATGTATTTAAAGATAGAAGTTTTGTTTATAAATATAATGTTTGATGGTTTGATAGGCAATTATTGGAATGATTGCATAAATGGCTTGCTGTCGTTAATATTTTATATTACCTGATGAAGAATAGTAAGAGGTCGAAATGCGATGTAACATTTGCTAGCTTGTTTTGTCTGTCATAGAGTTGGAGTTGTCTTGTTGTTGCTGTGAAGAAGAAGCCGGTTTTGACTGTCTTAGAGTTGGAGTTGTCTTGTTGATCGGTTTTGACTGTCATAGAGTTGCAGTTGTCTTGATGTTGCTGTGAAGAAGAAGCCGGTTTTGACTGTCTTAGAGTTGGAGTTGTCTTGTTGTTGCTATGAAGGAGAAGCCGGTTTCGGCTGTATTCTAACCCTAAGCTGCAGAGCCAGGCCCCGGATGAGATATATGATGAAGGCGTTTATCCTCCTCCCTCTGTCCTGCTCCCCCTCGGGGCTGCGTGCGGCGGCCCAAATCTAATCATTATCTCTCTCACTCTCTCTCTCTCTCTCCACTCTCCATTCCCCCGCCTAAAACCTCCTCTCGTCCCGCCAAGCTCTTTGTTACCAAGGCAACTCGGATGTATTGAACTTTTCTTCTTCTCTCTCTCACTCTCTCTCTCTCTCTCCCACTCCTTAGTCAATTCCTCTTATCCCATAGTAAACTGCTTTAAACAGCTCCCTCTCTCTCACTCACACACACTCTTTCTCTATCTACTCCAACATCCTCCATTTAGCTCAATATGTATTTTCATCGCATATAACTACTTTAAAAGCTTTTTTTTTCACGTAGGGGATTTTTTTTTTATTATAACCTGTACACTTTTCACTTCTTCTTCCTTTTTGCTCTAGTCTTTTAAAACTACTTTTGAAATACTTGTTTTGATTTTAATATAACTGTACCTCGGTTCAATGACCATAATCCTTTCAAAATTATGGAACTCCTAAAAAGTCGAATCTTAGGAGTTTCTTCATTAAAAATACTGTAAGACTAGAAATTATAACAAAGTATTTCAGTATTGCGTTGGAATACTTAAATCTATATAACATCCAAAGTTAAAAAAACGTAAAACTTTGTTGTTTCGAATTCCGTATTTTGCGAGTTTTCAATCATCCGAAAACTGAGTTACAACTGTATTTGAATTTTTTTTTTATAATGTATCGACTTTTTTTTTGAAAAATATTTTGTCAATTTACATCAAAATATATTAAGACAGTAGATTATATTTAAAATAAATGTAGTTTATAATTTTTTTTTATTGTTTAAACCGATCTCCTAGCGGGTGATAATGTCGGCCGTTTACCAGATTTTTGTTTGATCGGTGATTCTATATTGGGAGTCCTAAATTTTGCCTAACTCAAGTGCATTTCGAGTAGGGATCTTTAACGAGTACCTGACATCGTACAGGCTCGGTACCTACGGTTTAACGTCTTCTCCGAGGGACGACGTACTCAGATTTATTCACCTCGAGCGTCAGGACTACCACCCCAGAGATGAATATCTTAAACACAGAGCTAAAACGGCCCTATTAGTTCATCATAAATACATAAATATCCCTACCTTGCTGATGACTTGCAGATGATATAATGAACGTGATTGTCGACGTAATATAGGGACAAAGGTTATTGCCTTTTTAAGAAGACCTTCCCTAATGACACCTGTTTTTTTTTTGTTTTTTTTTTTTTTTTTTAGAAATTTGCATTAAAATAATTCAAAGTTGTTCTCGCTTCCACATATTTCGCGCGCATTGGAATACTAAATTTATATGACATCCGAAGTGAAAAAAAAGTGAAATTTTTTTTGTTTCGAATTCCGTATTTTGCGAGTTTTGAATCATCCGAGAACTGAGTTATAACTGTATTTGATTTTTTATTTTTTATAAGTTCAGTAAAGTTTATAACAAGTTTATCAGTTCAGTATACTAGAGGTCAGTAGAGACAACATTTTCACCCAATATGTTTTTAGAACTCAATATTTTCTCAATTTTGAATTTTATTTAAATATTTTTAAAAATTGGCGAAGTATTAATGGATAACTGCACACTTAAGCCTCAGTTGAAGAAACTTCGAAATTTTTATATGCTCACATTTTAATTATTGAAAAACGAATTAAAATAAAATTCTATATCCGGAGTACTGATTTTGCAAACTTTTTTTTTTTTTTAGATAAGGATATTTGAATAAATTACCGAAATTGACCAAGCTCGGGACCGACGATCTCTAGAAAAGATAGCCTCCATAATATTTTCTTATCATTGAAAATTCTTTATCATAGGGAGCAAAAAAATTCGAAAAAGTTCGAAAAACACAAAATAAACAGCTGAAATTGTTCCTGCATAGCAGTAAATAAAGCGACCAGAGGTCATCCGGAGGTCAACTGTGGAAACATCAAACCGCTTCTGGCTGATACGGACGTGTATGAAGCTCCAGATTTTATGTGTTGCATCAGAAATCCGTTAAAGGGAGATCCGTAGAAATGAGATATTAGTGTATATTCTTCCCATTCCCTTTATACCAGAGATTCCCAAAGTGGGTTCCTTAACGGACTTTCCTTTTATACTGCCATAAAAACTAAATACCAAAGTAAACTTAATACTTGGTCTGATTTGAGAATCAACATTTCAACTATAAAACCAAAAATGATTACAAAATAAACTTTGTGTTAAAGTTGCTAGTAATTCTGTTTTTATGTGTTATGCACTTGTGGAAAATATAAAAATTGAAATCTGTTAGTTTTGAATTTTTCTTCGAAAAATATACATTGCAGTAATATTACGTTTTAATTGTTTTTAAACATACATACTATTTATATAAGCATATGAAAATATTTATATTATGGTGTATAAAATCATTAGAATCTGGGGTTCCTGGGAAAGTTACTGAAGCAAAAAGAGTTCCGCGTTGATAAAAGTTTGAGAAACACTGTTTTATTTTATTGGGACCCATAAATTGTCCCTATTCCTTGACTGTACATATATGTCCATATGTACATATATTCCCATGACTGTACATATGTTCACGTGTTTATGTGAAAGCTTTTTATATATGCGTGCATAGAGTAACACCGTTTTTCTAAATACTAGTTAGTATTCCCACGGGCTTCTCTTAGTTTGACTGATGTATAATAATCTACTTTAGTTTCGTAATATTTAAAAACGGAGGCAAATTTCACATATTCAATGATTTGGGTTGAATGAAAACTTTTTTTGTTCAACTTTTGGATGAATTTTTGTCTATCTCAACGTCTACACTTTCCGATCCCCATGCCTATTGGTTTTGAACTTTTAGTGCTTTTAAGGGGGGGGGGGGGAAGTTTGGCTCATTTATTATTTGGCACCTATTTTAGTAATGGGTGAGCAACATAACCTGGTTTACTGCTCATTTTTCTTTCCTCGAGTATATTTAAGATTATGGATTAACGAGTACCCTGAAATCAAAACATTCTTTTCAGTATTTGGTTTAACTATCCGTCCGACGGATGGATAACGTGCTCAAATTTCTTTCACCTCCCTCGTGGTGGGGAGTCACCTATGCAATTTATAACTTTTAAAACTTTTAGAGAAAAATCTAGAGAATAATATTTCATTTAAAATTTCTAATGTACTGGATGTTTTCCAGATTTCCTGTAATGTCATTTGTGTATAAAATAATTTAACCTAAATATTAAGCTATACATTTTTAATATATTTTAGTAATTAAATGAAACGGTCGAGCGGATTTTTAAATAAAAACCAATTAAAAAGAAGATAGCACACAGATAGATACAGGAATAGCTCACTTTTATATTTCGACCATCGTCGTCATCAGTAGGCGAAGAGTCCCGCAGGAAGGCAGAGCGGCGACTGCTTCTGAGTCGCCGCTCTGCCTTCCTGCGTGACTCTTCGCCTGCTGATGACGACGATGGTCGAAATATAGAAGTGAGCTATTCCTGTATCTATCTGTGTACTATTTCTTTTTAATTGGTTTAATTTTACATTTCGTAATTTTTACGGATTTATGTGTAGACTCGATCTGAAAACTCATTCAATAGAATTTGTAAATAGGTAATTAACGATACTACAGTGATTACAGATGGATACAGTGAATGGAAACAGTGACAAAATGTGCAATTGTTAAAAAATAAGATCGCGTATCTAATATTTTTAGTAAACACATACACATAAATAATACACTTAACATTATAATATAATATTATAATATAATATAATAATACACATAACATAAATATAACACATTTTTAGTCATGCTATGACTCAAATCAGTCATAACTCCTGAATTGTTGTTGTAGAAGTCCGACCGGTTTCTCATAGTGCATCTTCAAGTAGGACTAATAATATATATGTATATCAATTATTTTCAGTGTTGTTATATTAATAGGAATGGATTTTATTAGGCGCTTCATGGCTGGGGGCGTAATGCTAGTTGCAGAATTCGTTAGGATTTGGGTTCGATTCCCGGTCAAAAAACATATTTTTCAAATTCAATTTTATTATTCATAATTAAGATAAAAGTCTCCAACAATAAATAATCATTGAAGAGGGAAATGATGCATAAAAGTGTCAATATTGAGGGTAACTCCTAGGTATTGTATGGTTCTGGTCGGCTTAATTCTTCGTCCGTTGATAGTAATTTTTGTCAATTTGTTTTCACTTGTTTTGTCTGTAACAGCTAAAAGTTGGCATTTTTATGGCTTGATGGTCAGTTTGTTTTCGTCAAGCCACTTAATTTTTTGGCCAGTTAGTGTTTGAAATAATTTGGAGGCTTTTTTACGTCTTTTTGAAATAACATATTAAACAAAGTGATTATTTATAAACAAACAATGAATTTATTGACAAATGATTATTTTAATTTAATTATTCAAGACTTAAAATCACTCTACCTAATGACGAAGTTGTCAAAATATAGTTTTGTCTGTTTTTTTATTTTTGTTCTTTCTATTTGTCTCTTTTATATTTGCTCTTTCTGTGAATTTAGTTGTAGAGTTTGTTGAGCCGTTTTAATTGCATATACATATAATAAATAATTAATGAAACAAATTGATGTTGCAAACGTTGCATTAACTAACACATAATAAACGATTTGTTACTGGAATGATTCAAATAATTGTTAATAAAAGTTAAAAGTGGTCGGTGCAGGGAGTTAGTGAACCTGTACACATAGTATCCTGTGAAGGCAGAGTCGGTATTTGGTTAAGTTAGCTTAGGTTGCAATGGTAGTCGTACGAGAACACACTTAGGAGTTAGCCCTTTGTGATACCACACAATGAATATGATACACTGCTGGCTCTAAATTTTACCTCACTCAAGTGTATTTATAGTAAAGGATCTTTATCGATTATCGTACAGGCTCGAGCCAGACTGCCTAACATCATCTTCCGAGGAATGATAACTTCAAATTTGTTACCTCCTTTGTGAATAACTTTATCAGAGTGGGTATTGAACTGAGGATCTAAGAATCCAGAGGCGAGCATGCAAGCCGTAGGGCTACCCTGGTTCTCGTCGGCTTTTGGTTGCAGTCAGAGCGAGCATGCAAGCCACTAGGCTACTCTGGTTCTCGTCGGCTTTTGGTTTCAGTCAGAAGGGAGCATGCAAGCCACTGGGCTACCCTGGTTCTCGTCGGCTTTTGGTTGCAGTCAGAAGCGAGGCATGCAAGCCACTAGGCTACTCTGGTTCTCGTCGGCTTTTGGTTTCAGTCAGAAGGGAGCATGCAAGCCACTGGGCTACCCTGGTTCTCGTCGGCTTTTGGTTGCAGTCAGAAGTGAGCATGCAAGCCACTAGGCTACCCTGGTTCTCGTCGACTTTTGGTTGCAGTCCAGAGGCGAGCATGCAAGCCACTGGGCTACCTCTGGTTCTCGTCGGCTTTTGGTTGCAGTCCAGAGGTGAGCATGCAAGCCACTGGGCTACCTGGTTCTCGTCGCTTTTGGTTGCAGTCCAGAGGCGAGCATGCAAGCCACTAGGCTACTCTGGTTCTCGTCGGCTTTTGGTTGCAGTCCAGAGGCGAGCATGCAAGCCACTGGGCTACCCTGGTTCTCGTCGGCTTTTGGTTGCAGTCCAGAGGCGAGCATGCAAGCCACTGGCTACTCTGGTTTCGTTCGGCTTTGGTTGCAGTCCAGAGGCGACCAAAATTCGTCCTTTTCACCGTTGCTGTGAAGTGGTTAACAAGTCGGAGTCAAGTCTAATTTATGGACTAGGTGACTCCGACTCCTAAAAAAATAATAAGAAACATTTCCTCCTAAACTGCTGTGCCTCTCTGTCTCGCCTGGTTTAGGGTCAAATTTAAAAAAATAAACTGAATTTTAAAAGAGAAAATAAGAGTATTTTTGTTTTCAATTTCAAAATTTGTCTTAATATTCAATGTAGAAGGAGGTCAGGTAACTATGTAAGAGATTCCACTGGCTATTTGAACAAAAGCCATGTTCTCTTGTAGGAGATTATTTCGTATCAAGAAGTTTTTTCTTTGGCTTTTAAAAAATGTTATTACTGCTGTAGTTATACTAATGAGATTATTACATCAGTGGTGTGATATACAAAAATAAACTTATATATTGTAAGTCGATCAATCACTATCTGTACAACCTCAGGAAGGAAAGATTAATAAATAATAATAACATCTCCCATTTAGACGTTTTATATTATGCTGAAATGACAAGTTATATATTATATATCCAAGAAGTTTGATATTAAGTTTACTTATAGTAAAGTTGAGTGTAGGCCAATCCAGATTTTTTTAATGGTGCTTGTGTGGTATATGATCTACGTTCATATACCACATGTAGTATTTAGTTCACATACTACGTTTGCTAAGTTTTCTTATCACGACAATGTATGTGTACATATTTTTCTGGTCCTCATAGTGTAGATGTTTGCGAGCAATTATGCATGATGGTAAAGTCACTTTTTTGCCAAAAACCTGTGTTTATTTTTTTTTAAACTACTAATTCTAGAGTAATGATACTTTTGCATTATTTTTGAGGCTACAAAAGAATAACCGAGAAATATTCTTGCATTTTTAAAACAATAGCGAATATTTTTTTCAAAAAATGTAACACTGTTGACTTATAATTAAATCTCAAAGATTGTGGGAGCGATACAAATCATACCGTTAGACGGATCAAAATGAAACTATACCTGAAAAGAGAATATTATGTAGATGAGGATAAGTGAATAAAATCTTTGTCAAAATTACATTTACCAAAGGGCCGTTAGAGTACATTTTGTATTTTCAGAAAATGTTTTTTTGACACTAAACGGCTCATTTTGCAAAATTTTGCCAATGAATTGAATAGGAAAAAAATTATAAAAAATACATGTAATTTCCATCACGGCAAAGAGGAATAAAATTGTAACAACTGAATATTGATCCTGGACTAATGGTTTACTTTCTATACTTGTCGTATATGTTTACATTGACTTAGAAATGTTCTGTGTGAATTCTCTGAAATATAATTGATGTTTAGAGGTTTAATGAAAAATGTTTATGTTATTTAATAGCTTAATATGATATGTAAAAGAATATAATGCTTACATGTAAAAAATCATTGCCAATAAATGTGTGATACTCTCAATGATGGTATGATGGATTTGTCTAACAAAATGGTCTAAACAATTTATATTTTGCAGAATCCATTAAAATTTAATATAAGATTTAGATTGATTGTTAAATTGTGGAATATGAATATGGTATTATGGAATACGAGTAAGTTCTGGTCTTGTGATATAGACGGGGGAAGTGTGTGTTCTCTGAAGTGGGAATTTACTATCTGATAAGCGATGCAAGATTCTTGATTTTCATTGAAATACGATACTTGGTTTTATGCGTATAAAAATGAATGAAATAATTACATTCATCAATAAATTAATGACGTTAAGCGTCTCATAGGTGATTGTTACTGATTTTAAGTAAGAAACCTTAAAAAAAAATGTTAAAACTTTATAAATTTAAACATTATTACTATTATAACATTCTTTTTGGATTTCTTGCCATCTTTAGGAGAGGAGAAAAGGAAAAGGAAGAAGAAACACAACAGTAGTGGCGTGAAAGCGTTCACCAACCAATTGAAATTTAAATGTATTGAGTATATCAAAGTATTGAAAGTTCTAATATTTCGTATTCAATCCTGTTTAAGGATGAATTATTTGAAAAATGAGAAATTTTAACTTAATTTATTTGTAGTTGGTAACACTGAATAGTAATTGATACACTAAATGGTTGTATGTAACACTGATTGGTAGTTGGTAGGACTGATTAGTAGTTGGTAACACTGAATAGTAATTGATACACTGATTAGTAGTTGCTAGGACTGATAAAAAAGTTGGTAACACTGAATAGTAATTGATACATTGATTGGTTGTTGGTAACACTGATTGGTAATTGATACACTGATTAGTAGTTGGTAACACTGAATAGTAATTGATACAGTGATTGGTAATTGGTAACACTGATTAGTAGTTGGTAGGACTGATTAGCAGTTGGTAACACTGAATAGTAATTGATAAATGATTGGTTGTTGGTAACACTGATTGGTAGTTGGTAGCACTGATTGGTAGTTCGTAGCACTGATTAGTAGTTGGTAACACTGATTGGTGGTTGGTAACTACTGATTGGTAGTTATTATAGTGCCTTGAAGCGCTGGTCACTGATGACATATATCCCACAGTAATTTCTTAAACTACCTCAGAGATGACCTTGAGAGCGCAGTGTTTTACCGGAAACATTTTTTTTTTCAATAATATGTAAAATTTCTGACTTACAATTCAATCTAAAAGATTGTGTGAGCGATACAAGCTATACCGGTTGCATCCGAATTAATATCAGATGTTTTTTTTTTTGATGTTTATGAATCATAGTTTCTTTGGGAATGTTGAAGTGTGAAGAATGACCTCTCTCCCCAAGAAAAGAGTTATTCAGGCAGATTTTTAAGAATTCAAGCTTCCGGTTATAAAAGTTTTAAATCGTACAGAAAACCGGCATAGCATTTCATTTGAGTATGCAAAACTCATTAATTACTATTTTTTCTCAGTATACATTTACTGATGCCTTATAACATAGTATAGCACGCATGAACTCAGATTAAATTAGATTTTTAACAAAGGGATAGAGAAGTATTTTTTAAAAAGATATTAGCATCCTATAATATTCTCAGTATAATAGTTTTATGAAAGACCAAAAAATATAAAAAAATTTCAAAATTGAAAAATTTTTTGTAAAATAATAAATAAAATTATCCTACATCTGAAATTAAAAATTATCTTAAAACGACAATTTTTCTTAAATGCTTTTGACATTTTTCAGAGAAAATAGGAATATTTTCAAGTTTTAAATTTTAATATTTGTCTTAAATATTCAATCTAGAAGGAGGTCAGGTAAACTATGTAAGAGATCCACTGGCTATTGGAACAAAAGCCGTGTTCTCTTGTAGACTATGTAGTAACATGAAATCTACCTTTTCACTTTTCAAAATGTTATTACTGCTTGTTATGCTAATGGTATTATATATAACAATATTTACATAAACACGTGAAATAATCAATAATCAAAAATTGATGTTGTTAAGAAATATTATTGAATTGTCTCTAATTAAATTTAATAGATCAAATATTATTAACATTAGTAACGGTCTCTTCAAACTTGATACTTTCGTTACGAGGGCAATAGCCTCTTTTAAGAGGGTTGACAGCTAGCGGATAGTTTTTTACTCTTTCTTACTGTACTCCTTTGTTTCCCCAAACATCCCTTTCTGGACATTAGTCCTTTCCTGCGCTTTCACCCTTTTAAAATACCACTCTTTCCTCCCACTCTTCTCAACCCCTCACCAGATGTTTTCTGCATCTAGTGTTTCAGTTGGGTTTTTGACTCTGACGAAGACCGCTCATATTGTGGTTTGATAATTAATGATATTATATGAATCAGCGATATGATATACAAAAAAAAAGCATATACTATATATGAACCATGTTATTGAACCATAACAGGGATCAATAACTATCTGCACTACTTCCAGGAATGAAAGACTAATAAACATCTTCTATTTAAGGAATTTATATTATGTTTAAATGAGACATCATATAGTATATACCCAAGGAGTATGATATTATGTTTACTTATGGTAAAGTTGAGTGCAGGCGACTCCAGTTTTTTTTTACCAAAATATGGAAACCATATAGTACGTATATATATTGGAAATGACATAGGCTCAGTTTCAAATGAAAAACAGAAGAGCGGAATGGAAGTCTACTAAAAACATAATACTCAGTCTTCTATGTTGTAGAGGTCCTTTCCACAGGAAAACGAACTGGAAATGACATAGGCTCAGTTTCAAATGAAAAACAGAAGAGCGGAATGGAAGTCTACTAAAAACATAATACTCAGTCTTCTATGTTATAGAGGTCCTATCCACAGGAAGACCAACTAGAAATGACATAGGCTTAGGTTAACGCGAAAAACAGAAGAGCGGAATGGAAGTCTACTAAAACATAATACTCAGTCTTCTATGTTGCAGAGGTCCTATCCATAGGAAAACCAACTAGAAATAACATAGCCTCAGGTTGAACCCGAAAACAGAAGAGCAGTAATGGAAGTCTACTAAAAAAAAACGTGATACTCCCTCTTCTATGTTGTAGAGGTCTTTTCCACAGGAAAACGAACTGGAAATGACATAGGCTCAGTTTCAAATGAAAAACAGAAGAGCGGAATGGAAGTCTACTAAAAACATAATACTCAGTCTTCTATGTTGTAGAGGTCCTATCCACAGGAATACGAACTAGAAATGACATAGGCTTAGGTTGAACCCGAAAACAGAAGAGCAGAATGGGAATCTACTAAAAAAAAAACGTGATACTCCCTCTTCTATGTTGTAGAGGTCTTTTCCACAGGAAAACGAACTGGATATGACATACGAGTAGGCTCAGTTTTGAAATGAAAAACAGAAGAGCAAAATGGAAGTCTACTAAAAACATAATACTCAGTCTTCTATGTTGTAGAGGTCCTATTCATAGGAAAATCAACTGGAAATAACGTAGCCTCAGTTTCAAATGAAAAACAGAAGAGCGTAATGGAAGTGTACTAAAAACATAAGACTCAGTCTTCTATGTTGTAGAGGTCCTATCCACAGGAATACGAACTAGAAATGACATAGGCTTAGGTTGAACCCGAAAACAGAAGAGCAGAATGGGAATCTACTAAAAACATAATACTCAGTCTTCTATGTTGTAGAGGTCCTATCCACAGGAAAATCAACTGGAAATAACATAAGCCTCAGGTTTCAACCATGAAAACAGAAGAGCGTAATGGGAAGTGTACTAAAAAAAAAAAAAAAAAACGTGATACTCCCTCTTCTATGTTGTAGAGGTCTTTTCCACAGGAAAACGAAGTGGAAATGACATAGGCTCAGTTTCAAATGAAAAACAGAAGAGTGGAATGGAAGTCTACTAAAAACATAATACTCAGTCTTCTATGTTATAGAGGTCCTATCCACAGGAAAACCAACTAGAAATGACATAGGCATAGGTCTAACCCGAAAAACAGAAGAGCGGAATGGAAAGTCTACTAAAACATGATACTCAGTCTTCTATGTTGTAGAGGTCTTTTCCACAGGAAAACGAACTAGAAATGACAGACTTAGGTCGAACCCGAAAAACAGAAGAGGGAAAGTGGATTCTACTAAAACATGATACTCTTCTATGTTGTAGAGGTTCTATCCACAGGAAAACCTAACTGGAAATGACAGTAGGCTCAGTTTCAAATGAAAAACAGAAGAGCGGAATGGAAAGTCTACTAAAAACATGATACTCACTCTTCTATGTTGTTGAGATCTTTTCCACAGGAAAACCAACTATAAATGACATAGGCATAGGTCTAAACCGAAAAACAGAAGAGCGGAATAGAAGTCTACGAAAACATGATACTCAGTCTTCTATGTTGTAGAGGTCCTTTCCACAGAAGAAACATTAGTTTAAAAAAAAAAAAGTATTTCAAATATTCGAGACTCTTATATTATTATTATTATTATTATTATCACCGGTTAACTAAATTATCGATTAACTGATTAAAACGCTATTAAATATGGTTGAAAAGTGATAATTTTATGGTGATGGTAGGTGGGAGGGGCAAAGCGGAGAGGGAGCTAATTAATAAATTAGGTAATATGGTTTTGTTGGAGTGGGAACGTTTTGATGGGTTTTGTGGTGACGTCGTAATGGGGAGATGTGCCGCTGGGAACCTGCAATGAATACCTAACTAGCTCTCTCTCTCACCTCTCTCTCTCTCTCTCTCTCTCTCTCTCATTACCATAATCAACTCCTCCCCCACCCCCCCCCCCCCCTACCACTCACCAAGCATTATTCATGAATTACAGAAGAGCAGCCCTCCACAAAGCACGTGTTCATTAATCTTCAGCTGAAAAAGAAACTATCCCCACCCACCCCATCTGCCAAACAAGCCTTGTATCGTAATAATAACAATAATAAATAGAAAGACAGAATCAACTTGTCACCCTGACTTTTATTATATATATATATATCATCTACCGACTTTTACTGTAAGCCAAAAATATTAAAATGACTTGAAAAAAAATTTTAATTAGTCCAAAGCAAATTCAATTTAAAAAAAAAACTATTTCGTTATAAAAAAAATCACAAGTTTTGTCAAAAATATTCTTTTTGTGTTATTATAAAGAAAATTATTATTTATTTTACTATTGGTAAATATGTAATGTATTGTATTGTACGGAAACGTAATTTTTTATATCCTCCAATATGAGTAAATACAGATTTTGACGAATGTCTCTGACAAAGACCGCTTATTACACTTGAAACATCTTAATTTTTTTCCAATTCATATTGTGGTTTTATCATTGATATATATATATGATCAAACCACAATAAGAAATGGGAAAACAAGACTAAGATCTTTCAATCGTAACAAGCGGTCTTCGTCAGAGTCAAAAACCCAACTTATATATATATAAATTTAAGAAGGTAGCACAGAAAGTAAAACAAACACACTTACAGACTCTAATTTTTCGGAAAATCCGTCTTCAAGAGAAAGAGAAAGGGAGACCAAGCACATTGCAGACGCAACGGCTAGTATGTAGGGTAACCCTAGTTCTTTAATTTTGAATATAATATAATATATTATATTATAATATGTAATATATAATTATATATATATAATATAAATGATCTCTGAACCAGTTTCCCTCTCTTTTCTCTCCTGAAGGGGGTTCAAACCAAAATTAGAGTCTGTAAGTGTGTGCTTTTAATTTCCCTATGTTTCTTTTTGTATATTGAATTATATTTGTCCGTTTCTGATCGTATTTTCATCGAAAAAGTCTATTAACTACAATATATATGTACATATAACAGATTCAATAATATATCTACCGTTTGATAGAAGTGGTGTGTTATTTAATCGGGATTCAGTCAAATTTTCCAGGTTCAAAAATCAAACTCTCAATGCCATCGTTTCGGTTTTATTTTAAAACCTTTTTCAAAAGCAGAAGTAAAAATTTTCTTAATAAAAAAATTCATACTTCTGTCTATGAAAAACGTTTTAAAATAAAATCGAAACATCGGCAATAGGAGTTTGATTTTTGAACCTAGAAAATTTAACCAAATCCCCATTAGATAACACATCTATATATGTATTTGTAGTAAGTTCTTTATAAACGTTTTCGGATTAGTTTCAAATAATCCAAATTTAATTAATAATTAAAACTTCAATATATTATAAATGTATGTATTTTTAAGTTGACAAATTGTTTTAAGTATAAATTTGATCAATACGAGGTGTGTAAATAAAGTAGTGAGACTGATTTTTTTTAAATTTTCTATTCAAATATAATTACAATGTGATATTCTCACCTTCAAAATAGTTCCCTTCGGAAGCCACACAGCGCTGGAGACGGTCCTTCCAATCATTGTAGCATTGCTGGAACTCGGATTCTGGAATGGCCTTCAGCTGGTCGGTTACAGCAGTTTGTATGTTTTGTAGTGTCCCGAAATGAGTTCCCTTGAGGTGATTTTTCAATCTCGGGAAGAGGAAAAAGTGATAAAGACTCAAGTCTGGTGAATAAGGAGGCTGAGGAGCAACAGGAATGTTTTTACTGCCAAAAACTCGTTTTCTTTTCGGAATTTTCGGAACCATTTTCGCACAAATTTTTCTCATCTCCAATTCATTGGTCAAAATGTGATGAACGGAGGTGTGATTCAAATTCAACTGTTCCCCGATCATTCTGACTGTCAAGCGTCGATCTGAACGCACAAGGTTCCGTACTCTGTTGACATTTTCATCGGTGTTTGCACTTGAAGGCCTTCCGCTTCGTGGTTCATCTTCAATCGACTCTCTTCCTTCTGAAAATTCCTTAAACCACCGAAAAACCTGTGCCCTTGATAAAACACGTTCTCCATAGGCCGGTTTCGGTTGCATTATGTCCAAGTCTGAAGCAAAATTTGATTGCACACCGCTGCTCAACTTTGAGGTCACTCATTTTTAAAACGCTCAAGAAAAAACCATTTCACGAAAACCAACGCTACGGACAAACAAATGACTGTGGCGAGGTCAGATTCATACTGGAGGCGCATCACACGTGCACCTGACGCTACTCAAGGCCACGCGTCTCCAGCGTTGCCAGATCGAAAGCGACGTTGCCAGTCTCACTACTTTATTTATACACCTCGTATATAATCAAACTAGGATAATTTAAATTTAAACTTGGATTATTTTAAATTAATCTGAAAAAGTTGTAGTATGAAAAAGAAAGCTTTTTTTTTCTTTTTTTAAATTCTTTATTGAAGCATGCTACACACAAGGTATTACATGTTGTACTATTTTTTACAATAATATTATATACATTTAGACTCAATATATAACATTGTTAGTATCTGCTAAATAAATTATATTAATAACTTATAAAATGAACTAAGAGATGATAATACAGTTATTAGGTTAACTTTCCTGTACAGTTCTTCGAATACTATTATATACCAACTATTGTACGAACCACCTCTGACCACCTCTAACCTGTTTTGACTTTATATGTGTTCCTAAGCCTTTCGGCCATACGAGTATAACCACCAAAAAATCAAATCAGGCCACCTCTAACCACCTCGTAATAATTTAAGTTTATTTAAAAATATAAATTTGAGGTATTTATATATATATGCTGCTATATACTCTTATATATTGTCCTAATATATAATTATACAAGTATCTAATATATATATATATATATATATATATATATATAGAGAGAGAGAGAGAGAGAGAGAGAGAGAGAGAGAGAGAGAGATACAAAGCAGTAATGAATTGTCGACCGTAAGAGAGATATATAACTAAAAAAGATAAATCGGGATGCGGTCAGTTTCTTCTACTTCAAATCAAACTCTCATTGCCGACGTTTCGATTTTTTTCAAAATCTTTTTCAATGGAAAAAGTAGGAATACTTGAAAATGAACGAACTATTACCAATTACATTACTAAAAGAATATGTTATATTGAGCTGAGACTGTCGTTCCTCCGTCAAGTCACTTCTTCCTCTGAGGACGACCGCCATACGGTCAAAATATTGAAAAGTGAGTCTTTGTTATGTTTCTGTCTATATATATATATATCAGTTCACAAATGAAGAAAAGCAACACGCAGAGAAAGAGATACACTTACAAACTCAAATTTTCGGATGATCCGTCTTCAGAAGAAAAGTGAATGGGCGACCAAGCACGCCTGAAACACGACGGCAGGAAACCGTCCCGGCAACCGCTGGGATATGTAATATATATATATATATATATATATATTACAGTTTATTTTATGTATATATATATAATTTTTAAATTTAATAATTAATGTTTTTATAAATGTAAAATAATATAATTAATTTTATATATATATAGTTTATATATATAAACTATATATATAAATATATACACCATGATAAACGGAAACGGTCCGGCAGGACAGATTACACTTAAAATAAACTCACTGCTTTAGCTCTCACCCAGTGAGTTCTTTAGTTGACTGTCGTCTCTCCGTCAATTCACTTCTTCTCCTGAGGATGACCGCCATTACGGTCGAAATATTGAAAAGTGAGTCTTTGTTATGTTTCTTTCTATGTGTCGCAGTTTATTTTAAGTATATATATAGTAGTGAGTTCAGTGATTTCTTTTCTATGTGTTCTTTTTAAATTCTAGTTTATATATATATATATATATATATATATATAAAAGAAAGCTTATTGGACATTTCAAAGTATGTTTTAATGTTATTCCCCAGTGCCATGTTAGGTCAATTGTAAGGTGCATGCCTTTGAACAGGTAGATCCGAGGTTCAATACACAGTGGTCCTCCATTTATTAAGATTTGAGTGAATAAATAGAACATTCATTGACTTTACTGTAATGTACTCCCTTATTTCTGAAATGGGTGCCAAATAATAAATGAGCCGTACTACTTTTCGCCCCGTAGAATATAAATTCATTCAAAAAAATGTAGAGATTCTTTGATTTTTTTTTTACTTTAAATGTCTCTGTCGCCTTACTGAAATGGGTGCCAAATAATAAATGATCCAAACAGTCTGCTTGAAGAACAGCATAAAAAGATGAGTGCTTTTTAGAAGGGGCAGTTTCTAGACTTCTAGAAGCCTAGAAGGAGGTATTGGAAAACAAAAAGAACAAAAAGCTCCTAATAGCTTGTATAATCTTGGTATCACTAACTGGCTAGCGTTAGTAGGAATATGGGATGCTTAATTATCGTTAATTAACACATTTAATTAATAAATAGACAGAGGTGTATTTATACGACCGACAGGGGAAGCTTAAAGAGTTAGCACTTCGCCGTTTTTACCAGCTGTACTCCTCGCTGTATATCAGGGGTGCTCAATACGTCGATCGCGATCTACCAGTTGATCGCGAGGCCAATAGTAGTAGATCGCATACAACTTTGAAAATAAAAAGTTGCCTGTTCGTCGTGCACTTAGTAGCGACTACAGGGTGACAGTCAGCCTGTTGTCTGATGTACCGTGTAGAGATGGGCATAGCAAGTACTCTCGCGTATCCAATACGTATTCCATACTTCGAATACGACTACTTTCCAATGCTTTATAAAAATATTGTAGTTGACAAGACTTCCTTAGAATTACTTAGAACGGAGAAAAAAAGAAACAGTAGAAAAAAAAAGACACTTGATAGAGTAAATAGATTTATTTATTTAATAGTGGAAGACTTTCTGCAATATTGGCTCATATAGTAATGCAAGGTAAGAATTTTCAATACATTTTAAAATAACATTCACTTTTCAAGGGTTGGTAGATCATTTTGACTTGGTTATGTTATAAGTAGCTCGCATACTGAAAAAGTGTGACCAGTTGTACTGCTCGCTGTATATGATTAGAGAGCAGTGATTTTCAAATAGTGCCCCCCGGGGGGGGGGGGGGGGTGGAAAAAACAGCACAAATTGTTTTATTCATTGTGATTTCTCGATTAAAATGTTTTATATATATATTGCTTCTGAGTTAATGTTCCTGAAGTGAAAGTTAAATCTGTTATTATTTATTGATTTTGTTTAATTTTATTTTCTTAATACAACAAATAGTGCAATAAGTCAAAAATGTTTTCACTTTAAACACGGATATTATAATATATTTTTTTTTTTTAATTTCAGGGAAATTGATGCACATGAAATCTTTTCTTTTACAGAATAATAAACAATATTAAAATAAAACCTTCATCTTCGAATAAAGACTAGTAAAACCTGTATTTCCTTACAGCCTTCATACTGAAAATATAAATTTCTTATCTTCAGGAGAGATAAGAGAGGGATTCCTCCCTCTCCAAGCGCTCCAACTAGTTGGAGACCCAACTCTCTCTGAACCAGTGCGCTTGGCTTCCCTCTCTTATCTCTCCTGAAGGCAGCTCAAACCGAAAATTCGAGACTGCTTTTATTCTCTAAAAGTAAGGGGTGCTTTTAATTTTTTTAAGTTTCTTTTTGTACTTTCAACTCTATTTGTCAGTTTCGGATCGTATTTTCAATGAACAAGTGTATATATATATATATATATATATAATATATATATATATATATTCGTATATTTCGGGAGCAGACCTTCGTTTATGCATGTCTTGTTAAATTGTATGCCTACTTTTAATCTCACAACTTTTCTACTGAATCTCTCGATTTTTAATCTCACAACTTTTCTACTGAATCTCTCGATTTTTAATCTCACAACTTTTCTACTGAATCTCTCGATTAAGTTATGTTTAGTTATGTATAGTTTATTTAAGATTTTGTACAACTATAATCCTTGATAATGGTCAGTGAGGACCGAAACATGTCGGACTATGTAAATAAAAACTTTGGTCAACTAATCTATCTTGTACCACAAAAATGGAGAAAGTGTATTAGAGAAATCGAGAGATTCAGTAGAAAAGTTGTGAGATTAAAAGTAGGCATACAATTTAACAAGACATATATATATATATATATATATATATCTGTCCGGTTTGGACCGTTTTAATATTTTGATTTATATATATATATATATATATAGAGAGAGAGAGAGAGAGTTACCGAGAAGATAGTTTTGAGTCGTTGACCAGACAAAACCTCAAACAGTCCAGAAACTTGTAAGTTGAACTATACCTCTTTCTTTTTTGATTTTCTTTAATTTTAACCATGATACGAAGCTATGCAGAGGTGTATCTATAACTATTTTATAGAAGAATGCTATTATTTTTAGTTGCGGTGAAGAGTTGGTTGTTGGGTTGGGAGGCTTAACAGACGATAAGTGAGAAGGTTAGAGCATATCCCCCGTGTTCTTTCCAATATATAGCTTAAGTTAGGTTATGTTGCAGTGGCAGTCCCACAAGGGAACACACTTAGGCCGAGCATTGGCCCTTTGTGATACCACACAATGAAGATTGATTCTACAGTGGGAGTCCTAAATTTTGCCTAACTCAAGTATATTTAGAGTAGGGATCTTTAACGAATACCTGATATCGTACAGGCTCGGGACCAACGGTTTAACGTCCTTCTCCGAGGGACGACGCGCTCAGATTTATTCACCTCCCGCGTGAATAAATCGAGGGCCAGGTGGGGATTGAACCCCGGTCCTATCATATCAGAGGCGAGCACGTAACCACTGGGCTAGCCTGACCTCAATATATAGCTTAAAAAGCAACAATAATTGACAAGCGACACGATAAGCAGTTTCTCTTGAGATTTTGAAGGAAGTTTGCCAAAGGCCCAATGCATCGTTGTTTGGCGGCCATTTTGTTCCTCGTTTGTGGATGTTGGGGGGGGGGGCTGCGAAGGGAGATGCCATCAAACGGGTTCCTAACCGTGTTAGCCAATACCATCATACCTCCCCCCCCCACCCCCACCCCCCTACCACTCTATAAACTATAAACAACTAACTAAAGGCCCCCCCACCCCCAAGGCAAATCGATTGACACTATGGCCGCCTCACCCCAAGCGCCGGCAAACACTCGACAATTTCCACTTTCTCTTTAGTTGATACGGCCTGTTGGTCTATCAACCAAAGTGTCTCTCTTAATACCTTTCATAGGTGTCACATTCATATTTAGCCATACCCCACCCTCCAACAAATGCATTACCGTTTTTTAGCTATTTTCAAAATATCTTCAAAATCACAATACAAACACACAAACACAAACACAATACAAAATATACTTAAATTGTAATTTACGAAACAACTGATTATTTGAGAACAAAATTTAGATATATTAAAGAATATATATATATACACCATATATATATATATATATATATATATATATATATATATATATATAATATATATATATATATATATATATATATATATATATATATATATATATATATATGTTATATATATATAATTAAAGTTACAGCTAGAGAACACAAGAAAAAGGACGAACACTCACGAATCTCGATTATTTCGGCGTCTTGCCGTCTTCAGGAGAGTAGAAAGAAAGAAAATAAAATAAAAGGAGAAAGAATGAAGGAACGGAGACGTAAATGCGTCCACTGGCCGATGTAAACTTACGATATATATATATATATATATATATATATATATATATATAATGGTATATATATATATAAATTACACATAAACACGTGAAATAACAATCAATGATCAAAAAACAATAAGAAATGGGAAAACAAGACTACGATCTTTCAACCGTAACAAGCGGTCTTCTTCAGAGTCAAAAACCCAACTGAAACCTCAGTTGGTTTTTTGACTCTGAAGAAGACCGTCTGTTACGGTTGAAAGATTTTAGTCTTGTTTTCCCATTTTCTTATTGTGGTTTGATCTATATATATATATATATATATATATATATATATAGTTAACACATTAAAGAGAAAAAACAAATAAAGATACACACAAAAGACTCACAACGATATTTCGACAGTCGTCGTCATCGGGTAGAAGTAGTCCCTTTGAGTAGCTGAAGCTAACTCAGTTAGTTAGTTAACAGTTAGCTTCAGCTACTCAAAGGGACTACTTCTACCCGATGACGACGACTGTCGAAATATCGTTGTGAGTCTTTTGTGTGTATCTTTATTTGTTTTTTCTCTTTAATGTGTTAAATAGTAGTCCTGTTGGACCATTTCAAGTTTTGATTTGATATATATATATATATAAAGATTTCACGTAAACATGTGAAATAACAATCAATGATCAAACCACAATTTGAAATGGGAAAACAAGACTAAGATCTTTCAACCGTAACAAGCGGTCTTCGTCAGAGTCAAAAACCCAACTGAAACACTAGATGCAGAAAACATCTGGTGAGGGGTTGAGAAGAGTGGGAGGGAAGAAACTTCTTCTCAACCGCTCATCAGATGTTTTCTGCATCTAGTGTTTCAGTTGAATTTTTGACTCTGACGAAGACCGATTGTTACAGTTGAAAGATCTTGTTTTCGTTGTCTTGTTTTCCCATTTCATATAGTAGTTTGATCATTGATATATATATATAAGTATATACAAAACTAAAATTTATCGGAACTCAGTCAGTTCTTCAGGTTCAAATTAAACTCTCCTGAATAACCTGAATCTGAAGAACTGACCGAGTCCCGATAAATTTTAGTTTTGTTTCTATTTCACGGTCGATACTTTTATCATTATATATATATATGATGATATGATCATATATATATATATATATATATGAGCTTCAGAAGAAGCACTTATTAGTCTTTTGGGTGGTAGATCGGCTCCTGGGCTTAACCTCAATCGTTGATTTTTTTTTTTTTTTTTAAATGTTATCAGCTTTTAATTTTATTTTAGTTAAATGTTTTCATTTTTTAATTTTTATTTGGCTTTTATCTCTTTATCTTCCCTGTCTACCTTTCCTCCGAAAGTTGGCTACACTGTTTGAGTGCTTCAGTTCGAACGCCAAGTCAGTCGTTATCAGCCTTTGGAGCGATTCACTTCTTTTCCTGAAGACGAGGACATCGAAATATAGTAGTGAGTTCAGTGGTTTCCTTTCTATGTGTTCTTTTTTAAATTCTAGTTTATTCAGTTCGAAGAATCGTTTCTCTAATTGTATATAATATATATATATATAAATTTAAATTACACAAAGCACGACACAGAAAAGAGAATACAAAGAAAACTTACAGAATTCAATATTTCGAACTGTTGTTCGTCATCAGGAGAGTAGACTAGTAGAGAGGACGAAGTGAGAGAGATCTTCCCACGTCGAAGAACGGAGCGCGAATATATATATATATATATGTATATATATATATATATATATTCAGGTAACTCACCACAAATTAGAGAAGATAGTCGCTCTAAGGCCTTTCGTTTTCACGTCGTCAGAGAGCAAGTGAATACAAGTTGTAAACAGGTTATGAATTTTGATTTAAAGAAGGAGTAAGATATCTACCTATCTTCTCTAATTTGTGGTGAGTTACCTGAATATTTATATCACGTGTTATTGTGACAATTTTCTATATATATATATATGTTGTATTAAAATCAATTGACTTGATTGCACGTACCTTTTTCTTATTGAGCTTTTCAAATCTCCTAGCTAATTTTCTTTCTTCAAGGTTGAGTTCATGTATAATATGAGGAAAGCTACTGTAGACATCACTATTTATTATAAGTGATAAGTGATAAGTTATTATAACTTATAATAAATAGTGATGTCTACAGTAGCTTTGCTCATATTATACATGAACTCAACCTTGAAGAAAGAAAATTAGCTAGGAGATTTGAAAAGCTCAATAAGAAAAAGGTACGTGCAATCAAGTCAATTCATTTTAATACAACTTGTATAAAAGAAGGTCTGCTTCCTACCTTTAATAATATATGTATATCACGTTCAAACCACAATAACAAATGAGGAGAAAAATAAAACCTTTCAACCATAACAAACGGTCTTCGTCGACGGTTGAAAAATCTTGGTCGTTTTATTCATTTCTTATTGTGGTTTCAACGTTGATTGTAATTTCACATGTTTGTTGTGAAATCTGGATGTAATCAGATTTTTCTTCCTCCTGCGTGATAAATCGAGGACCATAGTGAGTATTGAACATCGGATCTACCTGTCCAGAGTCGAGCACCTTACCACTGACCTAACCTGGTCCTGAGGAATAATATTAGACCAGAGGTTCTTAACCTTTTGGGGGTATCGAACTCCACCAGTTTCATAAGCGCATTCACACAACCCTTCTTTAGTAAAACTGCAAGTCATAGGCGAATGGTTTTTTCTTTTTACTGGTGCACAAAATGAACCGTGCATGAATATAACCTTGTTGAAAGAACAAAACCAACACAGTGCATGAAATCACAACAAATTACATAAGTGCAAGTCAGGGTGACTTCCTTCTGCTGTTGACCTCATTGGCGGAGGCTCCGCTGAACCCCCCAGACCAACTCTTTAAACCCCTAGGTTCCATCTTAACCCAGGTTAAGAACCACTGCATTAGACCAGTCTTTGAAATGTCCAATAAGCTTGTTTTTTTTTAATAATACAACTTTTTCAGATTATTTTAAAATAATATAACTTTATAACTTTTATTATTTACAAAATAGTCCAAGTTCAAATTTAAATTATCCAAGATGATTTAATATTTATAAAATTTATCCTTAAAACAATTTGTCAACTTGGCAATTCATACATATATAATTCATTGAAGTTTTAATTATACTTGTATTATTTTAAATTAATTCGAAAAATTTGTATAAATAATTTACTACATATACATATATATTTGTATTTCGGATATATATATTGTAGTTATTTTAAAGCTCAAAATTAAAATATAATGAAGGATAAAATGTTTTATACAAATATATAATAATGCTACTCAAAAATAAAACTTAATATATATTCAATAAAGTTTTTTTTTATTCACTGAGGAAAAATGAAAATTTTGAAAACCAAAGTTAATATTTATTAATACTAACAATTATTAATATAATTTAATATAATTTAAAGGTTTATATTACAACAAGTGAAGGAAACAATTTATACAAAATTTCGTCGGTAAATTTCCGGAACTGACTCGGGACGGACGGTGCGTCCTCTTAGATTTTTTCAACTTCTTCGTTAATAAAGGGAGGGCCAGAGTGGGTATTGAACCCCGGATCTGCCAGTCTTGTGAAGAGCCACTGAGCTAACAACCTGGTCCTCTTCAAACATATGAACCTAATATATTAACTTCGTTTGATTTTCACTTTTAGTAATGATTTCAATTAGTGAATATATAAACCTGCTTTATCAAACCATGTTAACAGCTTACTCAAGAAGGTTACAACAGTGTTACCATCTTATATTATTTTTTTTCATTGTTTAACCGATCCCCCAGTGGGTGATAACGTCAGCCGCTTACCAGCTTTTTGTTTGATCGGTGATTCTACAGATTCTACATTGGGAGTCCTAAATTTTGCCCAACTCAAGTGTATGTTGAGTACAGATCTTTAACGAGTACCTGACATCGTACAGGCTCGGGACCGACGGCTTAACGTCCTCTCCAAGGGACGACGTGCTCAGATTAATTCAACTCCCGCATGAATAAATCGAGGGCCTGGTGGGTATTGACTACCGGTCCAGACTGGAGTTGATTAACCACTGTTGCCATTTCTTTCACTTTCTTTGATTTATGTATTATATTCTCTAACTAGACTACCCGTGACCTTTTGTGTCGCTCAATTAATTCACTACTTATCACCGCTTATCGGTTTACAATAGAATTATCAGTTTATATTAATTCGGTAGTAACTATATGTGTCACGCTTTGTCATAATATTGATAATAATTAGGCATATCTAATTGTTTCAATTAAATTACAGCTACAAATCAAAGTCATCATAATTAGAGCTCATTATATTCTCTAATTAGACTACCCGTGACCATTTGTGTCACTCAGAAATTATAACAATAGGCATTAAAATTAATTCGCCGAAACTAATTGACAGATTATACCTATCTGTTAACTAGTAGATACGTTAGGGGCCAGGCTAGCTCAGTAGTTACGTGCTCACCTCTGAACTGATAGAGCCGGGGTTCAATCCTTACCTGGCCCTCGATTTATTCACGCGGGAGGTGAATAAATCTGAGCACGTCGTCCCTCGGAGAAGGACGTTAAACTTGTCGGTCCCGAGCCTGTACGATGTCAGGTACTCGTTCAAGATCCTTACTCTAAATACATTTGAGTTAGGCAAAATTTAAGACTCGCACCGTAGAATCAATCTTCATTGTGTGGTATCACAAAGGGCCAATGCTTGGCCTACGTGTGTTCCCTTGTGGGACTTCCACTGCAACCTAACCTAACCTAGTAGATACGTTGAAAGTTAACCCAACTGTTTTAAGTTTTTGACTCTGACGAAGATCGCTTGTTACGGTTGAATGATCATAGTCTTGTTTTCCCTTTCATTTTGTGCTTTGATTATTGATTGTTATTTCACGTTTATGTGACATCTTTATTGGTATATATATATATAATAATGCAATATAAACATGTTATCAGTACAGTGGTGTGGCAAGTATTTTGGCTACCGTGATGGTCATAAGATTATCCCCTCCCATCGCTGGCCGCGGATAATCCGTTACCTTCAAACTTCCAGAAAGTCCTCGAAATATTTATTTTCATGGAATTACAATCAAGAGTCTGATTTTAGATGGCTGTTATTTAGTCCCAGACTTTTATCTTATTACAGTAGTCGTATACATATATAGTCGTTACCAAAACCAAAGAT
This sequence comes from Hermatobates lingyangjiaoensis, assembly GCA_026182355.1. Lineage (NCBI taxonomy): Eukaryota > Metazoa > Arthropoda > Insecta > Hemiptera > Hermatobatidae > Hermatobates > Hermatobates lingyangjiaoensis. Next base: position 183,755 of record JAPFBL010000173.1, on the reverse strand, counting down.
TTTTTAAAACAAAAACGTATAATTGAAATCATAAAAAAAATGGTTCAATTAAATTAACTGGTTACGCAAACTAATATACTATACTTTCAACCACTTTAAAAAAAAAAGTTTTGAAAAAGTTAAAATACAATTATTTTTAATTTGCAAATATTGCAGTTGAAAAATCCGTTTAAAAACAGCATTACACACATAACGCATAAACACAATTTCGATCTTAAAAACTCAATTGGTATACAATTTCAGATTTTTTTGTTAACTTTTTTTTTATTTTAATTATTTTCTGTTTTTTCCTCTTCCGCACCTCCCCTTTTCTGCGTCACTGTATCAGAAAGAATGTAGCATGACTGTACTTCTAATGAATAAATAATAAATAAAGTAGAAAAAAACTAGGGTGACACTCAACTTTTTTAGAAGTAGATATAATATCAAACAATCAATTCATTTTTGGATCCGAACAGCATATTTTTTATAGTCACTTTTTTTTGTAGCCACAGCTATATTTTCTATTTGTTTTTCAGTTGCGTCGGAGTTAGTGGGAATTTACCGACTCCAACTCGTCAAGTCCATAACTTAGATTATACTGGGACTCCATAGCCCTGGTGGAAGTATTTAGTTTTGTTGAGCCTGATCGTAAATTAATGAATAAACGCTGGAGGTGCAAAAAAAAAGCCAAGGTAACCCTGTGGTAACATGCTCGCCTTGAACTGGTAGGTCCAGAGTTCAATACTCACTCTGGTCTTAGATTAGTATGGGAAGTGAGTAAATCTGAGCACGTCGTCCCTCAGAGAAGATGTTAAACCTGTTTTGATGTTAGCTCGTAGGCATGCCTTTTTAGGCTATATCACTTGAATCAAGACAGACCGACGTTCAAGGTGTAGCTCTTTAGTCACCCTCGGTCGACAAACAACCAAGAGTGTCCTAGGTGGACCTCGCAGAGGCCACCTGTAGCCAGCTCTAACCACCTCTAACCTGTTTTGATTTTAGCTCACCCATGCCTTTTTAGGCTATACCACTCGAATCAAGACAGGCCGATGTTCAAGGTGTAGCCCTTTAGTCACCCTCGGTCGACAAACAACCAAGAGTGTCCTAGGTGGACCTCGCAGAGGCCACCTGTAGCCAGCTCTAACCACCTCTAACCTGTTTTGATTTTAGCTCGCCCATGCGTTTTTAGGCTATATCACTCGAATCAAGACAGGCCGATGTTCAAGGTGTAGCCCTTTAGTTGCCCTCGGTCGACAAACAACCAAGGGCGTCCAAGGTGGACTTCACGGAGTCGGGCGCACGATACTGCGTCGCGCATAAGGCTAATTTACTTAACAATACCTTAATGCAATACCTAATACAATACATTAATATTAAAATCATAGTAATCCGTCTTACCTCGTACCCTGCTGCTGAAGTTCTTAGACCGGTTTCGGGCGTCACCCATCTTCAACAAGAACTGATCAACTAGAACTACGGAGTCCCACCTTTCTGTTCAGCAAGGTAGCTGAAGTTCTGTACCTAAGAACGTCAGCAGCAGGGTACGAGGTAAGACGGATTACTATGATTTTAATATTAATGATACTAACCTCTGTGGTAATGACAAAATGCATGAATTTAATACAATACATAACAATACCTTAGTTCGTAACAAAGATCGATTCAATAAACCTATTACCTAGGTATTATTTACAAAACTTAAAACCTAAGAACTCTGGAGAAGACGTTAAGCCGTCGGTCCCAAGCCAGGTCCTTGTCAGGTACTCGTTAAAGATCTTTATTCTAAATACGCTTGAGTTTAACAAAATTTGTAACTCCCAATGTAGAATCATTACGAAGACACCATTTACCTTTGAGATATATCCTTTAGAGGTTTTGCTTTCTAACAGATGATAAATTCCACCAAACAAAAAAACTCGATACAGATTGTTTTTTTATACCAGGGTAGCTCAATGACTGTCGTGCTCGCCTTTGAACTGATAGATTAGGAGTTCTATCATTATTCTATCTATTCTAAATCGACGGCCACTCAAAGCTGATGAGCTACAGACAGAGTAATCCCTCGCTAGTTCGCGGTTCAGTTTTCGCGGGTTCAGTGTTTCACGGAGTCCTGAAATATTCAATTAAAAATTAAAAAATATAAAAAAAAATATTCAACTCTAATCGCAGTAAAAAATAAAAAAAATACAACTCATAATGAAAAAGTACAGTAGTTAGTATTAGAGAAGAAAATATACAGGATTCTTCTTGTACGATCCAGAAAGATATCAAACAACCAGTGACTTGCTGAGTTAAAATATATTCTACTGTATTAAATTAAAGGTTAATAAAATCTATTAAAAAATATTGAATAAAGAGTAAAAATTAATGAAAAATATTAAAAATAATCAAAATATAAAAATTGAGAGAATAATAAAAATATCAAAAAATAGAAGTTAAAAAATAGACCTTTTCATCTATAGATTAAAATAAAGGATAGTCAGGAATTTTTTTTATTTTTTACTTGCATTGTTATTTACTGTAGAATACATTAAGGGTATAATTCTCTCTATTTCTCTCTTATAGTCGGTAAAGACGTAATTTTTTTTATTGTTTTCTTTTGGTTTTTCATTTTTATTTAGAACAAAGTGCAGTATTCAGTAAGGTCAGGATTCTCTCTCTGTTGGAAAGGTCGTTGTTTGAGCTTTAGAGGCTTTTATAAAGGCGCGTGCATTATTCGCGGGTGTCTTCGGTTCCCATTACCCGCGAAAAGTGAGGGGATTACTGTAATGTAAAAGTACAATTCTATCGAGAACTCCAAATATTGATAATAAAATATTTCAAGATCCTCTTAAAGTGGTCTATAACTTGTGTTTATTCTATCATCATTTGTATTTACAAAGAAACCTCCCCTCTGGTTTCTTATCTTCCTTTTACAAATAACTTACTTTGAATAAGAAATCGTTTTATTATCCCTCTCTCAGCAAAAAAAAAACTTTTCTTGCTTGTTAATTTAAATACTTTTTTTAAAAAGGAGCATTTTAAGAGTTCTTGTTTGAAATAGTAATGTTTTAATATTGAAGTTGAAGATAAAAGGTAAAAATAGTTTAAAAAGAAGAAAAAAAAAAGTTGTTTGGTGTACATTAAAAGGTAAGGGGGAAATTGGATGCTTGGTTAAGTTGTGTAGAAGAGAGAAGGGATAAGGAGTTTCTTGTTGAAAAAGGGGGAGGGGGAGGGGGGAAGAAGTTTTGTAAAAGTGGGGGGAGGGGTTGTTTTTAAGAGAGACAGGGATGGTGGTAACAAAACGAACTTGTGCATAGGGGTGTGAGGATGGGAGAAGATAAAACAAAATGGAGGCCTTAAAAGTCAAACAGAGGGCCATGGAGGTCTCAAGTTTGTTTCTTATTCGCAAACCCTCCCCCCCTCCCCTCCCCCCTTACACCATTTCAAACTTGCTCAATCTCTGGCAGAAGCAAGTGTGCAACTAGAGGAATAAGCTTTAATTAGATTCCCCTTCTACTTACTCGACACAACTCTCTCTGATCCTGCGTTAGGCGAAACTTCTTCAGCTTTTCTCTTCCTCCTCCCCCTCCCCCCCCCACCCTTTCACCCCTAAAAAGCAAGCGCAGCAGCGCGGTTAGCTGGCTACCTTTCTCTTAAAAGCCTACTTTTAAGGGGGGGTGGGGGAGGAGGAGGCTAATTAAAAGTCTTGTCTTTTCAACTTTATGGGGCGGCGGGGGTGATGGTTGGAGGAGGAGATAGCTTAACACATTTTCTATCAGTTCTACTAGTTTAGAAACAACAAAAAAATAAACTTCTTTTTTTTTTAAAGTTCCTTAATGACTTGTTTTTCTTTTATCATTTCTTTTTAGTTTTAAGAAGTAAAAAGTTTTAAATTATTATTAATAAAAGCTTATTAAGAAACGAACTTTTTTACTTTATTATTATTATTATTATTTGAGGGTGACTGTAGCACTGCGTAAAAACTATTGTACTTCCCCTCTTCTGTACTAAAGTACCCACCAGTTAGCTTCAACGCCTCCAACAAGCTCAGCACTTTTGCTGGTTCCACCGGTAGAAGTTTTTCTATGGTTTGTTGAGTGTCCCAAAGCACTTGCCTCTCTGCAGCAAAGTTGCCTTATAGTCAGTCAGCAAGTGTAACGGTGTCTTTTCTTCTTTTTTTTGCAGAATCTGCATAAACCATCATTGATAATGTCCATTCAGGCTCCCTATGTTTCGAGAGAAAGTACTTCCTTTCTCCTTCTTCGGAACGGTCTTCTTCGATTCCTTACATGCACTTGTGGGATGTTTACACTTAAACAAATAAGACGTTCTTATGTGTTTCTAGTCATAAAACCGAGCACTTTCATGCCATGGTTTTATAAATGAACAAATGATGTTTACAAAATAATTTACCACCTAAAATTAACCCTAAATATTTTACACACTCTACTCTACAGGAGTCATATTCAAATTTATAGCAATGTATTATTGGATTTCTTAAACAGGAAAAGTAGATTGTAACACATTAGAAAAAAATTAAGTCTAGATGATATAGTCAACACCAGGAACAAGGTATATTTGATGAAAGTTGAAGTTATATATGTAATTCTCTATAGCAATTGAAGTAATATTATAACACTATTTTTCTTTTTCACCGAGGTTTGGTCTAGCTTCAATAATACAACACCTTTAAGCCGACATTTCGTCTATATTTATAGACATCTTCAGGGCTACATCAATACAGAATTTAATTACAATAACATGAAAAGTAATTATATTACATTATTTAATTAATATACCTAATTACCTTGGTATTTTTCTATTGTGAGTTTTTTTTTCTATTGTATTGATGTAGCCCTGAAGATGTCTACAAATATAGACGAAACATCGGCTTAAAGGTGTTGCATTATTGAAGCTAGACCAAACCTTGATAAAAAAGAAAAATAGTGTTAAATATATGTGGTCGAGATAAGGAAAATATTCAATAAATATTATAGAAATAATTAGTGCTTTTATACATATTCGAAAAAGAATGAATATAAAGTTTCCCTACTGAACTCTGATAAATATCGTTGTATTGAAACATAATCCCCCTTGAAGTAATTATACTCAATATTATGAAATTTAAGAGGTGAAACTTGAAGAAGTCTAGGGTGAAACTTAAGGAAGTATAGATTGGGTGTGTGCAACAAGAGTAGGATGGTATTAGTATCAGATTTAGATAAAGAACATCGAGAGATAGTAAATATAAGATCTAGTAACCTGCTGGAACAGTTAGTTACATAATTATTTTACAATGATCAAACCACAATATGAAATGGGAAAACTAGACTAAGATCTTTCAACCGTAACAAACGGCCTTCGTCAGAGTCAAAAACCAATAATACATTGCTATAAATTTGAATATGACTCCTGTAGAGTAAAGTGTGTAAAATATTTAGGGTTAATTTTAGGTGGTAAATTATTTTTTAAACATCATTTGTTCATTTATAAAACCATGGCATGAAAGTGCTCGGTTTTATTACTAGAACACTAGATGCAGAAAATATCTGGTGAGGGGTTGAGAAGAATGGTATTTTAAAAGGGTGAAAGTACAGGAAAGGACTAATGTCCAGAAAGGGATGTTTGGGGAAACAAAGGAATATAGTAAGAAAGAGTATAAAACTCTTTCTTTTTCTTTCGAGGCTATTGCCATCGTAACGAAAGTATCAAGTTTGAAGAGACCGTTACTAATGTTTTCTGAAAGTATATTTATTCCAGTTTATGAAACTTGATACTTTCGTTACGAGGGCAATAGCCTCTTCTGAGAGGGTTGACAGCTAGGTTATAGTTTTTTACTCTTTCTTACTGTACTCCTTTGTTTCCCCAAACATCACTTTCTGGACATTAGTCCTTTCCTGCACTTTCACCCTTTTAATATACCACTCTTCCCTCCCACTCTTCTCAACCCTCACGAGATATTTTCTGCATCTAGTATTTCAGTTGGGTTTATGACTCTGACGAAGACCGCTTGTTACGCTTGAAAGATCTTAGTCTTGTTTTCCCATTTCTTATTGTGGTTTGATCATTGATTGTTATTTCACGTGTTTATGTGGTATCTTTTTATATATAATTATTTTCCATAAACCTAAAACCTTGAACGAAAGAATAAAAAAATTAGGGCAGACAAACGTGAAATGTGTTTATTTTGTATATTGAATACTTGTTGGTCAGTCTGTTAGGTTGAAGTCAACAAACAGAATAAACTGAGATTCTTGTATCAGTAAAGATTTTCAACTTCATCACATAATTGTTGGTAGATTTTATGTTTTTGATTAGGAGGAATGCAGACGGTTCTGATTATACATTTACAACTTCTTGAATTGTCTGGTATGTAGGCTTGTTCAATGTTAAATACATGCATAATGTTAGTGCCACAGAGGTTAGTAAATAAGATATTATTATCAACCGTCATACCTCGTCTATCGCTGGTGAAGTCGTCCGACCGGTTTCGCAATGGCTGCATCATCAATGGGACTAACCTTACATTCCAAAATCACGGATATAAATACCTATTTTAATGGTGCCAATACATGCCTAAATTTCGTACCTAACAGTTTTACTTTATTTTGTTTTGTTTAATCTGTTTTTTGTCTTTGAAAATTTAAGTCGTCTCTGTCCTGTCCGTCCTGTCGTCTTTTCATGTTTTTTATTGGTTTAAATATTATGTCTGTCTGGTGCTCGATTTGTTCGTTTATTAGGTTATCAGTATTTTTGAGTTTATATATCTTGTTCAATGTTACCAGATGAATAAATTATTTTCACCTCTAGAAGGGACGAAAAGTATCTTTTTACGTCTTGTTTTCAGGTAATAATCTACGAAATTTAATCCCCCTAATTAAAAACGGGGGCAATGTAATGAGAATCAGGTTGTCCAACCTATTATTTTGTTGATATGATTTTTAGATGTGAGGGAAATTCGATCGGGAAGAGTTATGGTGGCAAGCCTGATTTTTAATCCCAGCTGTATTGCTAATTATTCTACTCTGTTTTGTTTACATACTTTTATTTAGCTTTCTTTTGGATTATTAAAAGTCATTATTAATTGTTTTATTTTGTGACTATCAAACGTACCCGTCTTTGAAGGATTCAAAAATTCTATTATACTTGGTATTCCAAAATACCATTAAAAATTATAAAATAATTTATAGAATAATAAATACTGTGTGTATTTGTCTAGACACCGTTCAAATATTTTATTCTATTGTAACTTCAGTGCATTATCATAATTAATTTGTTTTATACCTGAAGATGGCGAATGACAGCCGAAAGCTCGTATGTATTGTTCATTTAGTTATAGTTATTTTAGTGATTAAAACGGTTTTTTAAAAAAGTGGTTTATTCAAGTGTTTTCGTGGTTCACCTCAAGTTTATTGTGTGTGTTAATGTCTTTCGCTAACCTTCTTTGGAAGCTACCAGAGTCTCACCGCAAAGTGATACGAAAACTAGAGAGTGTCAATAAGAAATTGGTCAATGCAGAAGCTGATGCTTATTTTAATAACATATGCTTAAGGGAAGACCTGCTGCCATTGTACACAAAAATATATATATATAATATATATTATATATATAAAGATTTTACATAAACACGTGAAATAACAATCAATGATCAAACCGCAATATAAATGGGAAAACATGCAGTTGGGTTTTTGACTCTGACGAAGACCGCTTGTTACGGTTGAAAGATCTTAGTCTTGTTTTCCCATTTCGTATTGTGGTTTGATCATTGACTAGCTGACCCGGCGAACTTCGCCAACTATCAGTGGATGTCTTGTTAGCTTGAGCTAAGCTTAGTTTGGTGCTTAATTATTAATATAATAGCTAACACAATAGGAAATGCCCTGCCTTACCTGTAATATATTCAATTCGAACAGGAATAAAGTCTAAGTGGGAAAATCTGGAGTGGCCTAAACTCAACTTTACTATAAATAAACATAATATCAAGTTAACGACCAACATATATTTTGTTTGTTAGTCAGACACTTGTTTGACAACTATGCATTGTACCATGGAATGCATCAGAAAATATATCTTTGATTGGGATTAATTTTATCGTCTTTATTCATTAAAATATTTAACATTTTTCTATATATGCCTCTAAACTCTAAACAACAATTATATTTCACTTAAAACATTTCTAACTCAATGCAAACACTCATAGTAACAGACAGACTCCACATATACAACACAATCTTGAAGCCTTCATGGGCTTCTTATATCTTAGAACTATGACATATTCTTAGTTCTTATATCATAGAACTTTGGGGTTCTGCCCAAACTATAAAATATTCGCCCTGTAGAACCTATTCAAGCAAAAAAACTTAGAAAAATCTCACATTTCCCGTTTTACGTTCCAAATATAATCATTAATTGAGATCTTGAAGTCCTCTTTGTTCACGACTATGCAAAATATTACTACAAACTATTCCACAGTAAACTCTCAACTCATCCAAACCCAATTGCTCAAAATCTTTCCTTACTAGTAATCCTGTTTTTATTTGTAGTCATGTTCTCGGCCTTTCGGCCCAATCCATGAACAAAGCTTGTAACAGATCGATGCTTTTTTAAGTGAGACCCTTTAGCCACATGAGAAGGCACACCACAGTCATCTTGGAGGAGGGATGCGACCGAGCCCGCTCATGTGCCCAAGGTGGACCTCGCGGAGGCGGGTCGCTGAAAGCCCCCAAACACGACTAAAACGGCAATGTCCACGTGACTGTCTATCTTCATAAATATTAAATATAGTTATGAAGTGCCACTAATGGGTGTCCACCCGAATTCCATTACAAAATCAAAAAACTAAAGGACAAACCCTGAAACAAAATCACTTCTACATGAAACTGTAGTCGAAATAACCAAAACTATAAAAAAAAAACTCAGTGTAAAAAATGTAAATAAATGCAAACAAATCCGACCAGTAGGGAAGGTGATTCATTATTCCAAAACAAAATCTCAGTTTTCATAGTATATTGCCCAATGCAACAAAGGAAAGTTTATGATTTTTTTTAATAAATTGTTAATCTTAGGTTCAACTTTTTAACAAAATTTTATTGTTATAGTTTTAAAGATAAAAGTGATGTTTTAATTTGTATAAAAGCATTATAACCCCATTTCTTATCAATGTAATTTATAAAAAAAATTACTGAGCTCATTCTCATATAACGTGATATTTTTAGGAATAAAAAGTAAAGGTATGTAAATAGACTATTTAACTTCTGGTCCATTAAATGCTAATTAGAGAATATAATTATGTCTAATTATGATGCCTTTGATTTGTAGCTGTCATTCAATTACAGCAATTAGATATGCTCAATTATCAATATTATGACAAAGCGTGACACACGTAGGTAGTTACAAGGGTATTAATATATAGAAGATTGTTGTTTCACCTGTTTATGTGAAATCTTTATATATATATATATTAGTTAGTGAAGGTTGGTAGCATTCCTTCTTGCAAACATGTTTCTAAACATTTTATGACAATTTCATGCTTGGTTACCTTTTTTGAGAGTTTCTCTAATGTCCTACAGGCTCTTCTCAGTTCCTCGGGGAATAAAAAAATCAACTGACCCAAACTTTTCTTTTCATAACTACACATTCTAATAATATTTATATCTAACACTATATAATAACTAACTAAATATAATTTTGAATAAAACAACGACATGTTTCTTTTTCATAGACTATCATCAGACTAAGCTTATTAACTTTAGAAACTAAAGTTAACTGTTTTAATAGTAAATTAATAGTAGAATTTTAATAGTAAAAAAAAAACAGATTCTTATTTTGTAAAAGGGTTCAGAGGCGAACATGTAAGCCACTGGACTACCCGGGCTCCTGATTATATACGAACAATTCCAGAACTTAACAAGGAAATATATAAGAAATGAAAACCGTACCTTCAAAAGTAGATATGATTTGTCTATTACTATAGGGTGAAAGTAACAGCCTGAGTGGCTTGCTATATGTAAATAACAAACAGATTGTTCGTATTTGTATACACACGACTCAACTGATCAACAGTTGTTATTATGTATTAATACTGTTTATTTGTGTTTTCTGTTAGGTGTGGTTTCAAAACCGGAGGGCGAAGTATAGAAAACAAGAGAAACAACTACAAAAGGCGTTGGCACCTTCAGTGCTGCCAGCTTGCAACGGAGCCATGATGAGGAATATCTACCCAACGGCTGCCACGAGGGGCTACCAGCCCTACCCCCACCCTAACACCATCAACAGATATCCGCAGGTAAGCCGTGAGGCTGTCTCCTCCTTAGGCATGCACGGCCGACTTCTTCACTCCAATCCTAACACCTGCAATACATCAACCTTTCGTAATATAGTTTGAACTATCTGACATCTTCATTCCAATCCCAACACCAGAAATACCTCAACCTTTCGTAAAATAGTTTGAACTATCTGACATCTTCATTCCAATCCCAACACCAGAAATAACTCAACCTTTCAAAATAATGTTTGGACAGTCTCACATCTTCACTCTAAATACCTCAACCTTCCGTAATATACTTTGAACCATCTGACATCTTCATTCCAATACTAACACCAGAAATAACTCAACCTTTCAAAATAATGTTTGAACTATCTGACATCTTCATTCCAATTCCAACACCAGAAATACCTCAACCTTTCGTAAAATAGTTTGAACTATCTGACATCTTCATTCCAATCCCAACACCAGAAATACCCCAACCTTTCAAAATAATGTTTGAACTATCTGACATCTTCATTCCAATCCCAACACCAGAAATACCTCAACCTTTCGTAAAATAGTTTGAACTATCTGACATCTTCATTCCAATCCCAACACCAGAAATACCTCAACCTTTCGTAAAATAGTTTGAACTATCTGACATCTTCATTCCAATCCCAATACCAGAAATAACTCAACCTTTCAAAATTATGTTTGGACAGTCTCACATCTTCACTCTAAATACATCAACCTTTCGTAGTATAGTTTGAACTATCTGACATCTTCATTCCAATCCCAACACCAGAAATACCTCAACCTTTCAAAATAATGTTTGAACTATCTGACATCTTCATTCCAATCCCGATACCAGAAATAACTCAACCTTTCAAAATAGTTTGGACTATCTACATCTTCACTCATCCAAACAATACCTCAACCTTTCTTAATATAGTTTGAACTATCTGACATCTTTATTCCAATCCCAACACCAGAAATAACTCAACCTTTCAAAATTATGTTTGGACAGTCTCACATCTTCACTCTAAATACATCAACCTTTCGTAGTATAGTTTGAACTATCTGACATCTTCATTCCAATCCCAACACCAGAAATAACTCAACCTTTCAAAATTATGTTTGAACTGTCTCACATCTTCACTCTAAATACCTCAACCTTTCGTAATATAGTTTGAACCATCTGACATCTTTCTTTTGCAATATAGTTTGAACTATCTGACATCTTCATTCCAATCCCAACACCAGAAATACCTCAACCTTTCGTAATATAGTTTGAACTATCTGACATCTTTATTCCAATCCCAACACCAGAAATAACTCAACCTTTCAAAATTATGTTTGGACAGTCTCACATCTTCACTCTAAATACATCAACCTTTCGTAGTATAGTTTGAACTATCTGACATCTTCATTCCAATCCCAACACCAGAAATAACTCAACCTTTCAAAATTATGTTTGAACTGTCTCACATCTTCACTCTAAATACCTCAACCTTTCGTAATATAGTTTGAACCATCTGACATCTTTCTTTTGCAATATAGTTTGAACTATCTGACATCTTCATTCCAATCCCAACACCAGAAATACCTCAACCTTTCGTAATATAGTTTGAACTATCTGACATCTTTATTCCAATCCCAACACCAGAAATAACTCACCTTTCAAAATTATGTTTGGACAGTCTCACATCTTCACTCTAAATACATCAACCTTTCGTAGTATAGTTTGAACTATCTGACATCTTCATTCCAATCCCAACACCAGAAATAACTCAACCTTTCAAAATTATGTTTGAACTGTCTCACATCTTCACTCTAAATACCTCAACCTTTCGTAATATAGTTTGAACCATCTGACATCTTTCTTTTGCAATATAGTTTGAACTATCTGACATCTTCATTCCAATCCCAACACCAGAAATACCTCAACCTTTCGTAATATAGTTTGAACTATCTGACATCTTTATTCCAATCCCAACACCAGAAATAACTCATCCTTTCAAAATTATGTTTGGACAGTCTCACATCTTCACTCTAAATACATCAACCTTTCGTAGTATAGTTTGAACTATCTGACATCTTCATTCCAATCCCAACACCAGAAATAACTCAACCTTTCAAAATTATGTTTGAACTGTCTCACATCTTCACTCTAAATACCTCAACCTTTCGTAATATAGTTTGAACCATCTGACATCTTTCTTTTGCAATATAGTTTGAACTATCTGACATCTTCATTCCAATCCCAACACGAGAAATACCTCAACCTTTCGTAATATAGTTTGAACTATCTGACATCTTTATTCCAATCCCAACACCAGAAATAACTCAACCTTTCAAAATTATGTTTGGACAGTCTCACATCTTCACTCTAAATACATCAACCTTTCGTAGTATAGTTTGAACTATCTGACATCTTCATTCCAATCCCAACACCAGAAATAACTCAACCTTTCAAAATTATGTTTGAACTGTCTCCATCTTCACTCTAAATACTCAACCTTCGTAATAGTTTGAACCATCTGACATCTTTCGATCCAATATAGTTTGAACCATTTCTGTACATCTTATTCTCACACCATAAACTCACCTTTCGTAATATAGTTTGAACTATCTGACATCTTCATTCCAATCCCAACAGATACCAACCCAGAAATACCTCAACCTTTCGTAATATAGTTTGAACTATCTGACATCTTTATTCCAATCCCAACACCAGAAATAACTCAACCTTTCAAAATTATGTTTGGACAGTCTCACATCTTCACTCTAAATACATCAACCTTTCGTAGTATAGTTTGAACTATCTGACATCTTCATTCCAATCCCAACACCAGAAATAACTCAACCTTTCAAAATTATGTTTGAACTGTCTCACATCTTCACTCTAAATACCTCAACCTTTCGTAATATAGTTTGAAGCATCTAACATCTTCCTTTTGTAATAGTTTGAACTATCTGACATCTTCATTCCAATCCCAACACCAGAAATAACTCAACCTTTCAAAATAATGTTTAGACAGTCTCACATCTTCACTCAAAATACCTCAGCCTTTCGTAATATAGTTTGAACCATCTGACATCTTCCTTTCGTAATATAGTTTGAACCATCTGACATTTTCATTCCAATCCCAACACCAGAAATAACTCAACCTTTCAAAATTATGTTTGAACTGTCTCACATCTTCACTCTAAATACCTCAACCTTTCGTAATATAGTTTGAACCTTCTGACATCTTCACTCCAATCCCAATACTAGAAATACTTCAACCTTTCAAAATAATGTTTGCACTGTCTCACATCTTCACTGTAAATACCTCACCTTTCGTAATATAGTTTGAACCATCTAACATCTTCCTTTCGTAATATAGTTTGAACCTTCTGACATCTTCACTCCAATCCCAATACTAGAAATACCTCAACCTTTCAAATTAATGTTTGCACTGTCTCACATCTTCACTGTAAATACCTCACCTTTCGTAATATAGTTTGAACCATCTAACATCTTCCTTTCGTAATATAGTTTGAACCTTCTGACATCTTCACTCCAATCCCAATACTAGAAATACCTCAACCTTTCAAATTAATGTTTGCACTGTCTCACATCTTCACTGTAAATACCTCACCTTTCGTAATATAGTTTGAACCATCTAACATCTTCCTTTCGTAATATAGTTTGAACCTTCTGACATCTTCACTCCAATCCCAATACTAGAAATACCTCAACCTTTCAAATTAATGTTTGCACTGTCTCACATCTTCACTGTAAATACCTCACCTTTCGTAATATAGTTTGAACCTTCTGACATCTTCACTCCAATCCCAATACTAGAAATACCTCAACCTTTCAAAATAATGTTTTAACTGTCTGATACCTTCAGTCGAAATATCTCAACCTTTCGTAATATAGTTTGAACTATCTGCCATCTTCATCTGGTGGTGGCTGCCTTAGGTCCTGATGTGGGCGGGATACGACTACTACCCCAACCCCCACTCTTGGCAGTGTTGCCATTTCGTACCGCGATGACCGGTGACTATATTTGGTGCTTAGTGGCGCCCAAATTGGATTGTAAAAATATGACTGTAGTAAAATCTATATTGTTTAATAATAATTTTCCAAAAAGGTTTAGTAAATAAAATCACACAGTTGCAACACACACACACACACAGATCAACAATGATAATGGAGACCACAGACAACGAAATAACAATATAACAACAAATTCAAACAGTCGCACGGATATAAACACAGTGGACATACAGACAACACAGTCAGACTCTCAGAACAGTAACACAAACCCAGGCACAAACAATATAAAATACATTAGTCTTACGTATGTAAAAGGCCTCTCGGAAAGATTAAAAAAAAACGTTAAAAGACACTATACATTGCAAAATTGCACACAAAAATAATAAAACACTAGATAGTTTAGTTTTCTCTAAACTCAAATCTACCAACCTCTACATTACAGAACAGCAATAGGGTCTATCAAATTAACTGCAACGACTGTGATACAAAATATATAGGGCAAACCAGCCAATACTTAGCAAACAGGATTTCACAGCATAAATCAGATATTACAGCACAAAAAATAACATGAGCCCTACCTAAATATTTATATTAGAAATAGGTGAAACCGTCATACCTCGTACGATGATGTTAAGAGTCGTTGGAGCGCTTTCGGACGTTGTCCATCTTCAGTCGTAACTAACTAACCGACTGAGCTGTTATAAAGGGGGTTGGTTTTCTGTCAAGTCCACTGCTATCCTGAAATTATTATTTTGATTTGATTTTTGTTATTTTGATTTTTAGTTTTTAGCTGTTATCTAGTTGTGGTTTTTTATATTTTTTAACTTCGTCATCTTGCCTTTCCAGTCGTCTTTTTATTTTTATTAGTGATTTACATAAAATATCGGATTGGTAATTTATTTGTTCATTTATGAATTTACCCGTATTTTTATGTTTATATATTTTATGCTTATATATATATATTATGCTTATATCTGTTCAGTTATGTTGAGTCTCTGCCCTTTCTGTCCTGTCTGTAGTAAGTCCATTGTGTTTTCTAAGCTGTCAGGTGTATGTCCCTGTTCAGTCAGGTGGTTTGCAAAATTTGATTTATTTGTATTATTTAAATAGTCCTTAATATGTTCTTTAAATCATATTTTTTAGAGTTCTTCCCGTCTAACCAATATATACTTGGTTACAATCATTACATTTTAATTTATATAGTCCGCTTTTTATATAATCAGGTTCCAACTCCATGCCATTGGTTCCATGGCAACAGGAAGCGATATCCTGACAAGCATAAAATTGATGAAAGGATACTAAAGGACATCATAAAAAACAACACAAAGTGCAAAAATGATAGAGTCTTACTGGCTACTTATTATAAGAACCCTACAATCAGTAGTCTTTTTATGACTAATAACAGCCGCTGCAAAAACTCTCCACTGAAAGAAACAAATCTGGTGTACGAGTACCAATGCAATTATGGGGACTGTGAAACCCAAAAACGCTCATACATTGGAATGACTACAACTACACTTTCTAGAAGACTGACAATGCACCTGATATCTGGAGTCCCCAAAAAACACACAGAGCAACTCCACCATACAAAGTTAACCAAAGAAGCGCTTGTGGAAGGAACTAGAATAATAAAAAAAGAATAGGACCAGCATAGACTCAAATTAACAGAAGCCATACTCATACAGAAAACGAAGCCATATATTAATATCCAGTTAGAAAATAGTGAGAAAATATTAAAACTATTTAGATCAACCCCAGGTCAAGTAGACCTCTCTAATGCACCTCTCCAGGTAGAGGCAACAAACTCCTAACCAGGTCACTCAACCCAAAGGATTTAGACAAACAACTTTAATCCCCCAACCTCCTCAACACATTTCACT
The DNA here is from genome assembly GCA_026182355.1 of Hermatobates lingyangjiaoensis. Classification (NCBI taxonomy): domain Eukaryota; kingdom Metazoa; phylum Arthropoda; class Insecta; order Hemiptera; family Hermatobatidae; genus Hermatobates; species Hermatobates lingyangjiaoensis. The sequence continues at coordinate 167,617 of JAPFBL010000173.1, read as the reverse complement.
TCTCTTATATAAAGGAACAATCTATTTCAAACTCAGTTATGTCTTGATAATGGCTGAGGACAGCAGAAACATGGACTCATGTAACATGTCGACTATCGGAAGCATATTATATACTGTTGATACAGTAACAAGAACTCTATTCAAAAAACTTGAGAAACTTATTAAGAAGCAAGTTTCAGCAAAATATGGTCATATTTTTAACAATATATATATAACAGTCGTTATCAGCCTTTGGAGCGATTGACATCTATTCCTGACGACGAGGACATCAAAATATAGTAGTGAGTTCAGTGATTTCTTTTCTATGTGATCTTTTGAAAATTCTAGTTTATATATATATATATGGAATTAAAGTATGCAGCAGCTTCTGCATTAACGACCTTTTTACTGATGGCCTCGATTTTTCTCACTATCATTCGGTGATGCTGAGGCAACTTCCATATATGCTGGGCCAGAGACATTGAGAAAACCAATATCAAACAACTTTAATGAAACACAAAAACACTGGGTGGAAACAAGCTTTCGACCACACATTGGTCATCTTCAGGTTACCAATGTGTGGTCGAAAGCTTGTTTCCACCCAGTGTTTTTGTGTTTCATTAAAGCTTTCGACCACACATTGGTCATCTTCAGGTTACCAATGTGTGGTCGAAAGCTTGTTTCCACCCAGTGTTTTTGTGTTTCATTAAAGTTGTTTGATATTGGTTTTCTCAATGTCTCTGGCCCAGCATATATGGAAGTTGCCTCAGCATCACCGAATGATAGTGAGAAAAATCGAGGCCATCAGCAAAAAGGTCGTTAATGCAGAAGCTGCTGCATACTTTAATTCCATTTGTCTTCAAGAAGATTTGCTGCCCACTTATACTAATATATATATATATATATATATATAATAATTAAAGTTACAGCTAGAGAACACAAGAAAAAGGACGAACACTCACGAATCTCGATTATTTCGGCGTCTTGCCGTCTTCAGGAGAGTAGAAAGAAAGAAAATAAAATAAAAGGAGAAAGAATGAAGGAACGGAGACGTAAATGCGTCCACTGGCCGATGTAAACTGGCGCGATACAATGACACGCAGTGCAGCCATCTTACCAACGTGAACCAGTGTAGGCTGTGAGTTAAAAAAAAAAAATTATAAAAGTGATATTTAAGTAAAAGGGACGAGAAAAGTAAAAAAGAGAAAGGAAAGGAAAAAAACATAAAACTAACTAAAATTAAACGAGAAAAAAAAATATAAATAAATAAATAAATGAATAAATAAATAAAGATAAAAATAAAATAAAAAAATCATCTGATTAAATTCAGACCAGGGGAATTTCTTGCACCCAATAACCAAATGAAGGCTTCCTCAGAAGCCCTTAGAGTGGTCTGGGTGTCATCATTTGAGAGTTTTCTTAATATTTTAACCCTGAAGCAATCGTTGAAGGGAAGGTTATGGAGATTGGCGTGGGTGGCAACAGGCAGCTGCTTGCGTTGACCAACGGATGACCTGTGACCATTCATACGGAGGCTAAGTGACGTGGAAGTCAGGCCCACGTAGAATGAGTCACATTGTGTGCAGTCCAGACGATAAACACAATTGCTGGAAGTGCAAGAACTAGCAAAGGAGAGAGGGTATGAATGGTTGTTCACTGTCGAAATGAAATGGCTGTCAGGATTGATGATGGGACAGGTGAGGCATTTCCTTCTGCCACATTGCTTTGTGCCAAAAGTGTCAGGTGCAGGCCTGGAGCGTTTAAAACTTATATATATATATATATATATATATATATATATATATATAAATTTCACATAAAGATGTGAAATAACAATGATGATGAAACCACAATATGAAATGGGAAAAGAAGACTAAGTTTTGTTTTCAAGACTAAACCCATCAGTTGAGTTTTAGACTCCGACGAAGACCGCTTGTTACGGTTGAAAGATCTTAGTCTTGTTTCCCCAATTCATATTGTGGTTTAATAATTTATATATATATTTCATTTACTTTAATATTCTTAATCTATTTATTACCTCTTAATCTAGTTATACTGTTGACCTTTCAACTCTTTTATTCTAACCGCTTGTTTATTGTTCATTATTAACCTTTGACCTTCTCTTTATATTAACCTTTACTAATCCATTTAATCTATTAATACCATTGACTACCTCATTGATTTTGTTTAACATGTCACTTGACCAACTCCTTTTCCAGTTGAACCCTGTTAGCAGGAGGTTAGTTCGTAGAATCGAATCTCTCGGTCTTAAGATCGTGAATGCCGAGACTGCGTTTAATTTTAATGATACCTGTTTTAAAGAGGATCTGCTGCCTATTTATACCAATATATATATATATTGAATATGACGAGCCAATCCCTGTTGCTTATCTTTTTGGACATTTCTTATTACGCAACAGGGATTGGCTCGTCATATTCAATATCTACTCTGGCATTAAAGCATATATATATATATATATATTTAAAAATGAAACGGTCCGTTAGAACAAAACATCAAACGATTAGAATAAAGAACACGGAGTCGCTGTTTGTCAGCCAAGCAGAACTCAATTTCATCACCTTCTCTTGATGACGATGAGGTCGAAATATTGAAGTGAGTTGTGTGTTGTTTTATTTTTGCCTTAACAGACCGTTTCATTTTTGGATTTATTAAGATATAGTAATTCATAAAAGTAACAAGTTTAATTGCGTTTATCTTGATGAGAGTTTTTCATTTTTTTTTTTTTTTTTTTGTAATTGACTAAAGGATTAATCGAAATAAAACAGGGGATCCTGTTTAAGGAGAAGATCAAAGACATTCCTGCAGGTCGACCGTATTAACTATGCAAATAAAAAAAAACCCCTTCCGCTTCCTCATTAAAATTATATTATTTAAATCATTATTAATTTACCTTTTTATATTTGGGTAACTCCGTAATTAATCTTATGTTTACTTTTATAAAAGCTTTTCTTCTCTCTCTCTCTCCTTCCCTTCCTCCCTCTATATATATAAATGATCAAAGCACAATATGAAATGGGGTCAAAAACCCAACTGACTCTGACGAAGACCGCTGGTTGTGCTTGAAAAATTTTAGTTTTTTTTTTCATTTCATATTGTGTTTTGATCATTGATTGTTATTTTAACTGTTTATGTTAAATCTTTATATATATATATATATATAACAGATTCAATAATATATCGACTGTTTGATAGAATAGGTGTGTTCTCTAATCGGGGTTCATTGAATTTTCCACGATAAAAAATTAAACTCTCGTTGCCAACGTTTCGGTTTTATTTAAAACCTTTTTCATAGGCAGAAGTAAGAATTTTTGAACTAAGAAAATCAAAATTTACATTATTTAAAGGAACAACAATTCTTACTTCTGCCTATGAAAAAGGTTTTAAATAAAACCGAAGCGTTGGCAACGAGAGTTTAATTTTTTATCCTGGAAAATTGACCGAACCCCTATTAGAGAACACACACATATATATATATATATATATATATATATATTATATATGAATGATCAAACCAGAATAAGAAAATGGGAAAACAAGACTAAGATCTTTCAACCGTAACAAGCGGTCTTCGTCAGAGTCAACAAAACACTAACTTGAGTTGGGTTTTTGACTCTGACGAAGACCGCTTGTTACGGTTGAAAGATCTTAGTTTTGTTTTCCCATTTTCTTATTGTGGTTTGATCATGGATTGTTATTTCACGTGTTTATGTGAAATTTATATATATATATATATAAGTGTGTTATTTAATCGGGATTCGGTCAAATTTTCTAGGTTCAAATATCAAACTCTCATTGCCAATGTTTCAGTTTTATTTCAAAACCTTTTTCATTGGCCTACAAAAAAAAAATAATAAGAAATCACATATCAACATGCAACATATAAACAATATAAAAATGAATTGTTACAACTTATGAATATTATAAGCAGAAGTAGTTCAGAGATAAATATAAGCCTAGATGTGTTTAGCTCTCTAGCAGACTATCAATTCTCCTCCCAAAGTGTTTGTTTTCCAACGCCTACACCCATAAGGCTTTCTTCAGTTAGTGCTGTTCTTGGGTCGGAAATTGTGGCTCCAACGACCAACGACCAACGAATATAACCGCGCACTATAGTGCACGTCGTAACTAGCAGTTCCAGACCAGAGGCCTTCTACTGCTTGATTACTGTGCTACTATAACATGGAGTGTCAGTAATTCATGTCGGATATTAAGTTAGTCTGTACAGTAATGATGTCGTATTCGCGGTCATGTGGTCTTGTTAGTCATAGTTTTCAATGCTTTGAGTCATGAACTGGAAAGGTAGTCAGATAGTCACTGGATGAAGTAATTATTTAGTGAGGTTGAAGAAGGTTGGCGACAGGATTTAGAGTTTGTACAAGGAGGTTGGATGGGTAGATAGTTTGTTGTCTTCATTGGTAGTAAGTCGAGTGATGTAGCTATCTATGGATTCCATTTTCAAATCATGGTGAATATCAACATTACGGGCGTACCAAGGAGCCCTGGCTATAAGGCGGGCACACTTATTTTGAACAATCTGGATACACGCCTTGTTCGTTGGTGCAGCTCTAAACCAGACGGAGCATCCATAAGTCATCGCTGAACGAATAACCCCCTTATAGACAAGGTCCTTGACCGAATCAGGAGAATTCCTTGATTTGAAAAGAGAATATAGATTACACATCAAGTAAATTCCAAGCTTGGATTTCTTATGGAGGTGCTGTTTGAATGTTAATCTAGAGTCTAATTGTGGCTCATTTATTATTTGGCACCCATCTTTAGTAATGGGTGATGAGAGACAGTACCTGTTGATTCTCCATTGGGAGCCCTAAATATTGCCTAAGTAAAGTGTATTTAAGACTTGGGATCTTTAACGAGTACCTGACATCGTACAGGCTCGGGACCGACGGTTCAACGTCCTATTCTGAGAGACAGCATACTCAGCTTTATTCACCTCCCACGTGAATAAATCTAGTTGCAGGTGGGTATCGAACCACAGACTAACCAGTTCAGAGGCGAGCACATTAACCACTGAGCTTACCTCCCCCCCCCCCCCCCCCACAAGTGTCATCCCTCGATAGTTTTATGGTGATTTTTGTAAATGAAAGCATTCTATAGAATATATATTAGTGTTGAACATGGATAATCATGTTGCAGATGGGCGGAGCGACGTATTCAACAATGGGCCAGCCATTCACCATGACTCACACGGCCACCAACATGTCCGCCATGCGCCAGGACCCCATGGGTGAGTTCATTCTATACCTATTATTGCGTTGTCTATAATAATCTACAGATCAACTAACTTACATTTGAAACTAGTTATCTCCTTCAATATCTTTATGGATATACCATCAACGTAGAGGTATATTTTTTAAAAAAAAAAAGAGGAAATTTCAAATTTAATGCTTAATATTTCATATAAAAAAATATTAGAGTATAAAGTGGCTGATTAGACCCATGGGCCAATAAAACTGTCGTTACGTAATGATTTTTTACCTCAATTATATATATATATATATACATATATATATATCAATGATTAAACCACAATAAGAATGGGAAAACAAGACTAAGATCTTTCAACCGTAACAAGCGGTCTTCGTCAGAGTCAAAATCCCAACTGAAACTAGTCAGTTGGGTTTTTGACTCTGACGAAGACCGCTTGTTACGGTTGAAAGATCTTAGTCTTGTTTTCCCATTTCTTATTGTGGTTTGATCATTGATTGTTATTTCACGTGTTTATGTGAAAGCTTTATATATATATATATATATATACACTTTTTCGTTGGAAATAAGATCCAAAACGGACAAATATAGTTCAATATAAAAAAAAGAAACATAGAGAAATCAAAAGAACACACTTACAGTCTCTAATTTTCGGTTTGAACCGTCTTCAGGAGAGATAAGAGAGGGATACCAAGCGCACTGGTTCAGAGACGGTTGGAGACCAACCATATATATATATATATATACCACAATTAAAAGAAACGGTCCAGCAGACTTTTTTAAATAAAATAAATTTAAAACGAAGGAAAGACACAGACATAACTCACATCGAAATATCGATGTGAGTTATATCTGTGTCTTTGTGTGTGTTTCCTTCGTTTTGAATTTATTTTATATATTTTATATATATATATATATATATGTGTGTGTGTGTGTGTGTGTGTGTGTGTGTGTGTGACTCCAAGTGGGGAACACATAACCACTCCATCAATCTGGTAACATAGACTCCCGTCTATGTGGGAGAATGGATTTTGGGTTGTAAACGCAATTAGTAAAGTACACTTTACTTATTGCGTGTACAACCAAAAATCCATTCTCCCACATAGACGAGAATCTATATTACCAGATTGATGGAGTGGTTATGTGTTCCCCACTTGGAGTCACATTCGCTAATTATTATATGTGCAACCTTGAAAATGTATATATATTGTTTTCTATGAGTTGTCCGGGGAAAGAAATGTGATTTGAAACTGAAATACTAGATGCAGAAAACAACTCCTGTTTAGTAACCCTTCAGCACCACATCCTTTGATGTTTTCCTGATGATGAACGCGTGGAAACGCGTTTTTGTTGTTGAATAAAACTTTATTTGTGTGGAGACTTTTGTTTGTTTATCCATTTTATATCAGAAGGTTTTATTATGGTTTTTTAAGTTTTGGGGGGGGGGGGGGCACAAATGTTACTATATATATATATAGCTCTCATGGGGTCCAGAAATAAACAAAGATTGAAAACCCCTGTACTAAGCTAAACTTATAATCAACACCATACATCTAAGGAACACCATTTCCAAAACGATTTCTTATAAACTTGATGGCCTCTTTCTCTCTTCCACCAATGATCAAGCCACTAAAAAGTATTAACTTTAAATTGCTTTGGGGGGGGGGGGGGAGGAGGGGGTTGTGCCTCCTTGTTTTGAAGAAGGAGTTTCTTGGAAAAGGGGTAAAGGTGGAAATGAGTTGAAGAGAGAGACTGAGAGAGAGAGGCTTAAGATAGCTCGGTTGGCAATCTTGAAGGAGGAAATTGTCTCAAGATAGAGCCGACAATCTCCGGCCTGCTCGTATCCCCCACTTAAACTTTTACCATCCCCTTTGCCTCTAACCCTTTCCTCCTTCTCTCCCAACACTCTTCGCAAAAACCCAGTCAACTTTTCAATCTTTCTTTAACAATTTAACGCTATTTTTATTTTATTAGATTATTATTATTTTTTTTTTTTAGCATCATTCATGGCTCAAGTGTGTTTTGCAAACATTAGTCTATTAAGAGATGAAAATAGTAATACATTCACCATACCAATAGTTTATTTTACTATTATATATATATATATATATATACTTTTTCGTTGGAAATACGATCCAAAACGGACAAATATAGTTCAATATAGACAAAGAAACATAGAGAAATCAAAAGAACACACTTACAGTCTCTAATTTTCGGTTTGAACCGTCTTCAGGAGAGATAAGAGAGGGAAACCAACCGAGGAGTCTCCAACCGTCTCTGAACCAGTGCGCTTGGTTTCCCTCTCTTATCTCTTGAAGACGGTTCAAACCGAAAATTAGAGACTGTAAGTGTGTTCTTTTGATTTCTCTATGATTCTTTGTCTATATTGAACTATATATATATATATATTATATATATTTATATATATATATATATATATATATATATATAATACGGTACTGTTTTCTTGACCACAAAATATTAACAAACACTTTTTATTTTTCTCGGAGTTTGGTCAGGGTGAATATATGGAATCACCTTTTTGCCAACGTTTCGTCTTTATTTCAAGACATCCTCAGGGCTATAAACTAACAAAAAAACAATAAGCAATAGATATATATTATGGTGGATACATATTATAATAGATATATATTATAATATGTGTATATATATATGATTGTACTAAAAAAACAGTTTTCAATAATATGTCGCTTGGAACAGCACATGTAATGACAGTTAACGGTTGTTGTAATGTAACAGAACCCAGCCTTCAGTAAGTTCTTTTTTCAATTTGTTTATGATGTTTTTAAAGTAGAAATGACAAAGGTCCATTGTTTATTGTTTTTTTGTTAGTTTATAGCCCTGAGGATGTCTTGAAATAAAGACGAAACGTTTGCAAAAAGGTGATTCCATATATTTACCCTGACCAAACTCCGAGAAAAAGAAAAAGTGTTTGTATATATATATATATATATATTATATATATCAGTATAAGTGGGTAGCAGGTCATCTTGGAGACAGGTGGAATTAAAATATGCAGCAGCCTCTCATTAACACCTTTCTGCTGATAGTCTCTATTTTCCTCACTACCGTCTGTTGCTCTAGAGGTAATTTCCAAATACACTGGCCCAGGGACATGAGAACACACAAGCAAAACTACTGCGAAAAACTAAACGACTATATCAAAATAACAACACACTAAAAAGAAACAAGCTTTCGACCATACATTGGTCATCTTCAGGTTAAAACTATGTATAATATCATAACATATGGATGTTATATGAGTGAATGTTTATAAAAGTGGCATAGTTGTATAGCCTGTGAAAAAGGTTTTAAATAAGGACTGAAACGTTGGCAATGAGAGTTTAATTTGAACCTGAAGAAGTAACCGAGTTCCGATAAACTTTAGTTTTGTATATATATATATATATAAAGATTTCACATAAACACGTTAAATAACAATCAATGATCAAACCACAATAAGAATTGGGAAAACAAGACTAAGATTTTTCAACCGTAACTCAACCGTATCAATATATCAACCGTATTGATATATATATATATATTATATATGTATATATATTTTATTAAAAATTATGCCAATTTTAACTTTTGTTCTTTTCCGAGTTAATTTTTCAAGTTTTCTCACTATGGATTTCCACCATGACCCAGCAGTCCGAGAAGAGAAAATTACTATTCAATACAGAAGAAATCTACAAAAATTTGAGGGTGGAAATCCATAGTGAGAAAACTTGAAAAATTAACTCGGAAAAGAACAAAAGTTAAAATTGGCATAATTTTTAATAAAACATGTTTGATTGAAGGTCTGCTCCCAAAATACATACATATATATATATATATATATATATTGATCAATATATATATATACATATATCAATGATCAAACCACAATAAGAAATGGGAAAACAAGACTAAGATCTTTCAAGTCAGTTGGGTTTTTGACTCTGACGAAGACCGCTTGTTACGGTTGAAAGATCTTAGTCTTGTTTTCCCATTTCTTATTGTGGTTTGATCATTGATTGCTATTTCACGTGTTTATGTGAAATCTTTATTATATATATATATATATATATATATATATATTTATATATATCAATATATATAACTCTTCATAAATATATATCAACTCTTCGAAGCTGTCGAGGAGTCTAACCCTCCATCTCTCCACAGGAGCCCCTAAGGATCATGTTAAGAAAGAACACGGAGGTGCCCTCACTAGAAATATGCTAGTAGAGGGAACCTCAGTTTTGGCTGAGAACAGTGATCGAGGCAGGCTACAAATACTAGAGGCTCTATTAATCAAAGATTTGTGCCCCTCGCTGAACTCTCAAATCAGTGACATGTTCGTCATCCCGAGTTCTAGGACCTTCGAACCTAAAATAAAATTTGTTCGGAACTCTCCCATGTTGTGACCTGTCGAAGGTAAGAAGTGCTGGGGTGATTCAACTGTCTAACGCGTGGGTGCGCGCATGTAGCGCTGCTTTGACAGTTAAACGCTGCCACTATTTGAACTGTGCTGATTTAGTTTGTTGTTAATTTTTGGTTTATGTTTTAATTGTTTCGTTTTATTGTTTACTGTTTACCTGATGATGGCCAATGTGGCCGAAAGCTTGTTTCCCTTTAGTTTTTTAACCCAGTTTGTGTTTGTGTAGTGTCAAATATAGTTTCTTTCATTAGTTTTCTTCAAGATTGTTTTCCTATTCTTGTCATGGAATTAGGTAGATTAATTTTTGAGCTACCAGTGAATTACAAGAAAATAATAAGGCAAATAGAACATCTTTCTAAAAAGATTATTAATGCTGAAACCGTTGTGCTTTTTAACAACACTTGTTTAAATACATTATTGAAAATGACACCAAATTGAGCTGATACCTGTTTCTTAACAAGTTTCTCAATTTTTATAAATAACACTATCGTTATTTCGTCTACACAATAAAGTGCATCTCCTATGGCCGACATGTTTCCAATGATCAACATTCATCATGATGAACTTTATTCATATTCATTTATTCATAGGAGATGCACTTTATTGTGTGGACGAAATAACGATAGTGTTCTTTAGAAAAATTGAGAAACTTGTTAAGAAACAGGTATCAGCTCAATTTGGTGTCATTTTCAATGATATGTGTGTCAAAGAAGGACTGCTACCAAAATTTACGAATATATATATATATATATATCCACAAAGATATTTTAATATCCACAAGAACTATATGTATATAGTCTACAAATGAAAGAGAAAAACAGATAAAAACACATACATATATATAAAAGAACACACAGAAAAGAAATCATTGAAACTGACTACTATATTTGGATGTCCTCGTCGTCAGGAATAGATGTGAATCGCTTCAAAAGGCTGATAACGTCTCAGCCGTTATCGTGTATTCACGTTATTGCCTATCGTTATAATGACTCAATGATTCACATCTATTCCTGATGACGAGGACATCGAAATATAGTAGTGAGTTCAGTGATTTCTTTTCTGTGTGTTCTTTTGAAAATTGTTGTTTATTCAGTTCGAATAATCGTTTCATCTAATTGGTTATATATTATATATATATATATATATACAAAATTGTCACAATAACACGTGATATAAATATTCAGGTAACTCACCACAAATGATGGAAGAGAATAAAAAAACTGGAAGATCAGAAAATGTTTTTTAGACGCTAAACGGCTCATTAAAAAACCATTAATATTTTCCAAAAAAATTGAATAAAATATTAACAATTTATAAAAAGAATTTCACGTAAAGTTAATTACGGCAGAGAGAGAGAGAGAGCTTAAAACTGATTGTCTGTCCTAGACTAATGGATCACCTGCTATATTTGTAGAATTTATTGATATTTATTTATATTGTTTACATTAACTTAGATATTTTTTGAGAGAATCCACTGAAATAATGTTTAGAAGGTATAATAGAACAATTTAAATAATTTATTGACTTATATGAGATACGAGTATTATAGGAATAATATTTTTATCAAGTTAGGACATTTGTATTATATAGCCAAGAAGTATAATAATATGTTTACTTATAGTAAAGTTGAGTGTAAGCCACTCCAGATTTTTTTTTGTTGGCACCCTCTAAGTGCGGCCCTCTGGCACGTGCACCCTCCCCTCTTGCTACGTCACTGTGTGTAATAAACGTCTTGCTGTTTTCAGCCATGACTGCCGACGACGAATGGTACAACAAGAGCCTATCGGCTCTGCGCATGAACAGCTCTCACCACCCGAACCTCTCAGCGCCCATGCTGCAGTACCAGACCTAGTTGGGCCCCACCTGCTACCTGGACATGGCCAGTCGGCTGCGACACCCCGGCCCCCACTCCTCCGCCGACTTGCACACCCACTGATCACGCCATCATCAGATCACGCTATGATCACGCCCATGCCATCGTCAGCTCTGTACATAATCCAACAACTAATCTTTTTTTTTTCAGTTTAATCACTATTCAACAATTATTGAACAGTTTAGTAGAGTTTTCATGCATTCATTATTTGATAAAAAAAAAACACCCTCGTCACTTTATTATCTCTCGTCGGTGTGTGGCAGTACACTTTGATACCAATCCGCCAGTCCTGCCAACCTTTGAATGTATATAATCAAATACCCCAACTCTAGTCATGGACTAAAAAAAAAAAATTACTTATTGTATCTTGTTTATAGAGCTTTTCGTATTAAACAGTCTTATTGGTATGAGAAATCCCTCCAACAGTTTAAAAATGACTTCAATGGTATGTCCTTATACCTTTTTCTTTCAATACCAAAGACTTTTTGAAGCTATTCATATTTGGTATTTGAAATGACAGTGAAGAAACTGAGCGTAGCCTTTTTTGATTACTCACAAATGATAATTACCAACAATATACCGAAATGTTGAGAAGGAAATATAAGTTACAATGAAATGGTATAGTCATACCAATAAGGGTTAAGTTATGTCATTTTCGAAAATATTCTTTACACCCATAAATGTTTACTTTTTATCTGAGCTTCAAGCCATTGATCCTAAAGAATATCCTTTAGGATTTACTTCTAAATTAGAACTATTTCAAACAGTTGATTGTTTAAAAAAAAATTATATCCTGTTGTGATAATACCTAATAACTTTTTTTTTTTAGTATTATTTAATTCTATAAATATATTTTTATTAACCTTAAAAAATCAGCAGAAAACCAGTCGTCAAGTTTCTTGTTTTATGTGGATCTATTTTCGGCACACAATCAAATACCTGATCTCTTCAGGTTGTTAACAATTTTCTTTGATTTTGGGCATCGGCAATGCGCTATGATTTTAATTGTGTTATGTAACAAATACGAATTAATTACATAAAAATGATGCAATCAAATATTCCATTCAATTATGTAAATACTATTATTAACCATGTATAGTAAAACCGTAATTTGACGGACTAAAAAAAAAAAAAAACCGTTAAATCTGTCGTACACTTGTATGGTTGCTGTATCCTTGTTTAATTGTATAGTAATTGTCAGAAAACTTTGGTGTTTATGTGTTTTTATGGAGTTATTTATATAAAACAAATTGAACAGCATCCATAAATGTGTAAGAAATTGAATAAAAATGGCTAAATATTTATTTAAAGAACTGGAGGAAACTGTCATAGACTCGTGTTATAACCTTCCTCATTGTTATAGAACAAATAAAATAATAGAAGATATTTAATGAAATGAAAATAAGGTAATGACTGAAAAGATTTAATATAAAATAATGATAACATCAAGCAGGTTATAAATACAGAAAAAAATATATTTAAAAAAAAATTGTCATAATTTTAAAAGTAAGAAAAGGTATTACAGGAGACGGTGTAATACACACTGAGCAGTTATTAAGGTCAAATTGAAACAAATCTAGTGAATATTGAAGTAGGACTGGTGTTTAGTCGTATTTTTATCGGGTAGTTGGAAATTTTTTCACTGTCTGAGAAAATGAATAAAAACCTGAAATGAGTTACTTGAAGTTCCGTTGAATCAAAGTTTTTACTGTAATTGATAATCTAAACTCAATATAAATGGTTGATTTGTATAGATTAATACAGCAGTGAAATGCTAGAATTAAATTGGACTAATGATGCGTGACGAATCATTCTAACGGAACACTTTGACCAGTCAGGTAATTATCGTTATGACAGTCACTGCTTTTAAATAGTTCTTAATCATTAAAGTGAATGTTTAACAACTAAGTGCATTCATGTGTTTAGGAAGTTAAACAATTGTAAAATATAATACCTGAATGTATTGTGGTTAGTTACGTTATAATAAAACTAACCTCAAATAAATCATACTTGTTAACAAGGAATGAAACCTTCTGCATGGTTTTGTAGTCTGGTGGATACTTGGTCAGATTAGAATCCATACATGAATTCAGGCTTCTATCTGTCCAACATTATCGTTGACTGGTTATAGATATGTTTCTGGTTGTGATGACGGCTACTTACATGAAGCACTATTTACGATGTCATTTGAGGCTCTATTTACGATGTCGACCCGTATCATAGTAGTTAAAGTTCGCAGCCTTCCGGTTACTTTTCATCTCTTTTATTCCTTAACTTTGTTCCTCTTTTGAAATATCTCTATAAAGCCTCTTCCTCGAGCCGTCGGTCACCATCTATGCTTCAACCCTCCTTCACCTTATCAGTGAATAACTCCACCATAAACCTCAGTGGGAGCTCAATCCCCATCTGGACTTATTATATGTGTTTAGTGTTCTAAAGCTGATTTCATATATTTGATGTGCCTATTTACTAGAAATAATTTGTGTTTTTATCTTATATAGAAAAAAAGAACAGCAAAAAAACTACTATTATAAAAAGTGATCCCAAATTAAATTTACTTGAGATCATTTCATTTTCATAATCAATTTTAATATAACCTTAAACCAATTTCATTCAACTTTTCTAATTTTACGATTTGTTCTTAATAAATTTATTATTCTGAAAATATATTGTATTTAAAAGAAGAAACATTATTTTGCATGTCGTTTTATATTCATTATTGTATGGATGTTTGATTATTTGTTGTAAGAAATTATTATGTGGATTATATTTTGTTTAAATTTTTATAAATAGTTTTGTAACTTTTTTGGGTTTTTATTAGGTATTGTTTTGGTGAAATTGTTCAGTTTGAAGAAAAGAAAATGAGGTTGTGCTTGGATTTTGAAAGTAATCTAAAGAAAATCACGCGTAACTTATTTAATACACGCAAATTAAAATAGAAATGCATCAGTTATTATTTGTCTCGTAATTGTTGTAAACCTTAGTGAATTTTCTAAAAGAAACATATTCTACCAGATTACAAATCATGTTCCAAAAGTAAAAATACATTAATTAATTATTTGTGAAATAAAATATCGCAATTAAAATTTAAATTGATAAAATAATTAACTAGATCGAGATTAATACAACTGCTAATACAAATTAATTCAAATGACACAGTTTTTTTAGTCTTTTGGGGTTCCCGATTTAATCTATTGTGGTGTTTACCTAGAATGCTGGCATTTTAGAATCAAAAGTAAATTAATATCACTGTAATAAAGTAAAATTAAGGAATCATTAAATATTAATTGCAAAATAGATAAAATTTGAAGACGAAGTATTGTCAAGAACTGAAAAGTCAGCACTATTAATTAAGCGTTAATTAGGCTTAAAGTGTTAAATCATTCATTATAACTGGTGAGGTTGTTTTCTTTGTTTAGTTTTATTTTAAATTCCGGTGCGTTCACAGCTTACCAATGTTCGTATCTGTATGTATTAAATTACATAATTAAGATATTATTATTGACTGTCATGCCTCGTCTGTAGCTGGTGGGGTCGCTCCACCGTTTTCGCAATGGCTGCATTGTCGGTGGGACTGGCCTTGCCTTCCAAAATCACGGATATAAATGCCTATTTTAACACAATGGTGCCAATATATGCCTAAATTTCTCACCTAATAGTTTTTTAATCTGTTTTTTGTCTTTTCCAATTCAAGTCGTCTCTGTCTTGTCGTCTTTTAATGTTTTTTATTGCTTTTTAAATATGATGTCTGTCTGGTGCTGGATTTGTTCGTTTATTAGGTTATCAGTTCTATGTTAATACATTTCCATTTCTTCTATTATATTTAGTCTTTTACCTTTTTGTCCTATTTTAATTAATTCTATTGATTGTTCGATACTGCCGAGTTCATGTCCGTGTTTTTTTAAATGGTTAGCATGAAAACTATTAGGTAGGAAATTTAGACCATTGAGTTAAAATAGGTATTTATATCCATGATTTTGGAAGGTAAGGTTATACCTTTTTCACCATACCTTCTTCTCAGGTAAGGTATTACTTCACCAGTGATAGACGAGGTATGATGGTTGATAATAATATCTTATTTACTAACCTCTGTAGCACTAACATATGCATAAATCTACATAATTAAGTTACTGCTTATCTCTTTTTTGTTTTAACTTATCCCGTTTAGAAATGTCTCACCTAAATTTCGTTGATTGGTTTCTTTTCAATAGTTTACTGTATTCTTTTTGTTGTTATAATTTTCAATAGTATCCATTCATTTTTAAAGAAAAAAAAAACAAAACAGGAAGTGATTTACAACCTATTTTAAACTACTTCATTTAATGTGGTCAAACTCTGGTTTATTATATATATACCTTTGGGCCCTATTGTATTGAGATTACATTATGTTTAAAGGAAAATATACTTTATTTAGTTATATAGTATACGATTAACACTTTTAAGTCCACCGTAGAACGACATTCCATCATGAAACACATAAATAAATACAAGTCACATATTTCCGATTGTTAGTCTGATTATTTACTAATTTATTTACATTTAGCATATCAAAACTAATAAGCATACAAGTTTACAGGGTTTTGTAAATGTATCCCGAAGCCATATATACTCGATAACCAGTCGGAAATGTTCTTTAATCGAAGCTACGGAGTCTCGTAACCTTGCGCAGCGTAACCTCCTGAATGGTTTCTTAATGAAATACTGTAAACAGGCGTGTTGTTAAACTCTTCAATTATTGTAATAAAACTGATTCATTCTTTATAAACTATTAATTAATTTGATTGTTGATATGAGTGAATACAAAATCATGCTCTTTGAGGTATCAAGAACAATTATAATAATTGCATTCAATTCTCAATTCATTTGACATAATTATCTACTGTTCCATCATTAAATAACATCATACAAATATGTAAGTGATATTTATAGCATAATTTATGATTCGTAATTAAATGTTAGAGTTCAAAGTTCAAAGGTTGAAGAACGCTGATCAGTCTATATTAACACTTGGCTTTCTTTTCAATATTTTATAGTAATCTTGTTGTTGTTTTTTTTTTCATTCATAGACTAATTTTTCTGCCTTCGATAGAGATTTAAAGTTCGAAAACGAATCGACTTCTGATAAATAAAATTTATTATATACGTATATATAATAAGAATTAAAAGTAAATACGTGAAATAAAAAAAAAAACATTATCTAAACCACAATACGATTTCTAAAAATGGGACTAAGATTTTTTGTAGAAAATAACTGGTTAGGTGTATTATATAACAGAAATACGTTTTACATCTGGAGTAATTAATTTATCTGATTTATGTTGAGAGAATTTATTTTTCATTCTTCTTTCTTTTTAATGTCGTTATATGTAAAGTCATATATATTACTCACTGTTTGTTAATATTTATTTGAATGATCCAGCATAAACTAATTAATAGGTATTCCAAGTTTCACCTGTGCGCAAAACATTGATACAAGAACATCAGAGTTCTGTAAGTATATAGTAAATGATGAAACCACAATATGAAAATGGGAAAACAAGATTAAGATTGAGTTGGGTTTTTGACTCTTGACGAAGACCGCTTGTTCGGTTGAAAGATCTTAGTCTTGTTTTCCCATTTCATATTGTGGTTTCATCATTGATTGTTATTTCACGTGTTTATGTGAAATCTTTTTATAAGTATATAGATATAGATGTGTTATCTAATCGGGATTCGGTCAAATTTTCTAGGTTCAAAAATCAAACTCTCATTGTCGACGTTTCGGTTTTTCAAAGGCAGAAGTAAGAATTTTTTGATTGAGAAAATGAATTTTACATTATTTAAAGAAATAACAATTTTAACTGGACAAAACCTTCGATTAGACTGTTTTGCCTGGAGACAAAGGAAAGATTGTTGTTTCTTTAAATAATGTAAATTTCATATTCTTAATCAAAAAATTCTTACTTCTGCCTATCAAAAAGGTTTTAAAATAAAACCGAAACGTCGACAATGAGAGTTTGATTTTTAAACCTAGAATCCCGATTAGATAACACACCTTTTCTATCAAACGGTCGATATATTATTGAATCTGTAATATATATATATATATATATATATATATATATATATAGATAGATAGATAGATAGATAGATACGGCAATCCATGAATTATGGTCGTCATTACGTTTCTGAATCCAATGCATGCTAGAAAACTCATGAATTGAAATCTTCAATATTGTTATATTTATTTATTGTATGGCTTATTCTCCCTCCACACTCTAGTGAACCATTACTATATTCTTAATATTTTTGTATGTAAATACTTTTAAAAACGTACCCTATCATTATATTAAAATAAAAATCGATATTATCTATTCTTTGAGCATTTAAATATTAAAATGGTTATGTTTTTTTTTAATAAGTTACATAATGGTATTTTGCTTTGCAATGTAGTAAGTAGTTTTAAATGGTATATTGTGTTATTCAGTTAACTAACAAACACTCTATACGCGTTAAGCCTTGTAGCACAAAGGCTAAACGTCCATGAAGTTGACGTCTAGCCTCGTGGCGCAAAGGCTAAACGTCTATGGAGTTGTCATTAAGCCTCGTGGCACAAAAACTAAACATGTATGAAGTTGACGTTACAGCTCGTGGCACAAAGGCTAAACGTCTATGAATTTGCCGTTAAGCCTCGTGGCACAAAGACTAAACATGTATGAAGTTGACGTTAAACCTCATGGCACAAAGGCTAAACGTCTATGAAGTTGTCATTAAGCCTCGTGGCACAAAGACTAAACATGTATGCAGTTGACGTTAAACCTCGTGGCACAAAGACTAAACGTCTATGGAGTTGTCATTAAGGGCTGAGCGTCTGTGAACACAGATTAAACCTTGTCGCACAAATGGTGAGTCCATGACATAAAGATTAAAACTTATGGCACAAAAGCTAAGTCCATGACACATTAAAGGCCATATATGTTTATTTTAACATAGATTACCCATACAATTTCTGAATCACATAATAAACACTTGAATTATATGAAGCAAGTTTTTGGGTTTGGAAGTTGTTACAATAACCACACAAACCTGAGAGTGTCGTTTGAATAGTTCATTCAATTCAGATGACTTCTACAAACCTGAGAGTGTCGTTTGAATAGTTCATTCAATTCAGATGACTTCTACAAACCTGAGAGTGTCGTTTGAATAGTTCATTCAATTCAGATGACTTCTACAAACCTGAGAGTGTCGTTTGAATAGTTCATTTAATTCAGATGACTTCTACAAACCTGAGAGTGTCGTTTGAATAGTTCATTCAATTCAGATGACTTCTACAAACCTGAGAGTGTCGTTTGAATAGTTCATTCAATTCAGATGACTTCTACAAACCTGAGAGTGTCGTTTGAATAGTTCATTCAATTCAGATGACTTCTACAAACCTGAGAGTGTCGTTTGAATAGTTCATTCAATTCAGATGACTTCTACAAACCTGAGAGTGTCGTTTGAATAGTTCATTCAATTCAGATGACTTCTACAAACCTGAGAGTGTCGTTTGAATAGTTCATTCAATTCAGATGACTTCTACAAACCTGAGAGTGTCGTTTGAATAGTTCATTCAATTCAGATGACTTCTACAAACCTGAGAGTGTCGTTTGAATAGTTCATTCTTCAATTCAGACGACTTCTACAAACCTGAGAGTGTCGTTTGAATAGTTCATTCTTCAATTCAGATGACTTCTACAAACCTGAGAGTGTCGTTTGAATAGTTCATTCAATTCAGATGACTTCTACAAACCTGAGAGTGTCGTTTGAATAGTTCATTCAATTCAGACGACTTCTCTCAAGCAATTCCCTTATTGGTAACCAAAGGGTTTATAACTCATCCTTACTTATGACTTTATCTTCCACTCAGCTCTCGTGTCTACCAATTAACAAAAAAAAAAACATCTTCTCAAAAAAATGTATCAAATATCATATATAAATAACAAAATATATATATTTTATTTTAGAGTTATATCGAAGTATCTTTTTGATGCTAAAAAAAAAAATGTAAAATTTCCTTTTGACGTGTGACATTAACTCTGTAAATGAGACGTCTGTACACGTGTGATGCATTGATGTAAGAACATGTTCCTAGTGTAAATACAGTAGTTATTTTTAAAATTCAACTTCGTTTCTAAAGGTTGCAAAGTCTTAATATTGAGGCTAAAGCCATCTTTTAATGGATAAGTGTAAATATTTCTTTGTTAGATATTGTCTGATATTTCCCTTGTATGTTGATATACATGTTACTATTGGCCTTTAATTATATGAACAAAATATATATATATAAAACTGTACAGTAAGCAGTAATATGGATTTGTATTATAACACACTACACCTTTTATATATAATTTTTGATTTTTTTTTTTAATCTGTTTTCGATTTTGATGTAGATATTATCTAATTTTAAAAACTTGTCCCATTTTTGTAGCTAGTGATTTTACCAGTGATGCACCATTTAGATCCTGTTGTAAGAATAATCCAAAAAAAACCTTTTTGAGAAATAATGAAAAAAAAACATTTTTCTGGTTACAATAATTTGTACCACTATAGTCCCTTGGAGCTGTCATAGGATGGCTATAGGCATCATTTGGTTGCTTATCTATGTTGATTAATTTAATGAAGTATGTGTATTATGTAAAGGAATCGTACCGATGTAATGTGTATATAGAAAATGGCATAATAATCACAGTTTTACTCCAGAGTATATGTTATTTAAACCAGTGTGTTTTCAGCTTGATATTTTCTGTGGAAATGGATATGTTGCTTTGTCAGACCGCCCATCTGCTGTTAATTATAACAATTGCTGACAACACATTTATAATTAGGTGTGACTAATTTTCTTTTGTATAATGAGTAATGAAAGATCCAATTTCATTGATCAATAATTCAATAAAATCAATATAATCATTTATAACTAATTTTTTGAGTAAAGTTTATGAGTAAAGAATGATCCAATTTCATTGATCAATATTTCAATAAAATCAGTATAATTATTTGTGACTAATTTTTGAGTAAAGTTCATAAGTAAAGAATGATCCAATTTCATTGATCAATATTTCAATAAAATCAATATAATTATTTGTGACTAATTTTTTGAGTAAAGTTTATAAGTAAAGAATGATCCAATTTCATTGATCAATATTTCAATAAAATCAGTATAATTATTTGTGACTAATTTTTTGAGTAAAGTTTATGAGTAAAGAATGATCCAATTTCATTGATCAATATTTCAATAAAATCAGTATAATTATTTGTGACTAATTTTTGAGTAAAGTTCATAAGTAAAGAATGATCCAATTTCATTGATCAATATTTCAATAAAATCAATATAATTATTTGTGACTAATTTTTTGAGTAAAGTTTATAAGTAAAGAATGATCCAGTTTCATTGATCAATATTTCAATAAAATCAGTATAATTATTTGTGACTAATTTTTTGAGTAAAGTTTATAAGTAAAGAATGATCCAATTTCATTGATCAATATTTCAATAAAATCAGTATAATTATTTGTGACTAATTTTTTGAGTAAAGTTTATAAGTAAAGAATGATCCAATTTCATTGATCAATATTTCAATAAAATCAGTATAATTATTTGTGACTATTTTTTGAGTAAAGTTAATAAGTAAAGAATGATCCAATTTTATTGATCAATGTTCTCATAAAATCAATCAATAGGTAACAATAATAAACTACATTTTATTTCATTCATTGTCAAGTTTTATTTTGTTTTTCTATTGTTCAAAAGGAAGATTTGAGAAGTTGGTAGATTTAATTAATAATTCATAATAAAATACAATTCAGTTTTCATTCAGAATGTAATACATTCTAGATTTATAAACAAAATAAATCATTCTAAATTATCAACATAATTAATTATTTTATTAAAACAAATAATCTACAACAAATGTTTTATGCGTAGCTTTTAAGAAATATATTTTAAACTATATAAAGAAGAAAAGAAATTTCTCTTTCTTCATTTACAAGAATTTCTTTGAAGTTGTGGGGAAAACTAAAAATTTTAGAACACAACTTTTTTACGACATACTGGTAATTTTCCATGCAAACGAAAAAAGTTTGACTTTTAGCTGGACTTTACGATGATTGACCTGAATTGATTGTACTTGTCATGTGTTATCTAATAATATATCGGATATAATATATTTCCTGCACCGCACCAGAACTGTTCAACATCTTGTACCAAGGAGGGACCACAGAGATCATACATCTTTCATTTCCGACTGTCTACAATCTTGGCACAGTTATTCACAATTCTTCCGCTTCCTATCCTCAATATCAAACTCTTTTTATCTTAAATGATCCACTTACAATTTTTCATAGAAAACTCCCCAACTTTTTGGGTTCCTTTTCCAGCTCATTCTACCTTGAATTGGTAGTTAATTGGCATTTCATTTCACTTTTCGACTATTTTCACACGAATTCTATAAAAATGAAAACTTTTATAAAAAAAATCTGGAGTGGCCTACACTCAACTTTACTATAAGTAACTTAATATTAAATTTCTTCAGTATATAATATATAACGTCTCATTTAAGCATAACGTAAACATCTAAATGGGATATGATTATTAGTCTTTCATTCCTGAGGTAGTACAGATAGTGATTGAAGGACATATCAATTTATAAGCTTATTTTTGTACATCACACAGCTGATGCAAATAATTTCATTAGTATAACTATAGTAGTAATAACATTTTTGAAAAACCAAAGTGAACATTTCTTAATACGAAATATTCTCCTACAAGAGAACATGGCATTTGTTCAAATAGCCAGTGGGTTTCTTACATCGTTTATTTGACATCCTTCTACATTGAATATTAAAGTAAAATTTTCACATTTAAAAGAGGAAAATACCCTTTTTCTCTCTGAAAAACATCTTAAACAGGGAAGAAATGTTATTTTAAGATGATTTATAATTAAAGATGTACGATAATTACATTTAATAATCTCTAAACGAAAGATTTCAATTTTGAATTATCTTTTACATTTTCGGTCTTTTATAGAATTATTATACTGGGAATTTTATGGCTTCTTAGTATTTAATAAGATCATTTTCCTTCCCCTTTCTCAAATAACATATATACGATTTTTTTCTGAGTGAGTGTTATCCTTTTCCTGCCTCCTGTACTCTGTTATAAGTTTGCTATGAATGTATATTGAGAAAAAATATATTAATAATTAGCCAGTTTACATACTCAAATCGAAGTCAAAGCCAGCTATTCAATATAATTTAAATCTTTTATAGTTGGGAGCTTCTAATTTTTGAAAATAATAAATATGAACTATTAGACTAGAATTATAAAAAAAAAACTGGATATTTTTCAACAAACATAAGTCCTCTTTCTTGAGGAAAGAGTCCATTCATTACATTTCAATATCATGGAAAGGTACTACATACATTCACAATGATAATGTAATTGTAACTGATATGGAGTTTTGCTCAAGAGTGCAATATATAGATTTATTAAAGCATTTTATGAGACAAATCCGTGCGTCTTGTACTCTGTTATAAGCTTGCAATGAATGTATATTGGGAAAAAATATATTAGTAATTAATCAGTTTACATACTCAACTCAAAGTCGAAGCCATCTATTCAATATAATTTAAATCATTTATAGTTGGGAGCTTCTAATGTTTGAAATAATAAGTATGAACTATTAGACTAGAATCGTCTAATTTTATCCTAGTGGTTTTGCTCAAGAAATTCTAAGTCAATGTAAACATTGTAAAAAAAATATAAAAAATTCGACAAGTATAGCAGGTGATCCCTTAGTCCAGGATAAACAAACAGTTTATATAGCTTTATTGTTCTTTCCCGTAATTAAAACTTCATGAATTTTTTTTATTAATTAATTGCTAATTTTTTGTTCCATTTTTGGTCAAATTTTCATCATTCTTTAATGAGCCGTTAGAGTTAAAAAAACATTTTCTGAAAACAGAAATCCTAATATAACGCCCCTTTGGTGAATGTAATTTTGAAAAAAAAATAACTCAAATCATTTTCCATACAATGTTCTATTTTTAAGCATAGTTTAATTTTGATCCGTCAAACGGTATGACTTGTATAACTGTCACAAGTTTTGGGATTGAATTATAAGACAAAATTTTACATTTTATTGTAAAAAAAAAAATTTTCCGTTGTTTTAAAATGCTGAATATATTTTTCATTTCTTCCATTTGTAACCTCAAAGATAATGTTAGAATTTCAAAACTCTAGGGTTATCAGTTTGGGAGAAAAAAAGTTTTCTAAAAAAGGTTTTTGGCTAAAAAAGTGACTTTCCCATCATGTATAATTCTTCCAAAACAATCGGGATCTTCGTCTTTATGGGGCCTATTTTTGTGTAAAATATCAACTTGATCCATCAAAGATTCTGGACCGTAGCGTGGCAACAAGCAATGCTAACACACTCACCCACCCAGCCAACCCAACTTCATAAAACGACTTCTGGTACCTCAAAACATGTAATTCCGTCAAAATCTCGAGATTGAATTTTTTCATAAACTAGATACTACGATAAATGCTTCCATTTTTATCGTATTCTCGTGAGAGTTGTCGAATCATGAACAGTATATTGTAGGTGAACTGAATGTGTTATTTTTTCTTCATTTTCATTGTAGTCGTGTTTGATAATAGTCAAAATGACATAACGAAAACGATAAGTTTGCTTAATTTGATAAAAGTTTCCATTTTCATATAATTCGTGTGAAAGTGGTCGAAAAGTGAAGGAAAATGCAGTAAATTTACAAAATTTTAGATTTTTTTCTTTATTTTCATAGAAGTGTCTTCAGAGTAGTGAAATGTGATTACTAAGATGGTAAGTTTGCTTAATTTGTTAACTTTTTCCATATTCATAGTATTCATCTGAGATTAGTTAAAACGTGATCAGTAACTTGATAAATTTGAAGAATTCGATATATTTTTCACTTTTCATACCATTTATGTGAGTATAGTGGAAAGGTGAACAGTAA
Organism: Hermatobates lingyangjiaoensis; assembly: GCA_026182355.1. NCBI lineage: Eukaryota > Metazoa > Arthropoda > Insecta > Hemiptera > Hermatobatidae > Hermatobates > Hermatobates lingyangjiaoensis. The sequence goes on along the minus strand of JAPFBL010000173.1, from coordinate 143,060 downwards.
TAATGGAAATTTGGAAATAATTAAAATTCTTTTTAAATTTGAATAAAATTGTCTGAGTATATAAACATTGTTATGAATAATACGGTAAGTCTGCTTAATATGAACATTTTTTCAACTTTTATAGTATTCGTCTGATTGTAGTCAAAGCTTGAACAGTAATGTGGTAGTTGGTCTGAATTTGGCATTTTTTTTCGTTTTCGTAGTGTCATGTTAGAATCGTGAAAAATGACAAGTCGAATAGACAATGTTTCATAAATTTGACAAAAATTGTTCTTTTTTCATAGTATTTGTGTAAAAAAATAGTCGAAAAGTGATGCAGTAAATTTTCAGTATTTTATATTTTTCTTTATATTCATAGTAGTCGCTTCAGAATAGTCAAAATTTGATGACAAATATGGAAAGCTTGCTTAATTTGATAGGTTGTAACATATTCTTAGTATAAAACTGAGAATAGTCAAAACGCTAAAACATTACAGTAGGTTTTGAGGAATTTGATAAATTCTTCCATTTTCATTGTATTCGTATGAGAATAGTTGTAAAAAAATAGGATACGGGAAATTTCAATTTTATTTTATTTTCATACAATTTGTAGTTGAATAATAAAAATGTTAAGAGTTACACCGTAAGTGTGCTTAAATTGATAAATGCTTACGTTTTAGTATTTGCCTTAGAGTTGTCAAAACATATGAGAAAAGCAATGGAAAAATTCCATTACTTGAGTTTCGTAGACTTATCGCAAGGACATATTTGGCAACATCTCCATTTCTGACCCGAAATCCTGTGGCAGACCACGCCAGCTGAGCACTAAAAGATTTCCAGATGGCATCAGAAGACGCATTCATGGTCATTTGACCGAAAGAACGGAGGATAGAAGGCAGAGGAAATGTACTCTTTGTAAAAAAAAAATGCCAGAAAGCAATGCAGAAAATATAATGTAGGCTTACACGTAGACTGCTTCAAAGAATGGCACAAATATTGCATTTTTTTTATTGAATAATATTGTAAATTATATCTTTCAACTTTAATTATTACCCTATTGTTATTGTTACCTTCATTAATTATCCTATTATAATACTACATCATGTTAAAATACTTGTAGCTATGATAAATATTCAAAATAATAAAATTTTTCTCCCATGTGTTGGTTCAACTCTGTAGTGCCGTAATCACAAAATGGGATCTGATATAAAAAATGAAATATTAGATAAACTGGTTTTAAAAAATTGTTTGGAGGTATTATGAGATAATAATGAATCATAATAACAATATTCTATGCAAAATGTTTAGAAAAAAAATTTGGTTCTTAATGGGTTATACAAAGCTATAACCTGATGCAGTGTTGTCCTCACATCTGCTATACAAAAACAGGTCCTAATCAGACTTCATCCTAAATAATTATTCTAATTATAAACTAACATTGCTACACCATTGTTACTAATTATTCAAAATTATTTGTGCAAAGAAACAGAGTATTATACACATTGGTCACTTTAATAATTTATTAAAATGAAAAAATATTTCTAATTCTTAATTACACAAACGAATCATGTTTGAAACATGAAGTTCATATGATAACAAATAATGGATAATTACATGTTTTTATTAATTCATGATTACTAATTACTCATAGGTATATACTGAATGAAATAATTCTTTAATCAGGTTGGTCAGTTTATCTAAATTATTACAATATGACTAATTCTCATTTACAAATATTTCAAAGTTGTTTACTCAACGAAATTGTTTAGTAAACTTCCTAATCATAATAACTCATTTATTGAAGAAAAAAAAATATTTTAAGGATATAAGTATTACTTAGTGGTCTGGGATTAGTGGTGCCAAAATCATTTTTAAGGTTACACTGTTGAAGGTATTCCCTCATTTGTTGTCGGTTGGAGAATTTGTTTCTGTTGTGGAGGCTAAAGTGTTTATTAAATTGTATGGTGCTGATAAACTCTATGTGGTACTGTTTCAAACTTTTTTTAAAACTGTAATTTTAAGTATTTCCATTATTTAATATACATTAAAACAAGTCCGGTGATGTGATGTTCATTGATCGGCTGTTTGTTTTAATTTTAACCATCTCTTTCAACTTATTAATTGTTGTAATGTAACTTATTCAAAGAAAGTTTAATTTCTTACTTCCTAATAATAGTGTTTCAGTTATGCCATATGATATTGAATTAAAGAAGTTCACTGCACTGTAAGTGGTTTATTTTATTTAATTCTAAATTGAATATATTTCGACATTATGTGTTTTGATGATTAAAATATACAATAAGTTTCAGCATTACATATTTTGTTTGTTAAAATATAACTCTGAGTAGATACGTACTATGTAAACTGTTCATTTAATTTGTATATCACTGCTGTTTAATTATTGCGTACTTTCTTTTCAGATTGTAAAGTTTAAAGGATTGATAATGTCCTCTACTAAATCGAGAGGTAAGTAATTACTTTTATCTGAAAACCAAAACAAATAAGTTCTCTTCTACGCAATTACCATTTTTACCAAGTAGAACTTTATTGGTGAGTTTAATTAAAGAACTTTTTCTAGATTAATGTTACTTACGATAGAATTTCAAGTTTACTTTTATAGTCTAACTAGCCGTAAAGTTTTCTCAAATGGTATTTTTATAAATGTAATAGTTACGGCAGTTTCTAAATTGAAGGAAGTGATTTATCCATTATAGTTTGATATATTAGTTCGCATTATGTATTGTTCATATAGATAAAGCAGCAAGAGAATTTCTCATGTGGTAAATTGTTTATAATATTTGCGATTTCCTCTTTCAGGAGCTATTCCGCTATTCCATATTGTAGTTTTTAAGTAAAAAAAACTTTGTTCGTTATGTTCAAAATTTGTAAATGATTTACGAGAGCTTACAGTTTACATTTTTTTAAATGGCATTTAAATTGATCTGTAAGGCAGTGTATTATCACTAATATAATCTGAATATTGTTAGTTACATTAGTGTTGTACTTTGAATTCAATAGGTTATTATTGTATTATTTGAATTGTCTTTATTGAATTCAGGAATAAATAATGTTCCATGCTTTTTGATGAACTCCATATTCAGTTGGAACAACAGAGGCAGTTAGATTTGCATTAAAGCACATAGTTTATCAGTGGCATTGTATCAGTAAGTCTGGATTTGATGTATATGCGTTTCTTTTTTAAAATTTAGGAAAAAACCTGCAAGTCTTCTCAAATTAATCACTGTTAATTTTCCATAAATAATTAAAATCAAGCTGTAATTTTAAGTAAAAAATGTCATTACTTCATAATATTTTTTTTATCTTGTAAATACAACTTCCTAACTTCTTCAAGGCAGACGAATTATTAACTTAACCTTTTTTAAAAAATAATATTAAAGAACTGCATTGATCATTTTTAAACTGAGAATAAAACTCCCCCTTGTAATCAGTTTTAAATAGTGCTATGTATTTCCTGAAAGATTAATTTTTAAAGAAGTTATTTATAACCTTGAAGGAGATCAATTCTTGGTTGAAAGCTGGTTAGTTGTGTTTATAGAGTAATAAAAATTGATTATGAAGTATATAAATGTGTTTTAATTAAATACGAAATAAAACAATCCGAAGACAAACAAAATTGATTATAATGGTTATTTGAGAGTGACTATAGCACTGCGTATTAAAAAATAACTATTGTACTTTCTCCCTTCTGAACTAAAGTACCCCAGCAGTTAGCTTCAACGCCTCCAAGAAGCTCAGCACTTTTGCTCGTTCCAGCAATTAAAGTTTTTCGATGGTTTTGATGAGAGCCCAAAGAAAACTACCTCTGTGCAGCGAAGTTACCTAATCTTCACAAACCATCATTGATAATGTCCATTCAGGCTCCCTATGTTTAAGGAGAAAGTAACTTCCTTTCTCCTTCTTCGGGTCCTCAGGTGCACTTGTGGCGCTTAATCACTCCATTACTACCCCAAATAAAATTGATAATGATGTATGTTTATATTAAACATATTTTAATACTAAAAAACATGTAAGGTTCAGAATCATTGGTTGGTAATGTAATATCATTGAGTATGATGTCTCAATTTTTTGTTGTACATAAAAGAACATTAAATTTGATTTCTTTTTTGAAACAAAACCATATGACTAAGGATTATCAATTTGAGAAAGCATTTTTTTACTTTAATATAAGTAAAGTATACTGATCGTGAAAAAAATTTGATCTCCAGATTTTGACGAAATTACAAGTTTGAGGTCCCTAAAGTATTTTTTTTTGTTTGCAAACTTGACTTCATTATACCATAGAATATACCAAAATATATGTACCAATATATCTGCTATCATGAAAGTTTGAAATAATTGTATTTTTTTTTTTAATTGCTATACTGATGATCACTTTAATTTTCAGGAAGGCCTCCGAAAAACAAAGCATGTTGTACCTGGTGTTCAGAGTCAAAACAGTCTCTTAAATATATTCTACCTACCCAATATGGAAAAAAGGAATTTTGTTCGGAAACATGTTTATCAGAATTCAGAAAGGGCCACAATAAAGTAAGTTTTTAAATTGCACTGTCTTTTATGTAGAAATGCAAAATTACTCTTTTTAGAAGAAAGTAAATTGAAAATGGTATCATAGATCACTTCTCTTGAATTATTCTAAGAGAAGTGAGTTAAACATATAAGAAGATAAAAGTTTATATAGATATGATTTGTTATAGATATTTATATATAACAAGATTTCACAGTAAGTAAAATCTTTCAACCAAAACAAGTATTTTTTAGAGTAACGATACTGAGTAGAGTGACACTGAGAATTTCACGATACTTGAGTAGATTGAGACATTGAGAGTCTCACGATACTTGAGTAGAGTGAGACACTGAGAGTCTCCCGATACTTGATTAGATTGAGATAGTGAGAGTCTCACGATACTTGAGTAGATTGAGACATTGAGAGTCTCAGGATACTTGAGTAGAGTGACACACTGAGAATTTCACTTTACTTGAGTGGAGTGAGACACTGAGAGTCTCACGATACTTGATTAGATTGAGATAGTGAGAGTCTCACGATACTTGAGTAGATTGAGACATTGAGAGTCTCACGATACTTGAGTAGAGTGAGACACTGAGAGTCTCCCGATACTTGATTAGATTGAGATAGTGAGAGTCTCACGATACTTGAGTAGATTGAGACATTGAGAGTCTCAGGATACTTGAGTAGAGTTAGACACTGAGAATTTCACTTTACTTGAGTGGAGTGAGACACTGAGAGTCTCACGATACTTGAGTAGATTGAGACATTGAGAGTCTCAGGATACTTGAGTAGAGTAAGACACTGAAACTCTCCCGATACTTTAGTAGATTGAGATATTGAGAGTCCCACGATACTTTAGAGTGAAACACTGAGAGTCCCACGATATTTAAGAGTGAAACACTGAGAGTCCCACGATACTTTAGAGTGAAACACTGAGAGTCCCACGATATTTAAGAGTGAAACACTGAGTGACTCACGATACTTGAATAGAATGAGACACGGGCGAAGAACACTCAATCCAAACAATGTTTGTTTTCCCAGATACAGCAAACATTTAGCGAGTTCAGTTTTTAGTATAAAAAGTTCAGTATTTGGTTTTAGCATTGGTCATACCCTAGATTTATACTAGGATTTTGTAAACAGGTTGTTGTTTTGGTTCTGTTCTAAGGGCGGAAAGTGTGTTTCATTTGTAATTTTGGACTCAGTTTACTAATGAGCGGTGAGCCGCTACACGAGAGTTCCAAATTTCATCTCACTCAATTTAATTAGAGTGGACGGGAGGTTAACCGATTGGCGACATACTCCCCTCTGTATTGGTAGGTCCGAGGTTCAATAGCCACTTTGGCCCTCGATTTATTCACGTGGGAAGTGGGTAAATCTGGTCACGTCTTCTCTCTTAGAGGACGTTAAGCTGTCGGTCCCGGGCCTGTACGATGTCAAGTACTCGTTAAAGATCCCTACTCTAAATACACTTCAGTTAGGCAACATTTAGAGCATCTAATATAGATTCAATCTTCATTGTGTTATATCACAAAGGGCCAATGTTCGGTCTATGTGTGTTTCCTTATAGGACTGCCACTACAACCTAACCAAATTAGAGGAGGGATCTTTTACTAGCACCTGATATTATACAGGCTTGGAACCAACAGGAAAAATCTACAGTATTGGCTAAGATTTGAGCCTGTACCTGGAATACAGAAACTTGCTACCTGTTTGCTGTCACCTGAACCCGTTCTGATAAATTTCTATTTTCTTTTATATAGGAAATATCTATAATTTGAATGTATGAGTAAATACCTCACTGTATGTGACCGCACAACTATTGTTTTATATTATGAGGGGTTATTTGCTTTTTACAGGGCTCCTGCGTGGAGTGTGAAAGCAGTTTACGAGGCAACCCTATCCGACTGGAAATAGCCCATGGGTCTCCAAAAGACTTCTGCTCCTCCCAATGTCTGGCTACATATCAAGACAAGAATCCACCTTCACCCAAAACCAAAACTGGTAATAATTTGTTGAGATATCAATCAATATTTAGTTATATTATTCATAATCATGAAGGGGTTGAGCTGTGAAATATTAGCTCGTATAGACCGCATTGTTATCGTGAGAGGTTCAACCTCACACGACACAAGTGCCAGCTTGTAGTGCTTGTCTTCTAGAAGAGGAAAGCTAAGAAGATATTCTTCTTGAATGCTCCCATCAACTCCCTGAAAGAGAGCTGCTTAAGAAGCACCTCTCACAAGAATACAGAGAAGCAAGCAGTTTTTGGCTCTTAACTGCAGATCTGTAGCGGGAACATCGAGCCATTGATGTGGAAGGCTTTTCGAAGCTCGTACTAAGAATTATAAAAGAATTTACGGAAAGTTTGTCTAAAACACTTTCAAAGTGAATATCAATCAAAATTCAATACTTATATTTTGAGTTCTTAAATTTACGAGAGTTGGGACAGCTCATTCTAGAGCTAAGGTATAAAGTCATTTTTGTCGTTTAGGGAGGATTAATTTTAGTTGTTTTATAAATTTCTTCCTCAAAATTTTGGTGTAGCATTTTTTACCCGTTGATGGTATGTTAGTTTGGACTTTTTTTTTAAATATTTCATAATATTTATGTTCTGAAGGAGCAATGGATCACAAAAAGAGCAGTTGAGAGAAGTATACTGCTCCAAGGAAAAAAAATGAGTGCATAAATAAATATTGAAAGTCATTACACTGCTATTATATGATTTTTAATAAAAATTTTATGTTTTCTTTATAATTTTTTTATATATTATGATTTTATATTAAAAGAAATCCCTGAAACTTACTACTCAACAACGTTTCACGACTGAAACGGGAAACTACTCAGTCATTACCTGTCTCCGGAGCGAATCACATCTATCTTCCTGATGACGAAGCAATTGAAGTTTCAGTGATTTCTTTTATGTATATTCTTTTTGTAAATTTCAATATAGATAAAGAAACATAAATATATTAAAAAACACTTGCTTATAGTCTCTAATTTTCGGTTTGAACCGTCATCAGGAGAGACAAGATAGGGAAACCAAGCGTACTGGTGCAGAGACTGTTGGAGACCAATGTTGTTGCATGCACGACTGGTCACAAAGAATAAGGTTGGTTCTTGTCTAAGAATCAATTTAAAATTGAATTTAGGAAGAATAAGAACAAAGTAATGAATAAAAGAAAGAGAGAGGAGTGATACATGAATAGAAGTAAAATAGAGGAAGTGATATATGAATAAACGTAAAAATACTAAGCCTTAAACAAAACGAAATGTTCCTATGAGCAACGGGCGTGAAGTTTTAGCAGCCTCTAAATTCCCATCTAAAGTGTAATTGTGATTTTGAAAGGTATTAAAGTATCTGTGTTGTGGATGTTTAAGAAAGAAAGTGGTTTTCTTTTCAGTTGCCGCCGATTCAGTAGAAAGAAGTTCCCCCTCCCCTTCAAGTGCTAGTCCACCGATGACACCTCGACCTTCGTCAGCCTCACCTCAAGTGCCACCCTCTAACAGTTCATCGTCTTCCACTTCGACTACCATTCCAAACAATTCAACTCCTGCTGTTTCAACAACAACAACAACAAGTGCAAATAGTATTCAACCAAACCAAACAACTCCTGTCTTTCCGCTTGTCCCATTGCAAACCTTTAACTGGGACTCTTACATTAAGGAAACCGGAAGTGTTGCGGCCCCATCTCATTGTTTTAAACAGGTTTTTAAATTCTATTCTACATTTATGCCTTTTATTAAAAAAAAATTGCTTATAAGAAGTACTAAAGAATTTCTTTTGCTGATAACATTTTGGGGAAATCAGCATAAATAAACGTCCACAACAGTTTTAAATATCTAAGTAGTATATCAAATAATATTAATCATTCAGACAACTACTTGTAGCTTTTAACAAGTAGTTGAAACATCTTTTCAGATACATTTACGTATATATGAAATAAAACTGTACTTTATAATGTTTGTTGTGAAATTGAACCCACTTTTGGTCATAGGTATCTCCTAACTTTTGAGAGATAAGCTAAAAGGTCTTTCAATTTTATTGATAGGCATCTCCCAACTTTTGAGAGATAAGCTAAAAGGTCTTTCACTTTTATTCCTAGATATCTCCCAACTTTTGAGAGATAAGCTAAAAGGTCTTTCACTTTTATTCATAGGCATCTCCCAAATTTTGAGAGATAAGCTAAAAGGTCTTTCACTTTGTCGTAGGCATCTCCTAATTTTTAGTAGATAGGTCAAAAGGCCTTTCACTTTTAGTCACAGGTGTCTCCTATCTTTTGGTAGGTAGGCTAAAAGGTCATAGTCATTTCCTCCTTTCTCGGGACACTCTGAACCACATTGGTCCAGTTGTTTCTTTGACTTCATCTTGTTATTCTTTTCCTCTTGCTTCTCCAGGCCCTAGGACACCACTCAGTAACTCTCACTGCCTCCTTATCATCCTTCAGCTTATCACATGTCCTGCTTATTTCTATTTTACACTGCAGTCATAATTTTCGTAATTTCTGTTTTTCTTTTTATTCCTTTACTTCTTATTTTGTCCTGTTTCTTCACCTCTAGTCCTTTCTTTGTATACCGTCTTTTTCAGAAAATAAGATACTGTCTTACTTTCTTTTTAGGTCCAAAATACATGGTAGGGCTTATTTTTGGGGAGGGACTTCAAGTTCAATTAGTAGATTTATATATATTTTGTTAATTATTTATTTATGTGCAGAAATTTAAATTTATTTAATTACAGGAATGTCATCTTCTTCTGGAACATCGTCATAAATTATCAAATTTTGAATTCTATAATGATTTTTCCCCAAATCCATTTCCTGCAGAATCATTGGTCCGAATCTCTCACGTCTTGCAATATAGCTATCGTTAAATGAATACTTCTTGTCTAAGTAGCATGTTCGTAGTGAATTGAAAACACAGCAGTCAGTTATTTTATCCCATGAATTTTTTTACCCAATTCACAACTTCTTGTAAGCCTAGATTTACAAAGTTACCTAGTTGATTTTCACCATTCTGTTTTCAATATATAACCCTTCAATGGCTTGCTTATTAATTTCAAGTGTCTGGAGGTAGGCTGTCATTCCTGCTGGAATCATTATTTGACCAATCTTCCTCTCAGTAAGAAGGTTTTTCATGTCCTTAGCACAGTGTGTACTAGGTGAATCCCAAACTAGTAAAACCCTAATTCGACCCCTCAACACAGATACTAAATTCAATAGCATTTTTCAACGAATTATATTTTAACTATGGTTTATTTTAGTGCGAGGGCTTATATTCTAGATGCCCCAAAAATAACGCTAGGGATTATTTTCGGAAATAGACAGTAGTTCAGAGATTCCTCAGGATCTTCCTGCACTTTGTACAGGAAACATATAAAAAGATTTCACATAAGCACGTGAAATAACATCCCCAAACATCCATTTCTGGATATTAGTGCTTTCCTGCGCTTTCACCCTTTTAAAATACCACTCTTCCCTCCCACTCTTCTCATCTAGTGTTTTTCTGCATCTAGTGTTTCAGTTGGGTTTTTGACTCTGACGAAGACCGCTTGTTACGGTTGAAAGATCTTAGTCTTGTTTTCCCATTTCTTATAGTGGTTTGATCATTGATTGTTATTTCACGTGTTTATGTGAAATCTTTATATATATATATATATATATCTGTATCAACAGAGAAAATGATGTCGGTCGGCCACAAATAATAGAGGCACCCCAGATATTAGAAAAGAAACGTGAAATAAATGGCCAACTTATAAGTTTATAAGTTTTACAAGAAATTTGAAGCTACATTTAGAGGAGTCAGCGAGCAGGAATGCAGAAGTTAATTGAAATTAGGCTTAACCTTAAGGACAAATATCTAGTTTAAACTGTTTCAATTGAGTGAGCGTAGCCTTATCGTAACCTCCCTTATTTATGTAACCATTATGCATGTCGACTATGTTATTGTTTTTTATATAGTTTTTAATCTTAGTTTATATAGAGTTTTAAATTTCTAGCCTTAGTCTGTTAAAATTTTTATAAAAAAATACCCTGAAGATGTCCATGGAGACTGAAACGTTGGTGAATTGTTGAAAAGTGTATATTCTGAACAATGAGTTTTAAAGATAAAACTTTTGGACGGTCTAAATAAATACATTGAACGGACTTAATGTGATAAATACATTATTCGTTGTGGGAAAACAAAAAAAAAATAAAAGGAGAAAAAATCAAAGTAAGAAATCTTAGGCCTTTGTACATTTCAAAGAACAACTAGAATTTTAGGGACAACTAGCTATTTCCAAAGGTATAAGAACAACTGGATATTTCATTTTTGTATTAGTTTTGAACTAATTTCTTTAATTATAGAGTTTATTTCATGTAATATCAAAGAGAAAATTTTATTTTTCGACATTTGTCTTCATCAGGGGAAGTGATCATCAGATTAAGAAGCAAACAGCAATAAATATCAACGTTCAAACCACAGTAAGAAAACAGAAAAAGATTGAGGTCTTTCAGCCGTCACAAGCAGTCATTGTTGAAGTCAAAACTGTTTTTCTTACTGTGGTTCAGACGTTGATTTTTATTTCTCATGTTTATTGTGGAATCTTGTTGGCAATAAATATGTATCAGTTCTGATAATTTTAACAGATATCCTGCTTTGTTCTTAATCGCATCTCATCTTTTCTCCCAATGAATGTGGATGTCAAAATATGGTCGAATTTTGTCGTTTTCTCTTTTTTTTTTTTTTTTTTTTTTTTTTTTTTAGATATGTTGTGTTTGTGGACAGTTTAAGTATATTTCATTTTTATAATTGAGAATAAAGTGACTGTTTGATTAAGATGCTGTTATTATTGTTGAGTGTTCTTTGTTAGCATGTCGTGCCACCACCAAACGACTTCAAGATCGGCATGAAAGTCGAAGCGCTTGACCCACGAAACATAACCTCCACTTGTGTAGCCTCTGTTGTGGGAGTACTAGGACCTCGCCTTCGACTTCGCCTTGATGGAAGTGATAATAAAAATGATTTCTGGAGACTGGTCGACTCATCGGAAATCCATCCTATAGGCAACTGTGAAAAACATGGTGGCATGTTACAGCCTCCCCTAGGTATGTCATGTATCTTGTTTGCCTTTATAAAGTTTTTAACAAATTCAGGTACCGGTACAGTAGGTAACCTGAACCTTTGATTCTGATTATGGTCAGATGTGGTCTAACAGGTGGCATCTTCAAACCTCTCTTAAATATGCCATAACTTTTGTTTAGATTTATGAGATTTTATTAACATGATATTCAAGTACCGGTACAGTTGGTAGCCTAATCCTTTGATTCTGATGACGGTCAGATGTGGTCTAACATGTGGTATATTAAAACCTCTCTTAGGTATGCCATAACATTTGTTTGCTTTTATGAGATTTTATTAACATGATATTCAGGTACCGGTACAGTAGGTAACCTAAACCAGTGTTCCGCAAAGTGTGGGTCGCGACCCCAAATGGGGTCGCAAATTTTTTCATTGGGGTCGCGAATAAAATAAGTTTATTCATATCATAATTAACATTAAACAAATTAAAGTAGTCCTTGAACCTCTTAACTTTTTGCAAAACCTCACATGCGTCTCATCCATGCCTGTAGATAAAAAATAAACTTGGTTTATTTCCTCAGAAAACAGTAAAATACGATACAAATTTAATACTGAATTGTCGTTTTTTCGTTCATATTAAATTTGTTGCACTATTTAGAAAGCAATATAAAATAAAAACAAAAACAGATACATACATGCAACTAAAATAGGAGTACATACGTATTATATTTTATTTTCGATAATCAAAACTTTAGATTTTGTATATATGTACGTATTGTATCAAACTTATGTAAAACAAAGTCAAAAAAAATATAATTTCCCTAGTTTTGAAGAAAAAACAGCTGATTTGGCTTCAGTTAAAACCTTGTACTAATTTCTTTCCCTTATTAGTTAGTTGTTATCATGTTCTCTTTGAATGAAGTGCTAATTATTTGTGGTTAAGTGCTAATTATTTGTTGTTTAATCGTATTAGTAATTTGATTTTTTTGATTAGTAAATTAATAATTCGTACTTAAATTTATTTTGCATTATTTTCCCTATTTTGGTAAAAAAAAACCCTAACTATGGATAAATGGGTTGTGAAAACAAGTCGTTCAAAAACTAACGAAAATGATTGCAATGATTGCAATAGATTCTGATATTGGAATACCCAGTAAAGTTCCAAAAATATCGTCAAAGAGTTTAAATACTGTCCCTTCAAAGGAAATTCAGCCAGAAATGTCTACAAAAGTGTCAACATCTTGTAATGTGAAAGCAATGAAAAGAAAATATTAACAGGATTATATCAAATATGGATTCACTTACACTGTTATCAATGATGAGCATCGTTCATTATGCGTAATATGTTCGTCCTATTTTGCAATGCTCTGATGGAAAAAACAAGTGGTGAAAAAATTTTTGTGATTATTGATAACTTTTTTAAGCAAAATAAATTGTCATGGTCCAACTGTGTTTCTATTTGTACTGATGTTGCAGCTGCATTAACAGGAGATAAAAAAAGGGTAGAAAGGTATAATTAAAGAAGTTACCCCAAATATAGCTTTCAATCATTGTATGATATACAGAGAAGCATTAGTAGCAAAAGAAATGCAGAAAGATTTATATTCAGTGTTAAATGATGCAGTTACCGTAGTTAACTTTATAAAAAGTAGAAGCCTAAATAGTAGACTCTTTACCGTACTTTGCAACGAGATGGGTTCTACTTATGCAACTCTTCTTCTTCATACTGAAGTAAGATGGCTTTCTCGTGGAAGAATTTTAAGACGTTTATTTGATCTCAAAGATTAGGTTTTATTATTCATATCCGATAAAAACCATCATCTCTCTCAATTATTTGTAGACGAAAAATGGCTTCAAGAACTAAGTTATCTTGTTGACATATTTGAAATACTTAATGATTTGAATTTGACCTTACAAGGGCGAGCAACAAATATATTAATTCTTAGTGATAAAATAGAGGCTTCTAAAAAAAAAACTTAGTTTTTGGAGTGATGAAATTGAGAAAAACAATATTGAAGTGTTTTCATATGATATGTTTATCAGAGTTTGTCACTAGTAGTAATACAATTTATGAAGAAATAAAGATTGTGATTATTACTCATCTCACAAGGCTAATTGCTAATTTTTCTAAAAGATTTGAAGTTTTAAAGAAAACAGAGATGGGGTGGATTCAAGATCCCTTTTCGTTTGTAATTTATTCATGTTCAGAAATGAATACTCTGGAAAAAGAACAACTTATCGACATATCAACTGATGAAACATTACGTATACGTTTTAATACTTCATCTTGTGCCAAGTTTTGAATTTCTCTTCAAAGCGAATAATGACTATGAATTTAATAATGACTGTGAACTAATATTAAGTTTTGTTTTCTTTTTGATTTTTTTTTAATTTTTATTTATTAAATATGACTGTGAAATAACGTTAATTTTGTTTTCTTTTTTAAAATTTTAATTTTAAATTAATATTATTTTTTTTATTTTTTATTTATTTTAAATATATTTGTTAATTAATATTATCGTTAGTTTTCTTTTAATTATATATTATATTACTTAAACCTATAGCAAAAATATGTTTTTGATTTTTAACTTTTTTTCAAAAAATGATAATGGGGTCGCATAATTTATTCAAGTTAAAAATGGGGTCGTGATCGAAAAAAGTTTGCGGAACCCTGGCCTAAACCTTTGAATCTGATGATGGTCAGATGTGGTTTAACAGGTGTCATAGTTTTCTTTAGAACTGAACATTGTTAATTTAAACTTAACGCCATCATGTAACATTTTTCATGTGTGGGGTTGATAATTTTGGTATATATTGTACGGGTTCTCATCGTAGTCCACACTACGTCCAGAGGCCCACAAAAAAATTATACGCAATCTGTAGCACACAGTTAGTGTTCTATTTCAGTTTATATATATTTGTATAATGTATAAGCGTGTCCCTGCTTCTCTTCGGAGTGGCTGACATCATTCTACCTGGTGACGACATAATTGAAATATAGTAGCGTGTTTTGTGTTTTTTTATATACATATATATATATATATATATATATATTACAAATTTCGATAGCAGTCCTTCCTTTATATGCATATGATTATTAAAAAGTAACCAGAATTTGCAGAAACTTACTTCTTGTTAAGTTTCTCTGTATTTCTGAAGAACGTTTTCGTTATTACATCTAAGGTAGATAACATACTTCTTACTGTCAGCATGTTTCAACTCTTTTCTAGAGCCGTTTTCGAGGCGAGAATGATGCTCAAATGTTTTTCCTTTTATATCGTCAAAGTAGAGTCAATTAGGAGAATTAAGGTTGTTTGTTTAAGTGCTAGAATTTTGGATGTCACTTGTTATTACTTCTTTTAGAATATTTACGTTTCATAATAGTGGTTGTAGTAGTTTCTTCGACTTTTACAAGAAATTTTAAGGTTATAGAATGTTTGTAGGGGAAAACCTTGGAATAATGAGTTTAGATTCTAGTAATATATCTTATAAACTGTGTGATAGTAGTAAAGGTTTATTGACTGCTATATAATGAATTGTTGCTTTCAGGTTTTAGAATGAATGCCTCTTCATGGCCGATGTTTCTTCTTAAGACTCTTAACGGTGCTCCAATGGCTCCTCCGAAAAGCTTCCAAAAAGCACCTCCATCACCTAAAACTAATGAATTTGAAGTAGGCATGAAGTTAGAGGCAGTGGACCGTAAAAACCCTCAGTTGATATGCACAGCAACAATAGGTGAAAACATTTTAAATCATCCTCATCTATCTTATGGGATTTATGATAAAGAAACATAACTTCAGGGGAAAGACTTATTCTACTATTTGTATATATATACAAGTATATTGATATAGTTTCTCGACCACTGATATTTCAAATTCACATAAGGGGTTATTGAGGATTTTGGTCATAAAACATACAACTCCAGATCATCAGCCGACGTTTCGCCAAAAGTTGTTTGGCATTTTCAAGGCTAAAAAACAATTTATTAAACGACATAAGTAAAGCAAGATAAATACATCATCCGACACCACCCAACAGAAAACAAACGACACAAACAACAATTATAGTACCCAGAGAACCACAAAAGTATCATAAAATACCTAGTGTTATTATGATTATTATTATTATTATTATTTAAAAAACAGACATTTGTCGTTTAAACCTAATTGCATATTATTAATTATTCAGAACACCAAAAAACCACATTTTCAAAACAGCAAAAACAACAACAGACAGTAATAAACACAGCAAATTACAAAACCATGAAAAAAAGAGTCCAAAATTAAAAGAAATTCAGAGGGAAAAACAAAAACCTTTCTTTTTAATTTTTGAATTTCTTTTAATTTTTGACTCTTTTTTTTCATGGTTTTGTAATTTGCTGTGTTTATTACTGTCTGTTGTTGTTTTTGCTGTTTTGAAAATGTGGTTTTTTGGTGTTCTGAATAATTAGGTTTAAACGACAAATGTCTGTTTTTTAAATAATAATAATAATAATAACACTAGGTATTTTATGATACTTTTGTGGTTCTCTGGGTACTATAATTGTTGTTTGTTTTCTGTTGGATGGTATCCGATGATGTATTTATCTTGCTTTACTTATGTCGTTTAATAAATTGTTTTTTTAGCCTTGAAAATGACAAACAACTTTTGGCGAAACGTCGGCTGATGATCAGGAGTTGTATGTTTTATGACCAAAATCCTCAATATACAAGTATACTCCTCTCAACATTGTGAATTGGGACCAGGAGAGGTTGAAAAACGACTTGAGTCGAATCAGACTGAAAAAACATTTCCCAGTTCTGTACAATACTTTATTTATGAATGTCATTTTCTATAATATAAGTTTATTGAGAATCTATTGTAAGCTTACAAACAAATAAATTTTAATTCTGCATGGTACGGATAAAAAGATTATAATTTGATGTTTACTGTACATCGCGAATGTTTTATTTATAAAATCCTTCTTTCAAGTTAAATAAATACAGAAGTAATTATTTTACCAGTAATAAGGCTAGAAAAAAAGAAGGATTTTAACTTTTTTTTAATATATGAATTTGATTTGCGAAATGTTGAATTTGACTTTTTGAGAAATTGTATTGATATAAAGAACTTGCTATACAGAAGGTTGAATTGCTTTGAACTTTGGACATTTGATAGAATTCTGAGGTAAAATGGATAAACAAACAAAAGTCTCCACACAAATGAAGTTTTATTCAACAGCAACAACGCGTTTCGAACACTTTGTGTTCATCATCAGGAAGACAGTATAATACAAATTATATCTAATCAGTTACAAAATTAGAGTGAAATAATAAAATTCAATTAAGAGAATTCAAGACATACCCAAGGATGTGGTGCTGACGGGTTGGTCCAGTGAAAACAACAAGTAGGAAATAGATCCACTGCGAAAGGGTGGGGATAGGGCATTTAGGAGATAAGGTGACAAAGGTGTCGGGTATGCTTGAAAACCGTTAACTGAAATACAGAAACCCAGAAACACTAATTTAGACGATTGTTTGTTTATCCATTTTACTTCAGAATGAGTAAATACCACACAATTACGAATTGCACAACTAATGATTTGATAGAATGTTTACCTCTGGTCGTTCTAAACTCTTACTTGGTTTACAATGTGTGTAGCAGGCCTCTGCCAGTGCTTTGGCTTGTGCTCTCACGACAGTCAAGTCAACAGGTGGTCTTCCTTTCAGGTGCTGTCAAAGGCGAAATGATTCACGTCACCTTCGACGGATGGAGAGGCGCCTTTGACTATTGGTGTCGATTTGACTCGAGAGATATTTTCCCTGTTGGTTGGTGTGGTCAAAGTGGTCATCCTCTTCAACCTCCTGGCCAAAAAGGTTTGCTTATTCTTTTGGTTCTTTTTTACTTTACCTTAAGCGAAGCATAGTTGTAGTTAAAAAAAAAAAAACTTGTTTTATATATTTTGATGCCTTATGAATTTCCTTGTATCTATTTTTGAAATATTACTTTACTGTAAGTAAAACATATTGGTTTCTTAATAGATTTTGACAGATTTGCAATTTTCTAGCTTCCTTGAGACTACTAGTAGTAGTTGGTAACCCTTTAGGCTGTAGTGGCTGTCCCACAAGGGAACGCACATAAGCCGAACATTGGGTCCCTTGTGATGCCACACAATGCAGATTGATTCTATATTGGGGGTTCTAAATTTTGCCTAACTCAAGTGTATTTAGAATAGGGATCTTTAACGATTAACTGACATCGTGCAGGCTCGAAAACGACTGCTTAACGTCCTCTCCGAGTGATGACGTGCTACGATTTATTCACCTGTGAATAAATCGAGGGCCAAGTGGGTAGCGAACTCCGGACTATTAGTCCAGAGGCGAGTTAACCACTGAGCGAACCTGGCCCCTTTTCCTTGAGACTGTTTTTAATATTTTTTAAATGGATTGTTATTGAAGGTAAAGCTCATCGTCTGTTAGTGCTTGAATACATTTGCGTGTGTTTCTCTCTTTCTCTCTCTCTCTCTCTCTTTCACCCCTCTCCTCTCTCTCTCTCTTTCACCTCTCTCTCTCTCTTTCTCTCTCCCTCCCTCTCACCCATCTCCATCTCTATCTCTTCTATCTAATCATTGATATAACTTCACGACCACTGAATGTTCAGAATACTTATTTAGTTATCGAGAATTAGGTCCAAATTAATTACATATTATTTCAAGTCTTTTGTTTCGCCGAAAATTGTTCGGCATTCTCAAGCCAAACAATGAAAACATTTCTTATTGTATTTTTTGTTTTCTGTTTCTTGAGTATTCTATGAAGGTATTCTTTCAGTATTTCTAATATTTGAAATTCTTTTTAGCTCTCAAAATAATATAAGCAATAATGCTATAAATACAAGTGTCTATAAAAACAATAACATTGTACATTTCGGTTTTCTGTTACCTTTTTTTTGCTGTTGCTTATTGGTTTTGTTTTCTAGTATTTGATATTCTGTCAGATATTTTTCAGAGTTTTTTTTTATAGTATTACTAATTTTCAGTAAAGTGGAGAATGCTGGACAATTTTTGAGCGAAACGTCGCACAGTGGAGCAAAATTCCAAAATGCTGGGCAAAATATGAAAACTTTATCCAAATTAAATGAAGCTTTGTATACCATGGTTTTTTGGCATGCTGATTACCATTCTGATGTCAAAATTTCAAAAAAAAAATATGGCAGATCCAGTATGGCAGATAAGAGTTACAAAAATTTGAAAAAACGTTTAAATTTTTACAAAATTTTGTAAACAGGATTTAAATGTTTGCTACTTTAAATTCCAATGTCAAAATTTCAATAAACATAATATCGAATCTAATATAGCGGATTAAAAATTGAAAAGAGTAAACAAAATATTTATTTTTCATATAAATTAATATTGAAAAAATCTGGTGTAAGAGATTTTTAAAGAATGAACAATAAAATAAAATAAAAAGAAATAAATATGTAGAATAAAAAACTTCTTTGCTGGTCAAGCCAACCGCTCTCCGTGTATAGACTAGCGGATTCCGAAACAATATTACAATATAAATTGTATAAGCCATTTATATTTCATAAAAATAGTTCTTAATGAACTATTTTCATATATAATGAAATATATATATACAAAACTAAAATTTATCGGGACTCGGTCAGTTCTTCAGGTTCAAATTAAACTCTCATTGCCAACGTGTTTCGGTTTTTATTTAAAACCTTTTTCATAGGCCTACAAAAACAGAGGAAATATAAGAAATAATACAATCATTCAAAAATCAAACATACATAAAATACATAAAACATACAATTAAGAAATTACAATAGAGATTTTGACTATAGGTTAGTGAGAAAACTTACAGAAGTATAAATTTTGAAACAGAAAAACTAAGTATTACGTTACAAATCATTTTACAAAGAAAATGAACCTATAGTCAAAATTTCTATTGTAATTTCTTAATTGTAACTAATTACACTTTTATGTATGTTTGACTTTTGAGTGATTGTATTATTTCTTATATTTCCTCTGTTTTTGTAGGCCTATGAAAAAGGTTTTAAATAAAAACCGAAACGTTGGCAATGAGAGTTTAATTTGAACCTGAAGAACTGACCGAGTCCCGATAAATTTTAGTTTTGTTTCTATTCCACGGTCGATACTTTTATCAATATATATATATATAATAAAGATATAAATAATCATAAATAGTAAATAAATTAACAATTAGTAGTTCTTAATTAATTTAATCTAGAAATAATAATAATTGAACTGAATTGAACAATATGAAATTATGTGAATAGTAATTACAAATTGTTTATATGTTTTTTTCTATTATAAGAAACTTCTGGAATTTATATGCTTACTTAATTAGTTTTCTTTATCAAGGGTAAATGAAATATTTAAAACACTTTATAAAAATATGCAATAATTGTTATTATAGAATTATTATAATGATATAGTACAACTGCAGAATTAATAATGAACTTATTTAGAGCTTTTAAATAATATATATAAAAAAGTAATTACATAAAATATGTAAATTTACTCAATGTATAACGTAATGTTATTAAATAATTGAATTTTAATATAAAGTTGTCAAAAATGCAACTTTGTATCTGTCGTACATTAAGTTTCACGAACTACAGAATAGCAGCTAATAGCAGATTTTGTTTTCGACATTTGGTTAACGAAACAGTAAAGAATTAAGTTTTTATAACTGTTTTCAACTTTGAAAAAAAATTACTGTATGATTTTGTTTAAATATTAATAATTAATTAAGTCGATTCAACATATTTTGTTCAGTAATTATATTACACGTAAATATTGTACTCACCCTCGTCCATTTTAAATTATGTTATTTGCTGAGAACCGAAAAGTATTACACGCATTTAAAATAACGGCTGACTCGAGATCGTTGCGTCGTGTAACAGCTGTTCTCTCAACGGTTATGTTTCTAATGCTGTAGAGGGTTACTGTGATACCTTGGAATTTATTTAGCCGTGAAAATAGACATTCTGGGAACCTAACCACCCAACTGCTTACTTAAAATTACCTATAAGAAAACTTGTTTTTTTCGACTTTTGACCAGTTTTTTGGTATTTTGCCCCACTGTGCGTTGGGCAAATACATGTATCGGTCAGAGATAACAAATTTTTAATTTGGACCTAATTCTCGAGAACTAAATTAATATTTATCTATCAGAATTAGTAGTATTTTAGTAATATTAGTAATTAGTAATATTTTGATATCGTTATTTTATATTTGTTATTGTTATTATAATTAGTAATATTTATATTACTATCTACCAGTAGTAGTATTTATCTACTCTACTGTATCTCTATTTGTTTTTCTGTAGGCGAAAGGAATTATAAGGTATGTTTGTGTGTATCATATAATTGTGTGATATGGCTCAATTATCTCAATTACAGTTTGATCATAATTGCTAAAACGTAGTTATCTCATCGAAATAATTAATTAATTGAAATGATAGTTTAATATTTCTGATAATGGTTTACTTGAAGTTGGGTGTAGACCACTTCAGTTTCGATCGAAAGACAATTGTTGTTGAACTAAAGTACCAGCAAGCATTAAATAAAATGAAAGCTTTTGACAGATGTTTTTGTTTGCCAGGTGGGAGTGGAGGGAACCGATTCAAAAGTAGACTGTGCGCTATAACTCCTTCGGAAGTCTCCTCAGGCAGCCCCAAGGTCTTGTCCCCCACATCAGCTGCCGCGCCTCTAACACCCTCCGCCATTCTGTCACCAGCTCCGCCGTCTGTGACAGAGCAGACTGTCACATCGACCTTCAAGCAGGCTGCCATCTCTCCAACCCCCAATCCAGGTTCATATTGGCTCTTTTAAATATATATATTTATACTTTTTTCGATGAAAATACGATCCGAAATGGACAAATACAGTTCAATGTACATAAAGAAACATAGAGAAATTAAAAACACACACTTACAGTCTCTAATTTTCGGTTGAACCGTCTTTAGGAGATGGTTGGAGGGTCTCCAACCGTCTCTGTACCAGTGCGCTTGGTTTCCCTCTCTTATCTCTCCTGAAGACGGTTCAACCGAAAATTAGAGACTGTAAGTGTGTGTTTTTAATTTCTCTATGTTTCTTTATGTACATTGATCATTGCCAACGTTTCGGTTTTTATTTAAAACCTTTTTCATAGGCCTACAAAAACAGAGGAAATATAAGAAATAATACAATCATTCAAAAATCAAACATACATTAGTTTAATCAAACTAATGATTGTTAAAAATCAAACATAAAAAAGTGCAATTAGTTATAATTAAGAAATTACAATTGAAATTTTGACTGTAGGTTAGTGAGAAAACTTACAGAAGTATAAATTTTGAAACAGAAAAACTTAGTATTACATTACAAATTATTTTACAAAGAAAATGAGTCTGTGGATTTTAACAACAACTGAAGTCTGAATGAACACGTGACACTGAACTGAAATAACAAGCAAGGTAACCAAATTTCACCAGACAACCAAAAAGTCACTAACACAATTTTTCATCTATCAACAATGTTTAACCTAACACACCCGAATAAATACTATTTAAATTTGAAATGTCACTTCTATAATTAATGGATGACTGGTCTTTCTAATATATAACATTTCCAGAGTTTTCCTTCTCTGTTCATCCATTTCTTTGGCTATTATTTTTATTTCATCAAAATCAAAATTATGGCCTTCATTAATACTGTGTGCTGCTAATGCAGTGGCATTCATTTTCTTTTTTCTTATAGAATAACTGTGTTGGTAACTCCTTTCCTTTAAAAAACGACTGGTTTCTCCATAATAAACTTTGTTACAGTCTTTGCACTTTATTGCATATATAATATTACTCTGTAATTCCTTTGGAATCTTCTCTTTTATATTTGGAAATAACGATTTCACTTTTCTTTTGCTATAAAATGCTAAATTAACTTGAGGTAAGTGTCTTTTGAATACTTTTTTAATTGGTTGCGACAATCCTTCAACATATGGAAATTTAAAAAACTTTTTATCTTGAACTTCTACGTCAATATTTGTATCATTTTCTGGCTCTTGTTGTTGTCTTAAATATTTTGACCAACAAGGTGAAATTTGGTTACCTTGCTTGTTATTTCAGTTCAGTGTCACGTGTTCATTCAGACTTCAGTTGTTGTTAAAATCCACAGACTCATTTTCTTTGTAAAATAATTTGTAATGTAATACTAAGTTTTTCTGTTTCAAAATTTATACTTCTGTAAGTTTTCTCACTAACCTACAGTCAAAATTTCTATTGTAATTTCTTAATTGTAACTAATTGCACTTTTATGTATGTTTGATTTTTGAATGATTGTATTATTTCTTATATTTCCTCTGTTTTTGTAGGCCTATGAAAAAGGTTTTAAATAAAAACCGAAACGTTGGCAATGAGAGTTTAATTTGAACCTGAAGAACTGACCGAGTCCCGATAAATTTTAGTTTTGTTTCTATTCCACGGTCGTTATTTTTATCAATATTTATATATATATATATCCTTGTAGGATAAAAATCTAATGAAATGGTCTCCACATATAAAACTTTTAATGATATAAACAACGCGTTTCGAACACGTAGTGTTCTTCCTCAGGCATTAACTAAAAAATACAATGACACCAGAGAGTTATCTATAGTACAAAGTAAATAAGTACAAAAATTAATATAAAATAAAATAAGGCAGAAAGTACGAACCTAAGGATGAGTGCCTCTGAATAAGACTGACTGGAAATGGAATGGACATGGGTGGGGGTATAGGGTACATCTGTTTCTTATTAGAACAGGTACATTTTTCTCTTAAAGTTAGGCTGAGCCTTTACATTTTCTTTTAGACTAAGTGTAGGAAACATATTGAAAAAATAACACACAGAGCTATAACGAAATATAAACCAAATATATGTATAAGGAGAAAGTAGAACTTTTTTTTTTTTTTTTATTTTTATATAAATAAATTAAGAAACGTTGTACATTTGGGAATTTGCTCATTGAGGCAAGTAGAAAAATTATCGCGCACTAGTTTGTTGATTTCATAGCCTTCTAAAATAGTTAATTTCCCGGACTTTATTGTTTCTGTGTAGTATTTGTATATTTTGGTCTGGGAAAATTAATGTTAATTAATTTAATGCCTGTTAATGTTAAGTTAATGCCTGAGGAAGAACACTACGTGTTCGAAACGCGTTGTTTATATCATTAAAAGTTTTATATGTGGAGACCATTTCATTAGATTTTTACCCTACAATGAGTAAATACCACATAATAACTGATTGCACTACATTAGAATATATATATATATATACTTAAAATAAACTGTGACACATGACTGAAACATAACAAAGACTCACTTTTCAATATTTCGACCGTAATGGCGGTCGTCCTCAGGAGAAGAAGTGAATTGACGGAGGGACGACAGTCAACTCAGTGAGTCTTTGTTATGTTTCAGTCTATGTGTCACAGTTTATTTTAAGTGTTATCTGTCCTGCCGGACCATTTTTCGTTTATCATGGTATATATATATATATATATATATATATATATAAAAAGATTTCACATAAACACGTGAAACAACAATCAATGATTAAACCACAATAAGAATGGGAAAACAAGACTAAGATCTTTCAACCGTAACAAGCGGTCCTCGTCAGAGTCAAAAACCCAACATGGGTTGGGTTTTTGACTCTGACGAGGACCGCTTGTTACGGTTGAAAGATCTTAGTCTTGTTTTCCCATTCTTATTGTGGTTTAATCATATATATATATATATATATTGAAAATGATCGCAGTTTCTGCATTCACGACCTTTTTGTTAACAGATTCTAACCTCCTGGCTATTTTCCTTATTGCAGTAGGTAAACTATAAATCAGGTTCGCCAATGACATTTCCAAGTAAATAGGTCCAATGAACGAAAGAAATTTAATGACATGATCTAAATGTATATTCATCTTACACTAATAAACAAGCTTTCAACATTCATATGTCATCATCAGGTTTAATACATAAATAAACTTGATTAACATAAATAAACATAAAATATGTTTGAGAGAAAATCTGCTGCCAATATATACCAATATATATACTTCGACTGAAATGAAAGGTCCATGTGGACAATAAAAACTTAAACACATAGGAAAGAACACAGAAAATCACTACAGAACTCACTTCGATATCTCGACATCCGTCGTCATCGGGAAAAAGTGCGAATTACTCGCGTTGAGAAGCAAACTGCTACCATAGGTTAGGTTAGGTTAGGTTACAGTGGCCGTCCCGAAAGAGAACACACGTAGGCCGCAAGCCGGCCCCTTGTGATACCACAAAGAGAAATTGAGGCTATTCTCCCCCGTCACTGGTCCACTCGAACCATTTCGAGAGAACAATAAATCTAGACAGATCCCTGATACCAGTGGATGCTAAGTTCTCAAGATTGTCAAAGAAGTACTCTCCCAGTGCCTCTTTCCTTCTTTGAGCCAGACCAGGGCATTGACAGAGAAAGTGAGAAATCGTCTCTTCCTCTTCCTCATCCTGGCACGCCCTGCAAAAATCCCTCGCCTCCAATCCTAATCTGGTGGCGTGTCTACCTACGAGCCAGTGTCCCGTGGAAACAGCGATCACATTGGCTACATCTCTTCTATTCTTGGAAAGAAGATCCTTCGTTCTTCTGGAATTACAAGAAGGCCATAACTGCCTTGAAATAAGACACGTGTCCTCATCAGACCACCTTTGCCTGATGCGTTCATCAATTCTTTGTCTTATCCAAAGCTTACATGTAGAAATTGGGGTCCCTAAATTGTATAGGATATCCTGAGTGGGAAGAGTAGTGCCAAAGCGGGCAAGCTCATCAGCCTTACAGTTGCCTTCAATGTTCCAGTGACCTGGTACCCATATAAGTTCAACTTTAGCCCTCAATGACAATTCATTTAGGAGTTTCTTGCAGTCCTCGACTGCCTTTGATGTACTATAGATCCCCTTTTGGGATTTAATAGCAGCTTGGCTATCTGAAAAAATTTTGATGCCATCGCTGCCCAAAGAGGTCAGGGCTAACAAACGCCTGACCGCCTCCCTAATTGCAGTAACTTCTGCCTGGAATACACTGCAATGGTCAGGGAGCCTAAAAGCTATATTCCATTCCAGTGCCTCTGAAAAGATACCTCCACCAACCCTGCCCCCCAGCTTAGATCCATCAGTAAAGATCCATATGGATCGGCTGTTCGAGAACAAGTCCCCCATCCAGTCCTCCCTACGGGGTATGACTGTGGAGAACCCGCTCCCAAAAGAGGGCTTAGTGATGATGTAGTCAATATCTGTAAGTAAGCTTCTGTATTCCTGAAGCACAGTTGAATGTCCAATATGAGTCTCCCTCCAGGGGTTGATCGTGTGTAATCTAATAGCCGAATTAACAGCCAACTGCTCCCCATAAAGGTCCAGTGGTGTCAAATTCAGAATAATATCTAATGCCTTTGTTGGGGTGGTTCTAAGACAGCCAGTAATATATTCTTCTGCAAGTCTTTGCACCCTACCCAATTCTTTGAGGCGTATGCCCACTCGTAAGGCTTTCCACCATACCATTACACCATAAAACAAAATAGGTCTAACGACCGCCTTATACATCCAGTAAACTATCCTAGGATTTATTCCCCATCTTTTACCCACAGCTCTCCCACATGAGTAGATAGTGTGAATAGCCTTCCTAGAGCGTTCCATAATATTGGGCCTCCAGCTAAGCTTTTTATCCAGGATTAATCCCAGATATTTAGCCTGATCCGAAAGGCACAACTGGATTCCATTCAGAGAAGGCATAACCAAGGGAGGAATCACTCTCCTCCTAGTAAATAGGACAACTTTAATCTTTTCTGGATTAACTCCTAGTCCATGATCTATACACCACTTTTGAGTTCTAGATAGATACCTTTGCATCAAATCTGAGATGGTATCTATGAACTTACCTCAGACAGCTAAAGCTAGGTCATCCGCATATGCAGTCACATTGCATCCTAATTCCACTAGATCTAGAAGCAGCCCATTCAGGGTAATATTCCACAAGAGAGGTGAGAGGACACCACCCTGTGGCGTACCTCTCACCGGGGTTCTCTTGATTGTGGAACTCCCCATCGACGAGCTGATTCTTCTGTGGAATAGAAGTTGCTCCACAAAGGTCGAAATCGATCGCTCTACCCCCAGAGCTCTCAAGGAGCGAACAATCGATTCAAACCGAATATTATTGAAGGCCCCCTCTATGTCGAGGAAAGAAACCATAGTATACTCCTTGTATTCCAACGACTTCTCTATCTGGGATACGAGGACATGTAGTGCAGTCTCAGTAGATTTACCTTTACTGTATGCATGTTGCATGTCGGACCATCGTGTAGGATCAAGATGTATCCGAATCTGTGCCTCTATTAGCTTTTCCAGTGTCTTCAGAAGAAAGGACGACAGACTTATTGGTCTGAAGTCCCTTGCCTCCGAATGAAACACTCTACCACCTTTAGGGATAAAGACTACCCTAACCTCTCTCCAAGAAAGAGGAATATAAGATAGATTCAAACAGGATTCAAATATGACCTCCAACCACGGAAGAATCGTCTCAGAAGCCTCCTGAAGTTCCGCAGGGATGATATCATCAGGCCCTGGTGATTTAAACCTTTTGAACCCAGAGATCGCCCATTTCAGGCGATCCCCTGACACCATACTGCGGTTAACCTGAAATTTCTTATCAGAAGGTGAATTCGTCCCCACATCCACCACACAACCAGGGAATAGCTCCAGTGATTCAGAGCTTGAGTTTGTCCAGCTGCCATCCTGCCTACAAATGTATTCAGGCATAGCTGGATCCATAGCCAGGATTTTGCGAAGACGGTTACCCTCAGAGACTTCCTCTATTCTCGAGCAGAATCTTCTCCAAGAGTCCCTCTTCGCAGTCCTTACCTTTTTCTTAAATATCCGAAGGCTGGCCTTATATTCATTCCACTGACCTGAAACCTTAGCCAGGTTGAATAGCCGGCGACATTCCTTCCTCAATGTTCTAATTTCAGACGTCCACCACGGAGGTCTGAGTTTCCCCCTGACCCTATGCACAGGACAGGAAGCTTTAGACGCTTGATTGCAGGCAGTTGTCAACCGCTCCACAACGGCGTCCAGTTCCTCTATGTCCTTTGGCTTAGGGACAGGTTCTACTAAAATCATAGCTAGGGTTTCCCTGTACAACTTCCAGTCAGTAGCCCTTCTGTTCCAGTACATTTGGTGACCCGGTCTGTCCAACCTCAGACCAAACTCTATATACTGGTGATCCGAGAAGGATGGATCATTAGAAACCTTCCAATCCTTCATTAACTTGACAGCAGGTTCATTAACTAAAGTTATATCAAGAACCTCCCGTCTGTTGACAGTAATAAAAGTGGGGGAATAACCCCTATTACAGATCTTAATATTATTACATATAATATAATCAAAGAGTGACTCACCTCTCACGTTGATGTTACTGCTGCCCCAAGCCGTATGATGAGCATTAGCATCGGCTCCAATGATCACTGGAACTCCCAGCCTCTGCGCCCTCTCGACCGCTCTGCATACTAAAGTAGATGGAAGCGGCTCGTTGTCGCCATGAGCCCAATAGGTAGCTATCAGCCAGACTATCCGGTCCTTTAGCTCCACAGCGATTGTAACTGTATCTTGATCGCAAAATTCAGATATTTTAAACGAGTCAAAAAGATTCCTAATCATTATACAGGCCCTAGGTTTGCCCGAGCCTGATGAATAGAAAACATGAAAGCCTTTGAGCCGAAGACCACTAACCTGATTCTTGGTGACCCATGGCTCCTGTATCAAGGCAAAATCCTCCTTCTTGTTGCACAAGCGAAGTGTCAGGGCAGCCGTAGCTGCTTTGGAGTGGTGAAGGTTGATTTGAACAGCCTTCAAACCCACTGAAAGACTGCATCGCTGGTTAGTTGGTTCCTTCACCACTACCAGGCGATGTGCTGGGCAGTTCCTCGTCGTCGATCGTGCTCAGTTCCCTGAAAAGCCTGAACGTCGACTGAAACTCACCTTCTCCCTCTAAGGAAGACAGACTCTCGGCCCCAAGTAACCTTATGGGCATATCAGAGTCCGCCTCCTGAGGGTCCCTAGAGCAGGACGGCTGGACAGGATCACTTGCCGCCTCCAAACGACTTCCCCTAGCATCGCCTTTATACACCTTTAGGGTGATCGCTCCGAAACCGTAGCTGACCACCCCCTCCGTGCGTTTTAGCTCAGCCAAGGAGTCCTCGTTAAGAACGACAGTGACCTGTCGAGAGTGTTCCTTCACCTCACCTACCTTGACCACTTTCCAGTCGTGAGTGGGAAGAGAAGGATTACAAGTCTTAAGGATCTTCTCAGGATCAGAAGGTTCCGCCGGAAACCAAGCTCTGGACCTTGGTCGGCTAGGAATATCCTCCCTTCCAACCGCCTCCAGTCTTGCCCCCGGCCATACCTCTCCAATCTTAGTTATGGCTAGTCGAAAAAGGTCCGCAGATCTCTGGTCCGCACATGCCATAAGCTTTATGCGGCCCTGGTACCAACCTGCATCCCTGCAACAAGGAGCCCTACCTGGGTTCTCCTCCAGAATGGCTTCAAACACCCCGAGCAGGGCTATTTCCACAAGCTTCCACTGCTTCTGTGGAAATGCCCCGTCCGGTTTGCTGCGGTCAATCACCGCCCAAATGTGGTGATCCTTGACGACTTCACTAAAGGGGCGAGGTAAGTGTCTCTTGGGTGAGGGTCCCTGCTTCCGCTTCTTAGCCTTCGGCACAGGATCCTCACCCAAGCGCGGCCTCTTCCTACATTCAGCCTCAGGTACTCCTCCCTATCCTTCAGTACTTTCTTGGCCCAGCTCAGCGACTGCCTATTTTGCTCAGTGAGATCCTTTTCAGGCATCTCACTAAGCTTTTTCAGCACGCGCAGAGCACCTCTTCTATCTTTATAGGCTTTAAGCGAAGGAGAGATATTCTTCTTAGGTTTAGTAGGTCCAGTAACCTGTGATCCTACTAAATCCTTACTTTCCTCGGAAGGACCAGGTTCGTCCTTCTTCTGAATGGACGTATCCTGTTCCTTCTGAGTGGTTTTCCTGGGCTTGTCACCAATGCCCATTACTAATTTAGGGTTTGTTTTAGTTTTGTTAAGTTCATCCATAGTTGTTCCCACGAGTACCGGGGGGTAGATGTCCGCCTGGTGAGAGCCCCGACTGACCAGGTAAGGCTACTTACTTTGGGAGGGCGCCAGGTATCCCAAAGGCTCCGTTTGGACACCTAAACTGACCCAGGTGCCTTCCAGTCGGCGCACGGGTCGCTTGACATGCCGACATCAGGTCGGTTCAGAATCCTCCTTCCACAGGATGACATGAACAATAAAAGAAAAACCTAAAACCTAAAAGGCCGCTTTACTCTCGTTTGTCAGAGTGAGGCAGCTTGGAGCCCCACTCTTATCCAGGGGTCACCACAAGGAGGTGAGAGTAGCGTTGGGTCAGAGAGGCTATAAGCGACGCTTCATGACCCCTTGACCCCCAAACTGCTACCATAGGCAGTTTGCTTCTCAACGTGAGTACTTCCCGATGACGATGGATATCGAAATATCAAAGTGAGTTCTGTAGTGACTTTCTGTGTTATTTCCTATGTGTTAAACTGTATAAAGTGTATATATATATATATATAGCAGATTCAATAATATATCGTTCGTTTCATAGAATAGGTGTGTTCTCTAATCGGTATTCGGTCAATTTTCTAGGATAAAAAAAAAATTGACCGAATCCCGATTAGAGAACACACCTATTATATATATATATAAATCAAACTCAAAAAGATAACTCTATGCTGACATTACAACAACTCATTTTGATATTTCGTCGAATCCTCGTCATCAGAAGAGGAGATGTGACTCGCCCTTTACTAAAGTGGGTGCCAAACTATAAATGAGCCACACTTTCCGCCTCTCTAGAATAGCCTAGAGATTGCAAAACAAAACGAAAATAGTTCTAAATACTGGAATGGTAAGAAGAAATTCTGATTCCATTCCAGTCGTTTTTATGGTCAGTCTATTGCTTGTATCTCATGTAGGTTATTTTAGGTTACGTTGCAGTTACAGTTTCACTAGCGAACACACAGAGACCCTTTGTGATACACACAATGATGATTGATTCTACATTGAGAGTCCTAACTCAAGTGTATTTAGAGTAGGGATCTTTAACAAGTACCTGACATTGTACAGACTCGGGAACGGCGGCTTAACGTCCTCTCCAAGGGACGACGTGCTCAAATATTCACCTTCTATGTGAACAAATGAAGGTCCAAAGTGGGTATTGAACCCTGGATCCACTAGCCAAGAGTGGAGTACGTTGTCACTAGGCTAACCTGGCCTCCTCCATCTCATGTAAAAGTAAACTATGATTGTGTAAAAGTGAATTTACGGCTTTAATACCCATTGGACCTGTTTTATAAACAGACTGGCACCAAAGCATTTCAAACTACAAAGTCGCTCATGTTTCAGTTGATTAAGAAAGTCTGCTCCGTTTTTTGTTTTCAATCCATAGTTTAAGTCATTATAATGATACATTTGTGTTGCTTTTATTATTTAAACAACGTGTTTCTTTCATTTTTTTTTTCAGTGGTTTATGTAAACGTGCTCTGCTGGTGTGGTCCCTACATCGACCCCTGGAAGCTGTCCAATATTCCCACTCAGTTTGGCCCAGCTCCCATCGCCAAGATCATAAGGGAGACTGTTCAGGCTCTTGTCGATTGTTCTTTAGAACAGAAGCAAGTCTTCAGCTTCTTAAATAGGACTCTTTTTTCCTCAGCCAATGGTAAAATCGTTATTACAGGTAGGTTTTTTTTTTCAATTTAATAATAAATTATTCTTTAGTTAAGTATTAACATTTATCTTGTTTCTATATATTTGCAAATGCTCGTGTAAATGTATACGGGTCTTGTTACCAGTTTGTTCGTCTACAATCTACAAACAGGGACGGGATCCTGATAGATTAGTTACTTTTCTACCATACTTAAATATCTTCAATAATTTTAAAATATGATTTAAATAATATTGCTTCTAATATTATTATAAACTTCCAGCATACTTTTTATATTGCTGATGGAGCCTTTGCGAAACCGGTCGGATGACTCCAACAACAATCTACGAGGTGTATTGGAAGTTTATAATACTTTATCGTTAAAAAATTGATCCGAAATAAAGTTCAGTGTGGGTGATAAATTAAAATCACACACTTGCAGTAATTGATACTTGTCTTGTGACCGGGTGCGCGTGCAGTAACATTTTTGGACTCCAACCTGTTTTGGCTTTATATGTGTTCCTAAGCTTTTCAGCCATATAAACACCAAAATTAAATCAGGCCGACTAGTTTAACGTGCTGCCCTTTAGCCACTTTAGATCACTCTAAAGTGCCCGAGGTGACCACGCGGAGGCAGCCCCGCACGATACTACGTTGTGCATCAAGACTTACTTCACGCATCAGTACTAGGTCAGCGTATTCAAATCGGGCATCAAAAAGTCACACAGGCTGATACATTGACTTATTACCTTACCAGGAGGTTGACTCGAACCGTCACTGCACCAATGCGCTTAGTTTCCAAACTTCTATTTTGAATAAATTAACTTCTAATGTATTAATAATAAAAAAATATTTCTTTTGATAAATTCAATTCGAGTTAATTAGAATTTTAGATGTAACACGAAGGGGCTTTAGATGTTCGAAGGAACTGTTTTTTCACAAAACTTCTTTTGTGTGGAAAGTAGTTTCTTAAATCTTCTTATTATAGGTAAATAACAGTCAGTAATTAATTCTGATTGAATAATTTTTAAGTTAAATATGTACAAATACTAGTGGCCCTTTACAGGAATGTTGAAAATGGCAATATCCTCCTGTTTGGTGATCTCTATTTTTTCTTGATATATGGAAATACCAGTATCTAGTTCATTCTCCACTAGAATTCTAGTAGGAAGTAGAAGAAGAAGGAGGGTAAGCAACGGAACTAAAGCGGCCTTGGTAACCCAGTGGCTTGCGCGCTCGCCCGTGGACTGGTAGGTCCCTGGTTCAATACTCACGTGGGAGGTAAATAAATCTGATGACGTCGTCCTGTTCGATTCTCATTTTCCTGAGAAGGTGTCAGAGTGAATCTGACAGAAGAGCCTTTACAATGTCAGATACTCGTTAAAAATACCTACATTAAATATAGTCAAATTCTGCGAAATTACAGGCTAGAGATATAGAATCAACCCTGCAATGTACTAAAATGGGTGCCAAATAACAATTGAGCTACACTTTCCACCCCTTAAACATTACTAAAGGTGAACGAAACTGTTCACAATCGAACAACATCTTTTATTCAGTCCTATATCAGATTCTTGTTAAAAATCTTACATTTCAATATTGTTTTTACTTGATTCTAAGAATGTTTGTTCTATTTTCAGCTGTTGTCAATAGTAAATCAGTTTCCTCGAGGTTTCAAGCAGTGGACAAAGAATCAGACATGTGGAATTTATTTGTCTCGCTGAGCGAAAAATTACTGTGTTGTCCAAACTTTCTCTCTCAAACTATGATTAATTCTTGTCAAAAGTGTTCCTATAAGAAAAAAGGTATGGATCATCATCTTTAGAGTTATTTTAATATTATTTTTAAATTGATTTGTTGGTAGAAATTTTTTGGATTAATAATAATATGTAGACAGACTCTTGTTTATCTCGTAGTTGCTAGACCTATTTTAATATCTATGCTATTTTTAAAGAAACCCTGTCAGTCCGTCCCTTACAAATGTAAACATATCCGACAAGTATTACTGGTGATCCGTTATTCCAAGTTAAATTAACAATTTTTATAGATATATTACGTTTTGCTATAATGGGAATTTTATTAAATTTTTTTTTTGTTAATTGTTAATTTTAGGTTTAGTTTTTTGACAAAATTTCATTTGGTCGTATAGTATATAGTAAGTCATTTAGGGTTATAAAATATTTTCAAAAACGAAAAATGTACCATAACTCCCCTTTTATTCATGTAATTTAAAAAAACAAAAAATCACCTCATCTTATTCCCCAAATAATGCTCTATTTTTAGGTATAATTTCATTCTGATCTGTCAAACAGTATGCCCTGTATCCTTCTCACAACCGTTCACATTCCATCATAAGTCAAAATTTTTACATTTGATGGGGAAAAAATTATAAGTTTACACAACACAGAATGTGTAGCCACAAAATAATTTAT
Organism: Hermatobates lingyangjiaoensis; assembly: GCA_026182355.1. Classification (NCBI taxonomy): domain Eukaryota; kingdom Metazoa; phylum Arthropoda; class Insecta; order Hemiptera; family Hermatobatidae; genus Hermatobates; species Hermatobates lingyangjiaoensis. The sequence continues at coordinate 109,256 of JAPFBL010000173.1, read as the reverse complement.
TAATTTTGCTTATATATTTGCTATATATGTAGATTTGTAAACTAATTTGTAAAAAAATAATAGGTATGGATATAAAGATACATGTTATTTTACGGTTAGATATATTAGCTTGATTTAAATGGTAAATATGTCTTTTGCGAAAAAAACTAAATATGCTATTCACAAGTAGTACAAGATATGATTCATTAGAATGTTGTCATGGGAAATATATTTCTTTTTACTTTACTATACAGTGATCGTCAGAAAATTCAATCTCAAAATGTTGATGGATTTGCATGGTTTGAGGTCCCAGAAGTTGTTTTATGAAGTTTTTTCGATGATGTCTGTGTGGGTGAGTATGTAACAAAAGTTTGTGGCCACGCTACGGTCCAGAATCTTTGATAGGTCAAGTTGATATTTTACGCAAAAATGGGCCTCATAGTGTCATAGTGTAGATGAGCCCTATTGTTTGGGAGCAATTATGCATGATGTTTTTTTTTCCAATAAAATATAAAAATTTTGACTTATAATTCAATCTGAAAGTCATACCGTTTGACGGATCAAAATGAAACTATACCTAAAAATAGATTTTGGTGAATCCATTGAAATAAAATTGATATTTTAAAAGTATAATGAAAAAAATTGTATAGTTTATTGACTTATATGAGATATAAGATGAATAATATTTTTACATGTAAAAATTCACCCCCAATAAACATAAATTTCTGTTGCTTTCCATGGAATGATGAATATATATCACAAAATGCTCTAATCAGTCTATATGTTGCACTCTTCAACAAGACTTAATATCAGTTTTAGATTGAATGCTTGTTGTTGTGGTAGGCTGGAGTTGATTGTTTGATTCAGAGGGAAAAGTGTGTGTTCTCTGAAGAAGAGAATTTACTGTCTGATTGACAATGCAAGGTTCTTTATTTTTATTAAAATAAAACACTTGGTTTTATGAGTATAAAATCTTGTGATATTATTAAATTCATCAGTAAATAAATGACATTTGGCACCACGTAGGAGGATGATATTCATTTTGAGTAAGGAACGTTAAAAAAAAATAAAACTTTTGTAAAATTTAAACTGTAGTAATAATATCCCGTTCTTAGATGACCGTATGTACAATATCAAACAAAACAATTTATGGTGTCGTTATTAAGTTATACTCGTATTCATTATTTTAACGGGATTTTATAACAACTAATTGAAATGATCAATTAGATTTCATTTTTCCTAGACCAGAGGTTCCGAAAGTGTGTTCCGCGGAACCCAGGGGTTCCTTAACGGACCCTCTGGGGTTCCGTGAAAAACATTTAGTAAAAACATTTTTCTGACAAAATTTTTTTTTGTGGGTATGGATTTATTCTACATTTCTAGTGAATCATGAAACCGAATAATATTTATATCAACATATACCCATAAGTAGAAGTGGTCAAAATTTTATTCATGTTTAGAATGAATCACTAGTCAGTTTTTGGAACTATCTGATTCCCGAATTTCCTGCTATTGCAAAAGTAGCACTTCACACATTGCTGCCATTTCCCACTACCTACTAATGTAAAACTGGATTTTCCCTTTAAACTGCCATAGAAACCGAATACCGAAGTAGACTTAATGCTGGGACTAACTTGAGAATCAAACTCTCAAACTATAAAGCCAAAAAAATGATGACAAAACAAATTCTGTGTTAATATTGCTAGTAATTCTGGATATGTGTTATGCCCTTGTGGAAAATATGAAAATTAAAATCTTTTAGTTTTGAATTTTTATTCGAAAAATACACATTGGAATAATATTACTTTTTTAATTGTTTTTAAACATACATACTATTAAAAAGACATATGAAAATATTTATATTATGATTGTATGAAATCATTAGAACCTGGGGTCCCCGGAAAAGTTACTAGAGCCCAAAAAGGGTTCCGTATCGAAAAAAGTTTGAAAAACTCTGTTTTAGACATATACATACAACCGGAGTTTATGAAACTTACTCATCCGATCCCAAAGTAATGTGGTATTAGATTAAGTGGAATAAGAACCAATATACGTGAAATTGTACCGATTAGAAAGGAGGTTCAAAATTTTCAGCGATATCCACAGAAATAGTGGGAACTAATGAATGAACTAATGAATTTATTAAATTCGTTTCAAAGTGTGTAGTTCTTTTTATAGAACCAAGGTTTGGGATAATATATAACCAATTAAATGAAACAACGGTTTCACGAACTAAATAAACTATAATCACAAAAGGAACACACAGAAATGAAACAGAAACTCACTACTATATTTCTATGGCTTGTCGTTGCCAACCTTCGGAGCAATTCACATCTATCTTCCTGATGACGAGGCCGAAATATTGTAGTGAATTTCTGTTTCATTTTTGTGTGTTCTTTTTGTATATATGTATATATCAAAAAGTTATATCCTTTGGTGATGTTATGGGTGTTAACTAGTAATATTAATTTGTAGGCAGACTCCTGTTTGTCTTGTAGCTTTATAATCACTCTAGGACTTATGGAGACTGTTATCCTCCCAAAAGGTAGGACTAGTATTCTGGTAAAGTGGAAGAGGATATGGCTTTATATATAGCATTTGTTGTAAACAGACATACAGAAACCATGTTAACAAAAAAAAGTACAATGGAAGTGATGTTGAGTGTTTGTTTAGAAAAGCTTTGAATGTGTTTCAGCATTGACAGGGGAATTGAAGAAGAACAAGGAGAAGGCGGACAAGGAGGGAGGCGAGAAGGAAGGTTGTGAGGAAGGCGAGGCTGGTATTGGGGTGGACACGACGACGGCTGGTTCGCCCACCGACGCAGGTGGCAGTGGGGGCAAGCGGAGGTACAACTGCCAGTCAACGTCGCCGCCTGTGTCCAAGCACCCCAGGAAGACTGTTGAAGGTAAGCTGAGTAGTGTTTTCACCGCTTTGGGGGGCAAAGTCCCTCAAAACCTCTCTACTGCTTCAATACCCACTCTGGTCCTCGATTTATTCATGTGGGACGACGTTCAGTCCCGAGCCAATACGATCTCAGGTACTCGTTAATATCCCTACTCAAAGTACACTTGAGTTAGCCAAAATTTAGGACTCCCATTTTTGTTTATTTGTTTAAACCGATCGCCTAGCGGGTTAAAAATATCAGCCCTTACAGTCTTTGTTTGATCGGTGATTCTACATTAGAAGTCCTAAATTTTGTCCTAACTCAAAATGTATTAAGAGTAGGGATCTTTAAGGAGTACCTAACATCGTACAGTCTGGGACCGACGGTGTAACGTCCTCCTCCGAGGGACGAAACGCTTTGATTTATTCACCTCCCAAGTGAATACTTTGCGGACTAGAATGGGTATCTAACCACGGATCCACTAGTTCAGAGGCGAGCGCCTTAGCTACTGAGCAAACCTGGTGGCTTAGGACTCCCATTGTAGAATCTTCACTTTCGTATGGCAAAGAACGAATAGTCTGTCTATATGTGTTCTAATCACTCATATGGTCTATATGTGTTCCAATCACTCATATGGTCTATATGTGTTCTAATCACTCATATGGTCTATATGTGTTCTAATCACTCATATATGCATATCCGCGCGATGCGATAGTTTTTAGTTGGCATTCCAGTAGTATAGCTAATGATTTTTAAGGAATATCTCCATCGCTTCAATTAATTGAAGATTAAACTGAGCGTTTCTGTGGCACAGGCTCAGAATCAATGCAGCATCTTCAGCAAGTATGCCTCGCCTTTAATCAGCAAACGTATGAACTGGAGGTGGATCTGGCAAGTGTGTGATCAACTGTATTGACCACCCTTTAGTAGCCAGCATCTTAAAATCTTCATTAATCATTTGTATTGGTAAGACGAAAGGTTGAGCTTGTTGTTGGCTGCCTGGAGTCTGGTTAACCTTTCATAAACATACTCTTTTGTTACACCTAGAGTGAGAGTGATTTTACCATATCATCTGTATATTAGTCTTTTGTTTTGATATTTTATTTTAACACGATTAATTTTTTTATATACAAATTGTCATGTCTTAGACTTAGTTTTTTCTTGTCTTTGTGCTTGATGTGGTGTTTTGGGACCCGCCTCCCAGTCAGCCCGAGTGGGACTCGATATTCACTTTAGCTAAGTGAAATAGTGTACAAGCCAGTGTAGCTAAGTGAAATAGTGTACAAGCTAGTGTAGCTAAGTGAAATAGTGTACAAGCTAGTGTAGCTAAGTAATAACGTCAACTTGAGCAAAAAAATATTTATAAGTCGTATTATCACCAGTTATTCCACGGGTATTATTTCTGAACAGGAAAAAAATCACCTAGCATGCAAACAGGAGTCTAACCTTTATACCTCTCACATAGCAACAACTCATGCTATATGGTCAAAACTGTAGACATATGATCGTGAAGTGCATACAAACAACAACAATAAGTATTTTTGAAATTACAGTATACAGCGCGCGCGAAATTGAAAAAGTGTCCTTACTTTTTGATAATCCTCATAGACAAAATATTAATTAGAATAATAGTGTATGGCATTACAGCTGAGTTGGAGCCTGCCACCTCGACCACGTCCCCTGCAGAGTCAGCTAAACTGCCTGCAGACCCTAGTGACTGGACCATCGAAGAGGTTATCTCCTACATCTCCATCACTGAGTCTCCGCTCTCTGTTCACGCCGACTTGTTTAGAAGACATGTCAGTCTTTAAGCTGTTTATTTTTTTTTTCTTATCCATTGAGTTTATGTAAGTTATATTTTATATGAATATAACATCAATCCTTTGTCATGGATAGACAAGTTGTCTTTTGGAGGCCGCATTTAACCATAAACGCGTTTATGTTCCACCTCTGTTCGATGAATTCAGTAAGACAATGACATGGTGATGAACGCCTGGGATAACACTGTAAAAATCATTAGTTTTGTCCATGCTGCAGAGGGTGGTTACATTCTAACTTAATTCTGGATTGACTAAATCGTAACTGACTTCAGTTTTCCATTGTTAAGAATTCAGCATTGATATCATTGATTCTTTAAATAGTGAATTGAAAACCTTTTTCATAGGCATAAGTATAAAATTTTTTGAACGAGAAAAACTAACTATTTTACATTAGAGAATATTACAGAGAAAACAGTTTGTGAATTTCAGAAACAAACTGTTTTCTCCGTAAAATAATCTCTAATGTAATAGTTAGTTTTTCTCGTTCAAAAAATTTTATATTCTGATAAACCGAACCGTTGGTAATGAGAGTTTAATTTGAACTTGAAGAACTGACCGAGTCCTGATAAACTTTTATTTTATTTCTTCTTCACGGTAGATACTTTATCAAATTTATAAATAAATATATATATATATAAATTTATAAATATATAAATATATATATAAATAATATATATATATATAATATATATATATATATATATATATACTGTCAATGATGCCAATCTTACTCCTTCTTTAAATCAAAATTCATAACCTGCTTACAACTTGTATTCACTTGCTCTCTGACGACGTGAAAGCGAAAGGCCTTAGAGCGACTATCTTCTTTAATTTGTGGTGAGTTACCTGAATATTTATATCACGTGTTATTTTGACAATTTTCTATATTATATATATCAACGTTCAAACCACAATAAGGAATAAGAAAAAAGACTAAGATCTTTCAATCGTAACAAGCGATCTTCGTCAGAGTCAAATCCTAACAGAAACAAAAGTTGTGGTAAGGGGTTGAAATGAGTGAGGGGGAAGAGTGGTATTTTAAAGAGTGTAAAGTGCAGGAAAAGACAATAGTCTAGGAAGAGATGTTAGGGTAAACAAAGGAGTACTGGAAGAAAAAAGTAAACAACTATCCGCTAGCTGTCAACCCTCTTAGGAGGCTATTGTCCTCATCAAGACTGAGTCAGGTTTGAACTAACCGTTATTAATGTTTATAATATTTGATTTATAATCAGAGAGGTTCTATAATACCTATTTCTTCACAATACCGATTTTCCATACGCAATCATTTTAACTTCGGTCCAATCAATATTGATTTTCATTGTTTATATCCAAGAATAAGGGCTACTTTTTCTTCTTCTACTTAGGTTGTATGGGAGTTGTTTGACACGTGTCTTTAATGATCTATCAGTTTGACAATTTTGAAAAACTCATTCTACTTCGACTAATTGGTAATTAGATCACGGGTGGGTACTTGTGAAACCTTATGGGTTTTAGACATATTGTTGGATTTATCTATATGTGAAGCCTTGAGAAAAGGGTTTTTTTTTGTTAGGATTTCATGAGGAACCAGGGTAGTCCAGTGGTAATGTGCTTGCCTCTGGATTAGTAGATCTGGGGTTCAGTACCCACTCTGGCCCTTGTTTATTCTCGTGGGAGGTGAACAAATCTGAGGTTAATATCACTCTAAGAGGATGTTAAGCCTAAGCCAAGTTTTCGAACTTAACGACGTCAAGTACTTCGATAAAGGTTTCCAACTTTACTCAAAATATACTTGGGGTAGGTAAAGTAGGGCTACTAATATAGAATGTTGATTGTGTGATATGACTATAGGGCTATAGTCATTGGCCTATTTGCGTTCTTTCATGGGTCTGTCTGCTACTCCAGCCGATCCTAAACCTAAGCTCTGAAATGGTTTCGTGTTTCAGGAAATCGATGGCAAAGCACTGCTCCTTCTCAACTCCGACATGATGATGAAATACATGGGTTTGAAGCTTGGGCCAGCTCTGAAAATCTGCAACTTAGTCTCCAAGATCAAAGGCGCCGGCAGGAGGCACTTTTCATGACCCAGATTTTAAACCCCCTTCCTCTTACTCTCCCCCCTAACACCTCCTCCCCCACCACTCACTCTCTCCCATCGGTTACCATTATTCCTTTGCTCATTATTCCTTAGCTCCAAAATATATATATATATAATATAGTTTATCTCAAGCTAACAAGCACTTGAAAAATGTTGGCTTCACTGTAGTGCAATTTAAATTAGTAATTGAATTGTAAATATTAAATTGTTAGAGTAATTAACATTTTTATAATATATAGTAAACACTGCATATAAAATTAAAATGTTCATGTTATATGTGCCATTAGTTCTAGACTTTTTGCTTCCTATATCATTTTGGATGTATATATATATATATAGTATACATGTAACATGTTGTATATTACACTCTTTGGGTTTAATGTTTCCATTGTTTTTTTATTTTAATTTTAAGTATCACAGTCTCAAATACGGTCTAATTGAAAAAAAACAATTTCTGAAATATTATTAATAAGTATGATATTCATAGATCGACTAATTTTCGGCTTTATTCATCATAAAGAGGAAACTCATTTTGTGTTTTCGTTTCTCATTCTAGTCGCTGTTCTCTTATTTTGTGTAAAGAACTAACTTTTTTTTTTTTAAATTACTAGTATTTTTTTTAAATACACGGAGTCCATAAAGTGTAGCTGCAGAGTGGATTTCAATGTTTCATTTAATACAAAATATTCTTCCTACTCAAAATGTAGATGGTATAGCCTAAAGAAAAAGAGTCGATTTGATACTCTGAAGTACTCGCGAAGGATGGCCTTATCGCAAAATGACGGAAAAATTTAATGTTTAGCACACTTGTTTCTTTTATACCGTTGGGGACAGGGCAGGGTATCCCAGTGGCTCGCCTCTGGACTGTAGATCCGGGGTTCAATACCCACTCTTGCCCTCGATTCATTCAATCAGGAGGTGAGCACGTCGTCCCAAAAAGAGGACGCTAAACCTGTTTTGATCTTCGCGTTTCTCGGCATTTCGTGCCATAACCGCATAGTCAAGCCAGGCCACCTTGTTGACAAGTTACTTTCGGGCACCTCCATTGAAAGAATCGGCACAGTTATTCAGAATTCTTCCGCTTCCTATCCTCAATATCAAACTCTTTTATCTTAAATTATCCACTTACTATTTTTCACAGAAAACTCCCCTACGTTATGGGTTTTGAGGTAAAATGAATAAACAAACAAAAGTCTCCACACAATTGAAGTTTTATTCAACAAACAACAACGCGTTTCGAACACTTTGTGTTCATCATCAGGAAAACACTATGGAATGTGGTGATGAAGGGTTGGTCCAGTGAAAACTACGTTATGGGTGCTTTTTCCAGCTCGTTCTACCTTGAATTGGTAGGCAAGTCAGGAAATAGTATGGCGCAAAAAAAATCCTCCCGGGGACAAAATCCCGCTGGAAAAAACCCCCCGGGGAACCAAGCCTTCCACCAACCCCCAAAACCCCCAAAAAAAAAGAAAATCTATTTTTTTACTAGAAGTAATATATTAAACCAATACCAAATTACTGGTATTGCTTTTATATTTTTTTTTTATAAAAAATATAAAAACTTCTGGAAATTCAAAATAATTTTTGCAGGTCATTATATTGATTTAAACAAAAACTGGAAAATAGTACAATATACAAATACTGGAGTCAATCAAATTCATCAATCGAATACATTTTACGATATCAGAATGACAAAATTAATTCAAAAAAATAAAATACATCCAAATAAAAACAATGTAAACAACAGTGTCAAAGTATAATGTGTTAATGTCAAAGTTAAGTTTCAAATTATTAACTGAGAATGCACAGAATCCTACATCAAGTAATGATATTCTTTTTTACTTTACTATAAGTAAAGTATAGTGATCGTGGAAAAATTCGATCTCGAGATTTTGACGGAATTACATGTTTTGAGGTCCCAGAAGTCGTTTTATGAAGTTTTTTCGATGATGTCTGTGTGTTTTTTTTTTTTTTTTTTTTTTCCTCACAACAGTAACCCTGCTATGAGGGAGTATATTTAAGTTCACACGTATCACACAGGGTACAACGTGTATGCAACAACAAAGGCATTATTATAAATAATAATGAATCATACAAAGTAAGTATAACTATGAACTAGGTATAAAGAAGTATAAATAGTATTAACTATGAGTAAATTTAGTACAATAAGTAAAAGTAATTATAACGTACAAACATTAATTTAACAGTTAATTTACATACATGTTTAACTAACTAAACTAATATATACAAGTAGTATCAAAATTTCTTTACACTAATGGTCCTGACGTATATATGGTATTAACTATGAGTAAATTTAGTACAATAAGTAAAAGTAATTATAACATACAAACATAAATTTAACAGTTAATTTACATACGTGTTTAACTAACTAAAATAATATATACAAGTAGTATCAACATTTTTTTTTTTTTTTTTTTTTTTAACACTAATAGTCCTGACGTATATATAGTTTTTTTTTTCCCCAAACTACAAGATTACAGTAATTAAAATAAAATTCCAATTAATTATGGCTATTAACTAAAAGATATCCATTGAAATCTTACCCAGAAAGTGTTTAAAATGAGGTAAGAGGTCAGATGATAGTAGTTTATGTTGTTCTATGGGCCAGTTTTGTTTTGTAGTCATGGTAAATAGAATTAAGTTTTGTCGGTATGGATCCAATAGTGGACAGTGATATATTAAGTGATACCATGTCTGGTCAGTAAGTCCGTCACATGCACAACTTGAATTTTGAATAATATGAAACCTTTTCAGGTAATGTCCAGTCCTACCATGTCCAGTCAGTACTTGAGTCAGTCTGTAGTCCATTTGCAAGCTGTCTAGCTTCTTCCTGGTCCGTACGGTTGGAAAATATTGCCGAGTTTCTCTTCCTTTATTGCTGTTATTCCAGTCTTCTTCCCACCTTTCTTCTGTTATCCCTTTCAGCTTCTGCTTTAAATATGATCTAGGTGCTGCCATATAGCTCATTGCCAGATTCTCCTCTACCGCGGCTTCCTTAGCCAAACTGTCTGCCAGCTCATTCCCAACTGTTCCTACGTGTGCTTTCGTCCATTCGATTCTGATTAATGAGTCTGTTGTAGAAAGCTCACGTCTTATGCGTTCTGTTATGGGCCAGTGTATGCTTCTGTTGTGGATTGATTGAATTGATGTTTTACTGTCTGTCTTTATAATTGCTTTCAGAACATTAGTTGATGTTGTTCTATCCTTCAGCCATACTATTGCTTGGAGTATCGCAAATAGTTCTGCTTGGTTATTACTGCAGCAGCTGTTCAGTCGGAATTTCTTATTTTCAATTACCTGTGATTTTTGGTATACTATAAAAGCACAACCAATGCCTTCAGTTGTTTTGCTTCCGTCAGTATAAATCTCATATTCCACATCACCGCCTTCGCTTATGTCAACCGTTATTTCCACAGCAGGATGCAGCCATTCTGTATAATCGACAGCTTTTTCATACTGCTCAGTGCCGTCTGACCCTAATCTATTTAGGTAATAGAAGTTAGTCAGTTCTTCCAATTTCAGTAGAATGGGTTCTATGTTAGCGACAACTATGGCAGCCTCATATGAGATAGTCCTGAATCCTTTTATTATTCGAAGTGCCATCAGTCTCTGGACTCTCTTCAACTTGTTTTTATTGAATTTTTTGTTCAGTGCTTTGGACCAAACTGGAGCTGCATATGTTATTATTGGTTCTATTGCACAATTATAGATTATTCTGAGGGCCTCACCTGCGAGGCCCCAATACACTTTTGCGGAACGTGAGAGCGTGTTTATTACTTTCAAACTTTTGTTACAAATTGTATCTACATGTTTTATTGAAGTTGTATCTATAATCTAAGGTAATACCCAAGTATTTAATTTCTTTTACCACCTCTAATTTATCATTATTTAAGAATACATTCACCTGTTCTGGTTCTCCTTTTCTTTGGAAGAGTAATATTTTTGATTTGGATGGGCTGAATGATATCTTATTTTTTCCAGCCCAGTTTGCGATGAGTTGCAGAGATTCGTTACTGGTAGCTACTATCTCTGGAGTAGATTTTGCTGTTATTACTAGCATTATGTCATCTGCAAATGCCAGAATTTCTACATTTTTTGGAAACGGCATTTTAAGAAGAGAATCAAGTTTTATATTCCAGAAGCCAGGGCCACAGCAAGACCCCTGAGGACAGCCCTTCGATACCGTTCTTGTAGATGTCTGTGTGTGTGTGGGTGGGTGGGTGGGTGAGTGTGTTAGCATTGCTTGTTACCACCACGCTACGGTCCAGAATCTTTGATGGATCAAGTTGATATTTTACACAAAAATGGGCCTCATAGGGAAGAAGACTCCTATTGTTTGGGAAGAATTATGCATGATGGGAAAGTCACTTTTTTTGCCAAAAACCGTTTTTTAGAAAACCTTTTTTTTTCTCCTAAACTGATAACCCTAAAGTTTTGAATTTTTGACATTATCTTTGAGGTTACAAATGGAACAAACGAAAAATATATTCAGAATTTTAGAACCACGGAAAATTTTTTTTTTTCAATATAATGTAAAAAATTTGACTTATAATTCAATCCCAAAGCTTGTGACAGTTATACAAGTCATACCGTTTGACGGATCAAAATTAAACTATGCTTAAAAATAGAACATTGTATGGAAAATGATTTGAGATATTTTTTTTCAAAATTACATTCACCAAAGGGCGGTTATATTAAGATTTCTGTTTTCAGAAAATGTTTTTTAACGCTAACGGCTCATTAAAGAATAATGAAAATTTGACCAAAAATGGAACAAAAAATTAGCAATTAAAAAAAAAATTCATGAAGTTTTAATTACGGGAAAGAGCAATAAAGCTATATAAACTGTTTGTTTATCCTGGACTACTAAGGGATCACCTGCTATACTTGTCGAATTTTTTATATTTTTTTTACAATGTTTACATTGACTTAGAATTTTTTGAGTAAAACCACTAGGATAAAATTAGACGATTCTAGTCTAATAGTTCATACTTATTATTTCAAAAATTAGAAGCTCCCAACTATAAATGATTTAAATTATATTGAATAGCTGTCTTCGACTTTGAGTTGAGTATGTAAACTGATTAATTACTAATATATTTTTTCCCAATATACATTCATTGCAAGCTTATAACAGAGTACAAGACGCACGGATTTGTCTCATAAAATGCTTTAATAAATCTATATATTGCACTCTTGAGCAAAACTCCATATCAGTTACAATTACATTATCATTGTGAATGTAGTACCTTTCCATGATATTGAAATGTAATGAATGGACTCTTTCCTCAAGAAAGAGGACTTATGTTTGTTGAAAAATATCCAGTTTTTTTTTTTACAATTCTAGTCTAATAGTTCATATTTATTATTTTCAAAAATTAGAAGCTCCCAACTATAAAAGATTTAAATTATATTGAATAGCTAGCTTTGACTTCGATTTGAGTATGTAAACTGGCTAATTACTAATATATATTTTTTCTCAATATACATTCATAGCAAACTTATAACAGAGTACAGGAGGCAGGAAAAGGATAACACTCACTCAGAAAAAAATCGTATATATGTTATTTGAGAAAGGGGAAGGAAAATGATCTTATTAAATACTAAGAAGCCATAAAATTCCCAGTATAATAATTGTATGAAAAACCAAAAATGTAAAAGATAATTCAAAATTGAAATCTTTCGTTTAGAGATTAATAAATGTAATTATCGTACATCTTTCATTATAAATCATCTTAAAACAACATTTTTTCTTCGATGTTTATGATGTTTTTCAGAGAAAATAAGGGTATTTTCCTGATTTAAATTTGAAAATTTTACTTTTATATTCAATGTAGGAGGATGTCAAGTAAACGATGTAAGAAATCCACTGGCTATTTGAACAAAAGCCATGTCTTGTAGGAGAATATTTCGTATCAAGAAATGTTCACTTTGGTTTTTCAAAAATGTTATTACTGCTGTAGTTATACTAATGAAATTATTTGCATCATCTGTGTGATGTACAAAAATAAGCTTATATATTGATATGACCTTCAATCACTATCTGTACTATTTCAGGAATGAAGGACTAATAATCATATCACATTTAGATGTTTACATTATGCTTAAATGAGACGTTATGTGTTATATACTCAAGAAATTTGATATTAAGTTACTTATAGTAAAGTTGAGTGTAGGCCACTCCAGATTTTTTTTACAACTATTCTCACACGAATACAATGACAATGATCAAATTAAGCAAGCTTTCCATATTAGTAATCAATTTTTGACTATTCTGAAGCGACTACTATGAATATAAAGAAAAATGTAAAATACTGAAAATTTACTGCATCACTTTTCGACTATTTTCACACAAATACTATGAAAAAAGAAGAATTTTTGTCAAATTTATGAAACATTGTCTATTCGACTTGTCATTTTTCACGATTCTAACATGACACTATGAAAACGAAAAAAATTACCAAATTCAGCCCAACTACCACATTACTGTTCAAGCTTTGACTACAATCAGACGAATACTATAAAAGTTGAAAAAATGTTCATATTAAGCAGACTTACCGTATTATTAATAACAATGTTTATATACTCAGACAATTTTATTCAAATTTAAAAAGAATTTTAATTATTTCCAAATTTCCATTATTACTGTTCACCTTTCCACTATACTCACATAAATGGTATGAAAACTGAAAAATATATCGAATTCTTCAAATTTATCAAGTTACTGATCACGTTTTAACTAATCTCACATGAATACTACGAATATGGAAAAAGTTAACAAATTAAACAAACTTACCATATTAGTAATCACATTTCACTACTCTGAAGGCACTTCTATGAAAATAAAGAAAAAAATCTAAAATTTTGTAAATTTACTGCTTTTTCCTTCACTTTTCGACCACTTTCACACGAATTATATGAAAATGGAAACTTTTATCAAATTAAGCAAACTTATCGTTTTCGTTATGTCATTTTGACTATTATCAAACACGACTACAATGAAAATGAAAAAAAAATAACACATTCAGATCACCTACAATATACTGTTCATGATTCGACAACTCTCACGAGAATACGATAAAAATGGAAGCATTTATCAGTTTAAGCATACTTACCGTATAACCTTCTACATTAGTCTGGTCGTTTTATCTATTCTAATACGACTATCATGAAAATATAAAAATATAACAAGTTTACCACACCAACAAAATTATTGTTCACGCCTTAATATCTGTTAAACCAATTAAATGAAAAAAATTAACTTTATCAAACTAAGCAAATTTTCTACTTTAGTTTTTTCGTTTTATCTATTCTAACAAGACTATCATGAAAATATTAAAAAATAACAAATTTTCCACATCTACAATAATATTGTTCATGCCTTGACTTTTGTTACACCAATTCCATGAAAATGTAATAGTTTATTAAATTAAGCAAATTCTCAGCGTTAGTCTTTTCGTTTTAAGTATTCTAACACGACTACTATGAGAATATAAAAAAATAACAAATTTACCATAGCTACAATATTATTGTACATGCCTTGACTTTGTTACACAATCTTCCAAGAAAATGTAAAACTTTAACAAATTAAGCAAATTTTCTACATTAGTCTTGTCGTTTCAACTATTCTAACACGACTATCATGAAACTATAAAAAAATAACAAATTTACCACACCTAAAATATTATTGTTCATGCCGTGACTTTAGTTACACAACTTTCATGAAAATGTAAAACTTTATCAAATTAAGCACATTTTCTACATTAGTCTGGTCGCTTTAAGTATTCGAATACGACTATCATGAAAATATAAAAAAATAACAAGTTTACAACACCTACATTATTTTTGTTCACGCCTTGATATCTGTTAAACCAATTAAATGAAAATGTAAATATTTATCAAATTAAGGAAATTTTCTACATTAGTCTTGTCGTTTTAACTACTCTAACACGACTATCATGAAAATATAAAGAAATAAGAAATTTACCAAACCTACAATATTATTGTACATGCCTTGACTTTTGTTACACCAATTCCATGAAAAAGTAATAGTTTATTAAAATAGGAAAATTTTTTGCGATAATCTTTTCGCTTTAACTATTCTAACACGACTATCATGAAAATATAAAAATATAAAAAATTTACCACACCTCCAATATTACTGTTCACGATATTACATCTCTTAAACCAATTTTGTGAAAAAGTAAAACTTTATCAAATGGCGTAAATTTTATGCATTAGTCTTGTTGTTTTAACTAATCTAACACGAGTACTATTAAGATATAAAAAAATAACAAATTTACTACACCTACAATATTATTGTTCACTCCTTGATTCCTCTAATCAAATTACAATGAAATGTAAATATTTATCAAATTAAGGAAATTTTCTACTTTAGTTTTCTCGTTTGATCTATTCTAACACGACTATCATGAAAATATAAAAAAATCACAAGTTTATGAAACCTACAATATTATTGTTCACGCCTTGATATCTGTTAAACAAATTACATGAAAATGTAGATATTTGTCAAATTAAGATAATTTTCTACATTAGTCTTATCGTTTTAACAACTCTAACACGACTATCATGAAAATATAAAAATATTAAGATATTCACCAAACCTACAATATTATTGTACATGCCTTGACTTTTGTTACACCAATTCCATGAAAATGTAATAGTTTATTAAAATAGGCAAATTTTGTGCGTTAATCTCTTCGTTTTAAGAATTTAAAACGACTATCATGAAAATATAAAAAAATAAGAAATTTACCACACCTACAATATTATTGTACATGCCTTGACTTTTGTTACACCAATTCCATGAAAATGTAATAGTTTATTAAAATAGGAAAATTTTTTGCGTTAATCGTTTCGTTTTAACTATTCTAACACTACTATCATGAAAATATAAAAAGATAACAAATTTACCACACCTGCAATAATATTGTTCACGATATTACATCTCTTAAACCAATATTGTGAAAAAGTAAAACTTTGTCAAATGACGTAAATTTTCTACATTAGTCTTGTTGTTTTAACTAATCCAACACGACTATCATGAAAATATAAAAAAATATCTAATCTACCAAACCTACAATATTATTGTCCATGCCTTGACTTTTGTTTCACCAATTCCATGAAAATGTAATTTTTTATTAAAATAGGCAAAATTTTGCGTTAATCTTTTCGTTTTAACTATTCTAACACGACTATCATGAAAATATAAAAATATAACAAATTTACCACACCTTCAATATTATTGTTAACGATATTACATCTCTTAAACCAATTTTGTGAAAAAGTAAAACTTTATCAAATGGCGTAAATTTTATGCATTAGTCTTGTTGTTTTAACAAATGTAACACAACTATCATGAAAATATAAAAAAATAACAAATTCACCATACCTACAATATTATTGTCAACTCCTTGATTCCTCTAATCAAATTCAAATGAAATGTAAATATTTATCAATTTAACCAAATTTTTTACATTAGTCTGTTCATTTTAAGTATTGTAACCGACTATCATGAAAATATAAAAAAATAAGATATTTACCACACCTACAATATTATTGTTCACGCCTTGATATCTGTTAAACCAATTAAATGAAAATGTAAATATTTATCAAATTAAGCAAATTTTCTTCATTAGTCTTGTCGTTTTAACTATTCTAACACAACTATCATGAAAATATAAAAAAATATCCAATCTACCAAACCTACAATATTATTGTCCATGCCTTGACTTTTGTTTCACCAATTCCATGAAAATGTAATAGTTTATTAAAATAGGAAAATTTTTTGCGTTAATCTTTTCGTTTTAACCTTTCTAACATGACTATCATGAAAATATAAAAATATAACAAATTTACCACACCTACAATATTATTGTCCTCTCGTTGATTCCTCTAATCAAATTCAAATGAAATGTAAATATTTATCAAATTAATCAAATTTTCTACATTAGTCTTGTTGTTTTAACAAATCTAACACGACTATCATGAAAATATAAAAAAATAAGAAATTTACCACCCCTACAATATTATTGTTCACGATATTACATCTCTAAACCAATTTTGTGAAAAAGTAAAACTTTATCAAATGACGTATATTTTCTACATTAGTCTTGTTGTTTTAACTAACCTAACACGACTATCATGAAAATATAAAAAAATAAGAAATTTACAAAACTTACAATATTATTGTCCACGCCTTGATATCTGTTAAACCATTTAATTAAAATGTAAATATTTATCAAATTTAGCAAATTTTCCACATAAGTCTTGTCGTTTTAATTATTCTAACACGACTATCATGAAAATGTAAAAAAATAAGAAATTTACCACACCTACAATATGATTGTACATACTTGAATTTTGTTACACCAATTCCATGAAAATGATATAGTTTATTAAAATAGGCCCATTTTTTGCGTTAATCTATTCGTTTTAACTATTCTAACACGTCTATCAGGAAAATATAAAAATATAACAAATTTACCACACCTACAATATGATTGTTCACGATATTACATGTCTTAAACCAATTCTGTGAAAAAGTAAAACTTCATCAAATGACGTAAATTTTCTACATTAGTCTTGTTGTTTTAACTAATCTAACAGGAGTAGTATGAAGATATAAAAAAATAAAAAATTTACCTCACCTACAATATTTTTGTTCACTCCTTGATTCCTTTAATCAAATTCCAATGATTTGTAAATATTTATCAAATTAAGCAAATTTTAAGGTTATATACTATTAATTAAGCATAATTAAGGAAATGTGATTACTAATATCGTAAGTTTGCTTAATTTGATAAAATTATCCATTTTCATATAATTCGTGTGAAAGTGGTCGAAAAGTGAAGGATAATGCAGTAAATTTACAAAATTTTAGATTTTTTTCTTTATTTTCATAGAGGTGTCTTCAGAGTAGTGAAATGTGATTACTAATATGGTAAGTTTGCTTAATTTGATAAAATTATCCATTTTCATATAATTCGTGTGAAAGTGGTCGAAAAGTGAAGGATAATGCAGTAAATTTACAAAATTTTAGATTTTTTTCTTTATTTTCATAGAAGTGTTTTCAGACTAGTGAAATGTAAGTAGTGAAATGTAAGTAAGTAGTGACTAATATGGTAAGTTTGCTTAATTTGATAAAATTATCCATTTTCATATAATTCGTCCGAAAGTGGTCGAAAAGTGAAGGATAATGCAGTAAATTTACAAAATTTTAGATTTTTTTCTTTATTTTCATAGAAGTGTTTTCAGACTAGTGAAATGTGATTACTAATATGGTAAGTTTGCTTAATTTGATAAAATTATCCATTTTCATATAATTCGTCTGAAAGTGGTCGAAAAGTGAAGGATAATGCAGTAAATTTACAAAATTTTAGATTTTTTTCTTTATTTTCATTGAAGTGTCTTCAGAGTAGTGAAATGTGATTACTAATATGGTAAGTTTGCTTAATTTGATAAAAGTTTCCATTTTCATATAATTCGTGTTAAAGTGGTCGAAAAGTGAAGGATAATGCAGTAAATTTACAAAATTTTAGATTTTTTTCTTTATTTTCATAGAAGTGTTTTCAGACTAGTGAAATGTGATTACTAATATGGTAAGTTTGCTTAATTTGATAAAAGTTTCCATTTTCATATAATTCGTGTGAAAGTGGTCGAAAAGTGAAGGATAATGCAGTAAATTTACAAAATTTTATATTTTTTTCTTTATTTTCATAGAGGTGTCTTCAGAGTAGTGAAATGTGATTACTAATATGGTAAGTTTGCTTAATTTGATAAAAGTATCCATTTTCATATAATTCGTGTGAAAGTGGTCGAAAAGTGAAGGATAATTTGTTAACTTTTTCCATATTCATAGTATTCATGTGAGATTAGTTAAAACGTGATCAGTAACTTGATAAATTTGAAGAATTCGATATATTTTTCAGTTTTCATACCATTTACGTGAGTATAGGGGAAAGGTGAACAGTAATATTGGAAATAATTAAAATTCTTTTTAAATTTGAATAAAATTGTCTGAGTATATAAAAATTGTTATGAATAATACAGTAAGTCTGCTTAATATGATCATTTTTTCAACTTTTATAGTATTCGTCTGATTGTAGTCAAAGCTTGAACAGTAATGTGGTAGTTGGCCTGAATTTGGTCATTTATTTCGTTTTCATAATGTCATGTTAGAATCGTGAAAAATGACAAGTCGAATAGACAATGTTTCATAAATTTGACAAAAATTGTTCTTTGTTCATAGTATTTGTGTGAAAATAGTCGAAAAGTGAAGAGTGATGCAGTATATTTTCAGTATTTTATATTTTTCTTTATATTCATAGTCATAGTCGCTTCAGAATAGTCAAAAATTGATGACTAATATGGAAAGCTTGCTTAATTTGATAGGTTGTAACATATTCTTAGTATAAAACTGAGAATATTCAAAACGCTAAAACATTACAGTAGGTTTTGAGGAATTTGATAAATTCTTCCATTTTCATTGTATTCGTGTGAGAATAGTTGTTAAAAAAATAGGATACGGGAAATTTCAATTTTATTTTATTTTCATACAATTTGTAGTTGAATAATAAAAATGTTAAGAGTTATACCGTAAGTGTGCTTAAATTGATAAACGCTTATTTGCCTTAGAGTTGTCAAAGCCTGAATAGTATTATTGTAGGTACACTGAATTAGTTATTTTTTTCCAATTTCATAGTAGTCGTGTTACAATTGTCAAAACAGCAGGACGTAAACGATAAGTTTGCTAAATTTTATAAAAGTTTTCATTTTTATAGAATTCGTGTGAAAATAGTCGAAAAGTGAAGTTAAATGCAGTAAATTTTCGAAACTTTATATTTTTTTTTATTACCCTGGAAGTTCTTCAGAAAAGTCAAATGTGATTACTAATATGGTAAGTTTGCTTAATTTGTTAAAGTTTTCCATTTTTATAGTATTCATGTAAGTATAGTGGAAATGTGGAGTTATACTGGAAATTTGGAAATATTTATATTTTTTTTTTTAAATTTAAATAATATTGTCTGAGAATATTAAAGTTGTTAAAAATAATACCCGTTGGTCTTCTGATTTTCACCATTTTTTCATCTTTGTCTGATTGGAGTGAATGCGTGAACAGAAATATGGTAGTTGTCCTGAATTTAGTATTTTTTTTTCATTTTCATAGTAGATGTGTTAGCATAGTCATAATGACAAAACGAAAACAATAAGTTTGCTTAATTTGATAAAAGTTTTCATTTTCATAGAATTCGTGTAAAAATAGTCGAAAAGTGAAGGATTTTCAAAATTATTTTTTTTTTTTTTATTTTAATAGAAGTCCCTTCAGAGTAGTGAAATGTTATTACTAATATGGTAAGTTTGCTTAATTTGTTAACCTTTTCCATTTTCATAGTATTCATCTCAGAGTAGTCAAAATGTGATCTATATTATGATAAATTAGAAGAATTTGATGAATTTTTCAATACCATGTGAGAATAGTGGAAAGGCGAAGGATAACGGAAATTTGGAAAAAAAATTTTTGTTGTTGTTGGTATTTTGAATAAAATTGCCTGGGAATATTAAAATTGTTTAGAATAATACCATAAGTTTACTTAATATGATCATTTTTTCAACTGTTATAGTATTCGCCTGATAGTAGTTAAAGCGTGGACAGAAATATATGGTAGATGTACTGAATTTGGTAATTTTTTTCATTTTCATAGTAGATTTGTTAGAATAGTCAAAATGACATGACGAATAGAGTATGTTTGATAAATTTGACAAGGATTTTTCATTTCCATAATATTTGTTTGAAAATAGTCGAAAATGAAGAGTGTTTGCAGTTTTTTTATTCCCATAATAGTGTCTTCCGAATAGCCAGACTATAACGACTAATAAGGTAAGTTTGCTTAATTTTAAATTTTTTTCTACATTTTCGCAATATTCGTGATGAAAAAAAAATATAAAACAATGATATACTAGGGGGTAAACAGTGATATACTAGGTATGTTGAATTTGTAATTTTTTTTTTATTTTCATAATAGTCGTGTTATCTTAGTCACAACGGAAATACAAATACGATAAGTTTGATAAACTTTTTAATTTTCATAGCATTGTTGTGAAAATATTCGAAAAGTGTACAGAATTGAGTAAATTTTGGAAATTTAAAATTTTTTTTTATTTTTCAGATGTTTCATGAGAATTGTGAAAATCTGATTACTAATATGGAATAGAATGCCAGTGAGAATATTCGAAAAGTAAAGAGTAATGCAGTAAATTTTCACAATGTTATTTTTTTTTATATTTTCATTCAATTTGTTAGAGAATAGTCAAATGGAGATGACTAATATGGTTGTTAGTTTCCTTTATTTGATAAATTTATTCTTTTTCATAGTATTCGTATGAAAGAATTTGTTAATTTTTTTCATTTTCATAGTTGTCGTGATAGAATCGTTAAAACGACAAAACAAATACACTAAGTTTGTTAAATATTATAAAAAAATTGATAATTTCATATTATACCTGTGAAAATAGTTGAAAAGTCAAGAGTAATGCAGTAAATTATCAGTATTTTATATCTTTTTTATTTTACAGGAATTTTTTATATAACAGGAATACAGTAGGTTTGAAGAATTTCACAAATTTTTCCACTTTCATAGTATTTGTGTTGGAATAGTAAAAAGGTGAAGAATAAAACTTGAAATATACAAAAAATTATTTTTTTTTTTATAATCATGGAATTCATCTGAGAATAGTATTAATGTTGATAGAAAGACGGTAAGTTTGCTTAACTTGATAAAATATTCTATTCTTATACTATTAGTGCGGGAGAAGTCAGAGCAGGAACAGTAATAGGTTAGGTGTGCTGAACTTGTTATTTTTTTATCATTTTCATAGTATTCATTGAAAGAACAAGTTGATATTTAGAATTGACTTTGCTAAAGAATGAGGGTTGACATTTATGATGCACAGTATTGAAAGTTTCCCCAATGTTTAAATAGGTAAGCAGCTTTACTTTGTCACTGTTTAAATAAAGTCGATATGAACGTTAAGTATTCACAGTCAAATGTTGAAACATGTTATTGAAATCCACTATTAATAATGTATTTACTACAGTATTATTGCTACTTAAGTTTGCCTTATTTTAATAATTCAGCCTCATAACAATAAGGTCAACATTAACAACAGTGGATGTCCTATGTTTATAAACAAAAAACCTGCATTGGTCTACCATCTACTTTTTAATATAAGTAACCTTTCATGTTCAATCCTAAGTCAAAGTTTTTTCATTTTATTGAAAAAAAAAATTTTTGAACATTTCTTTCATTTCTTCCAACTCTGATTAAAGCAGGAATGTATTCTTTAAATCACTGTATTAATATGAGATTTAATAAGAATAGAATTTTAGCATATAAAAATCAACTCCGATCTAACATATAATTTGTGATGCCTTCCATAGTATGATGGATTTCTCTAACAAAATGCTATAATCAATTATAAAAATCATATTACATTAATGAAAATATCATTAGACGCTATATAAATTGTAAAGTAATACCTGTAAAAAGTCTTCAGGATCTGAGGCAGACATGGACATTTTAAGCCAATCAGCAATACCAAATGGTGGAGAAAATTTGCTAGCATTTCTGGTCGAACACTCCTCCATTGTACCTGACTCATCGTAACTATTGAAAACATTAATTTCTGGTTTCTTATAATACACTTTTATTATAATATTTAGCTTGTAGAGGATAATTAGAAATATATTAAGCATTTTGATTTCTTTAATTTTAATTAATTAATGAAATTCTTCCTCATTAATGAGATATGTATTGTAAACTCCTCTAAGAGATGTTAAAGTTGTAAACAAAACGTGCAATGAGAATCCATGATTTGCAACTAATTTCATGATTTTGTCTATTTTTTTTCTTAGCGATCCATTATTATTATCAGTTATGACAAATTTGAAATCATTGATCTACAACAATCTGATATGTTGTTATTGTTATTATTAAACTGAGGCCCTTCAGATAGTATATTAGGGTATATGACTGGACTTTTCCAAGTTAAAACGAAACTCAAAAGGTATTCGCGTCCTTGTTTCGATAAAAAAGAAAAAAAAAATCAATAATTATTCATTTATTGTTCATAAACAAGATTCAATTCACTAAAAAGTTTTGGGAACTATTTTTTCTTATTTACAGGCTCGCCAGTAAAAGAAAAAAAAAGAAACAGAAAAAAGTACATAGTCGTGAAGAAACATTAGCATATGACAAGGAACAGAACATGTCTGATATGTAGTTATATACAAACAGCATCAGGATACATTGAAAAATACAAATACACTTTCGATACTGGAGAGTTGCAATACAAAAGTGATTACAGAAAAGTCGATTTTTCTTATACAACATGCCCTTCTTTATATATATATATATATATATATATAATATATATTATATATATAACAATAACCAATTAAAACCGGACAAGTTTTTTTTTAATTTTCCTTGTGCGAAACAGTGCAATAATACATCTTTTATTAGAAATATACAGGTTTTTTTTTATTCTGGATAAATGCACTAAACTGCCTTCCTATGAACTATTTACAATTTAAATATAAACGCATATGCCACACTCACTTTTTTTTATAAAAAAAAACCTACATTCTTAGTAAATACTAATGACTAGGAAAAATTCGACAAAAAAAAAGAGAAAAAAAAATAAAATTTTCATTTAAATATTAATAACTTTTTGTTTTTAATACTAACATTGGTGTGGTGGGGTAAGTTATATAAAGCTTATAACGGCTTCAGATATAAAAAAAAAAATATAATAAAAAATAAAAAGCCTTCCAATGGGCTTGTATACATAATACAAGGTTTTTTTTTCCTTTTTTGGTATATACAAATGTTTATATACACAGTAGAGTAGGACCATGTTAGGTACTAACTTAAACAATCTAGTTTAAAAAAAAATATATGTATCACAAATTAAACGAAGCAAAAAGAAAAAAAAAAGATGACTTACTTTCAATTCAAATCCCCCCCCCCCCCCCCCCCCCCCCCGGTCCCTATATATTAACTATATAGCAAGGTGTGCTTGCTTTTTTTTATGGAGTCTTAAAAAAGAAGTTAAATTAGACAAGATAAAAAAATAATTTTCCTAATTAGATATTTACAAGAAAATATACTTTGTAAGGGTTGTGCAATTGTAAAAATAAAATATTACATTTAATATTGGTTAAGAAAAAAAAAAATAGGTACTTTTGTACCTAGGGAATAACAGTTCATAATTCTCGAAGTGCATACAATAATATTTTGTCACCAGAAAAGTCTCTAAAATAATTATAATTTATTAACTGTTAATTGATATAAAAGCAATAACAAACTCTTAATAATCCAAAATAAAGGTTTAAGAAAGTTAAATCAAAGCATGTAAACAAAGCACAGTAGATTAATTAGCAATACAGGTGGGATTTAAGAATCAGGCTTGCCATCCTAACTCTTCCCGATCTCATTTCACTTCATATCTAAAAATCCATATCAACAAAATAATTAGGTTGGACAATCTAGATTATTTCCCTGTTTTTTCATTATTGCCCAGTTTTTAATTAGGGGGATTAAATTTCGTAGATTATTACCTGAAAACAAGACGTAAAAAGATACTTTTCATCCCTTCTAGAGATAAACGTTATTTATTTAATCATTTCCTAAAATAAGTTATGATTGAACTAAAAATTTCAAAAAAGAAATTAAACTCTACACCATTTTTTTTTTATTGAGCTTTAGTCAAGCGTCAAACAATTCTCAAAAAAACACCTTTAAGGTAACGTTTCGTCTATATTTCTAGACATCTTCAAAGCTAAATCAATGAAAAAATTATAACTGTTTAACTAGTTATAACTTTAAACTAGTTTAATTAATAATTGTAACCAATTTTGTATTGTTTAGCCTTGAAGATGATTAGAAATATAGATGAAACGTTGGTTTAAAGGTTTTTTTTTTTTTTGAGAATTGTTCGAGCTGAAACAAACCTAGTAGGGTATTACTTATTTACTTGATATGATAGTTACCTATTTACTTGAGACATATAGGGACCCCCAAATACTTTAGTTCTAAAAATGATCAATTATTTGCAAATTATGGTAAACATGATGTATATATGTCAATAAAAAAATATTTTAACTAGAAACAAGTTGAGGTGTACAAAATTTTCAAAATCTAATTATTACAAATTATCAAATATACAGAATCAAAATTTATTCTAAGCTGATTGCTTCATATTGAAAAATTTCCAACAAATGTAAAATAAAAAATCGATTTGTTGCTTCGTTATTTTTATATTTTAATAAAATTAATTTAAAAAATAGTTTCTTTTATTTGAATAAAGATTACAATATTTATATATATATATATATATAGAAAATCATATTCATGCACAACCCTCACAAAACAAAACACTAACAACAACAACTTTGTAAAAAGATTAGAAAGTGGAAGTGCTTCAGTGAGAAGATACAATTCTTCTTTTTTTTTTTTTTGCAAAATCATTATCTTTTAATTAACTATAGGAGGCATTCGATACTTTACATAAATTTCAAACTTTTGTTGGATTTGAAAAAAAAAGGGATTTTTTTTTATGTCTGTCAAACCCTCGAAATTGAATTTCTTCGTGATTACCACTATACTTTATTTAAATTTAAAATTTTTTTTTGGGGGGGGACGTAAAAATGATATGACTGTTTAAAATTACGAAATTTATTGCCTATTTGGTATAGATATTTTGAATATATATGAATACACAACAAAGTCAAGCAATATTTGCGTGGGGTTAGTTCTCAGATTGCGTCTGGTACACAAAAGAATGCCTCCTATGAGCTCTAGAATTAAACAAATTTAACAATTTCAACTTCCTGCACTAAACAAAGTTTTCTTTTTCTCAATAAAAGACGTTATCATTATTGTTATTAATTATTATCTGCTTTATTTTTTTTTTTTTAAAAATACGTGCAAACTATACTTTTGCGATTATTTGAAAACTTTTTTTCATTTTTTTTTTCTTTCTTTCTTGGTATAATTATAATAAAATTGATTGTCACCACAATTAATTGTCGAAGACAGCCAATGGAGAACTCAAAAAGAAACCTAACCAAAAACTCTACTCTATTATGTACGTCTTTCATACATAAGTGTTAAAATACTTTTTCAATTTAAACTAAAATTCTCTCTTTAATTCTTTAGTTTTTTTTTTGTTGAATTATTGTCAATTCTTAGATTAAAAGATTCTAAACGATGTTCCCTGTTTTATAATAACGTATAAGGATATGTTGTTTCGTTTCTTTTTTTTTTCTTTAAAAATTAAATACTTAACACACATATATATAGATATATATTTATATACAAATCACATTTTCTAAGTCAGCTGATCTAAAAAGATATACATAAAAAATCTCATTTTTTTAAATTACTTCTTTTTTTTTCAATAACTACAATCCGTAAAATAGACAAATCCGCCAAATTTACATTAAGCGCATGAATTGTATTTATTTTATATAAAATTTTAAACTGTAAGCAAGTAATGACGTCAGCATAAAAGGAGTACGTTCGTTATGCTCACTTGGTCGCACATTATTATCTTAACTAAAAAAAAAACAGCTTCTTATTTACTTCTCTCTTTCTTTATACAAGCTAAAAAGTTAAGATCCATATACATTTTTCTTTTTTAAATATATTTATTTTTAAAAGAACAATTACAAAATATGACCTTGATGAAATTTGTTGTTAAAACATCTTCAACAGTCACATAGATTTTAAAGAAATGAAAGCTCACGTGAGACTTCAACGAAATGAATTTAGTTCAGTGAAATTCTTTTAAATATCTGGCCACCATTTCTCAATAAATTATAAGATTATATATATATATATATATATATAAATCGTCACAATAACATGTGATATAAATATCACTGTGGTTAACTCACCACAATGATTGAAGCGCTCTGAGGCCTTTCGTTTTAACGTCGTCAGAGAGTAAGTGAATTCAAGTTGTGGGCAGGTTAAGGATTTTGATTTAAAGTTGGATGAAGATTGGCATCATTGACAGTATTTTTCCCTGTTACACTAGAAATAGTCTTGATTTGTTTAACGAAAAATACTGTCAATGAAGCCAATCTTCATCCAACTTTAAATCAAAATCCATAACCTGCTCACAACTTGTATTCACTAGCTCTCTGACGACGTGAAAACGAAAGACCTCAGAGTGATTCTCTTCAATCATTTATTGTGAGTTATCTGAATATATATATATATATATATATATATATATAATACAATCAATGATCAAACCACAATAAGAAATGGGAAAACAAGACTAAGATCTTTCAACCGTTTTGACTCTGACGAAGACCGCTTGTTACGGTTGAAAGATCTTAGTCTTGTTTTCCCATTTCTTATTGTGGTTTGATCATTGATTGTTGTTTCACGTGTTTATGTGAAATCTTTTTATATAATACAATGCAACGCAATCAAAAAGTGTAAACCAGACGTGACAAGATCTCATAAATAAACAAGAGGATAACCAATAATTGCAGAAAATTATACATTACTCTTCAATTATGTTGTTTTTTGACTGTATTATATTTCCCCAGTTTTAAATTTTCCATCAAAACATTGTTATGATGGTAAGTAGAGAAAATGAAGCTATACAGACAACTGATAGCAGCTGACAGATATTTCAGCAGCCAGCATATTTTCTTATTATTTATAAACCTCAAGTTTAATTATATATATATATCTGATCAAAGCACAAAATGAAATGGGGGAAAAAAAACTAAGATCTTATCACTGTAACAAGCAGTCTTCATCAGAGTCAAATCTCAAATTAGTTGAGATTTGACAAAAAAAGACTGCCCATCAATTGCACGTAACAACTCAAATTGCACAAAATGAACTATTGCAAATCACTTACGTTGACCAAGCACGTTATAGACAAAACGGCAAGTAACTGACCCCCGTAGCCACCAGCACTGTTACTTGCTGTTGCGTCTACAACGTACTTGGTCTCCCTTTCTCTTTTCTTCTGAAGATGAATTGCCCGAAAATTTGAGCTTTTAAGTGTGTTTCTCTGTGTGTTATTCATCTTCGATTTTGAACTCCTATTTTGTCCAGTCTTTCCAATTTTATAGTATATATATATATATATTGATTGATCATTGATATATATATATATATATATACACGAGTTCGAGATTAACAAAGAGCAACACACAAAGTAGGGAAACACACTTACAGACTCAAATTTTCGGGTAATCCATCTTCAGGAGAAAAGAGAAAGGGAGACCAAGCACTTTGTAGACGCAACGGCAAGTAACCTTATATTTATATATATATATGAATTAAACACCACAATAAACAAATATAGATTAGTTACAATGATCTAAGGCATTTCATTAAAACATCATTAGAGAGCTAAATAAACAAAACGAAAAATATAATAATTTAACCTGGTTGACTGACCATCCTAACCGGATCAACCAGGTTAACTTGTTATCACATTTTTTGTTTTGTTCATTTAGCTCTCTGATGATGTTGTAAAGAAAAGGCCTTAGAGCATTGCAACTAATATATATTTGTTTATTGTGGGGTTTAATTCATATATAATATCAAGAGTTATTTTTGATTATTAATTTATATACATATATCAATGATCAAACCACATTATGAAATGGGAAAACAAGACTAAGATCTAAACCCAACTTTTGGGTTTTTGACTCTGACAAAGACCGCTTGTTAAGGTTGAAAGATCTTAGTCCTGTTTTCCCATTTCATATCGTGGTTTGATTATTGATTCTTATTTCACATTATATATATATATATATGATGGTTGGGTGAGCCAGTCCTAATCCTGGTAATGATGGCAGCCAAAATATAGAAGTGATTTATGTGAGTTCATTCTGTGCAATTTGAGTTGTATTCAAGTACCGTTCCTGTTATATATGTATACAAAATTAAAGTTTATCAGGACTCGGTCAGTTCTTAAGGTTCAAATTAAAATATCACTGCCAACGCCTCAGTTTTTATTTAAAACCTTAAAAGAGTTTAATTTGAACCAGAAGAACTGACCGAGTCCTGATAAACTTTAATTTTGTTTCTATTTCACGGTGGATACTCTATCAATATATATATATATATATATATAAAAGTATAAGCCACAAGGAAAAAAGTAAAAAAAAAAAAACAACAAATATCCTCTAAGGCCTTTCAAATTTATGTCATCAGAGAGCAACTGAAATTTGAAAGGCTTCAGGGCATATTTTCTGTCGTTTTTTTACTTTTTCCTTGTGGTTTATACTTTCATTAGTTTCCATCATGTGTTAATTGTAATTATTATATATATATATATATATATATAAAGATTTTATATAAACACGTGAAATAACAATCAATAAGCAAACGACAATATGAAATGGATTAACAAGACTAAGATCTTTCAACCGTAACAAACGGTCTTTGTCAGAGTCGGATGGGTTTTTGACTCTGACGAAGACCGCTTGTTACGGTTGAAAGACCTTAGTCTTGTTTCCCCATTTCATATTGTGGTTTGATCACTGATATATATGTATATACATATGAGTATATATATATATATATATATATATATATATATATGAGTTTAAAGAAATTTGAAAGATGATGCCAGACTTGTGTATTTACAATAATGAAGTTTAACTTGAAGAGATGCTTTAAATGTCGTAGGAGTTATTTACAGTAATACCAGTACTTAGACATATAGCATATATATATATATATATATACGTATGGCACATGAGTGATACAAGTCAAGTATGTATTTAGAGAAGAAACATAAAACAGTGGCAAGAACATCATCGAGTAACAACAATGTCAAAGAAACACCTGCATCTCATTTTAAAATCGCCATCTTATACTATATCTACGTAAAATTGTTTAGTTTACAACAAAATGGAAGTACAGGTGTTTATTTTTTTTTTGTGGAAGAAATTACATTTATCCTGAAATTATTTCAGTAAAGAAACTGAAATAGAATTCTCATGCTATAAATAAATCTATATCCATGAAATGAAGTCTCTATCATACTCTCTCTCTCTCCCAGTCATTAACATTCCCTCTTTTAAATGCTTTTTCACATTCACTCTCTCTCTCTCTCACTTACACACCCCTTACTGTATATATATGTATAACTAATCAAATGAAACGATTCCGCTAACCCACTAAATAAATTCCAGTAAAAAATCCACAACATAAACTATATTCACAAAAAGAGCAAACCTCTAACAAAAATGAGACAGAAACTCATTACACTATTTCGATGGCCTATTCATCAGGAAGATAGTAGTGAGTTTTTGTTTCATTTCTTTGAGTTTTTTTGTGAATAAAGTTTATATATATATAATTCACAAAGGCAAGAGAATTAAAAAAGGCTCACAACGATATTTCGACATTCGTCGTCATCGGGCAGAAGTAGTCCCTCTGAGTAGCTGAAGGCAAATTTATATATATATACACAAAACTAAAGTTTATCGGGACTCGGTCAATTTTTCAGGTTCAAATTAAACTCTCATTTTCAAGGTTTCAGTTTTTATTTGAAACCTTTTTCATAGGCAGAAGTATATATTTTGAAACAGAAAAAGTAAGTATTACATTAGAAATTATTTTACAAAGAAAAATAGTCTGCCGATTTTAACAACAAATGTCTAGTTTGAATGAACACGTGACACTGTGAGTGTTGTTGAAATCCACAAACTATTTTTCTTTGTAAAATAAATTTGTAATGTAATACTTATTTTTTCTGTTTTAAAATTTATACTTCTGCTTATGAAAAAGGTTTTAAAATAAAACCGAAACGTCAGCACTGACAGTTTGATTTTGAACCTAGAAAATTGACCGAGTCCCGATTACATAATTCATATATATATATATATATATATAATATATATATATATATATACTTCGAATAAAATGAAAGGTCCGTGTGGACAATAAACACTTTAACACAGAGAAAAGAACACAGAAAGACACTACAGAACTCACTTCGATATTTCGACATCCGTCGTCATCTTCTTCTCTCGACATCCGACATCCGCGTCATTGCTTCTCAACGCGAGTACTTCGCACTTCTTCCCGATGACGACGGATGTCGAAATATCGAAGTGAGTTCTGTAGTGTCTTACTGTGTTCTTTTCTCTGTGTTAAAGTGTATATATATATATATATATATATATATATATATATATGTTTTGTTTAATGACCTGTTTATTATCGTATGAATATATTTTTTGAACCATTCCCAAGTAATTCTTCAGGTACTACAAATACAAGTTCTCCAAATGTGTTTTATCTACATACTGAACATGTTCAGTCACTTTGACCATATTCAGAGTATATTAACAAAAACTATAATAACATATTAAACTATGTCTACTTAAATTTTATATCAGTAATAAAAAAAAGTGTATAATGTTACAGATTATTAATTTAACTAAATAAAATTTAGTATAGTAATACCAGTTTTTGTTAATATACTCCTAACATGGTCATAGTGAATGAAACATGGTAGTATAGAAATAAAACGTTTGGAGTTCTCGTATTTTTAGTGTCGGAGGGATTTAAAATATATATAAAGGAACTGGAAAGATGGTCAAAAGAATATTTTTATACGATAATAAGCAGGTCATTTACAAAAAATATATATATATGAAGTTTAAACCACAATAGAAAAAGAAAAACAATAGAAATAAATGCTCTGAAGGCTTTCAATTTATGTCAACAGAGAGCAAACAAATTAAAAACTGAGAAGCTATATAAATATCACTAATTTTATGTTAGCTTCTCAGTTTTTACCTTGTTTGCTCTCTGATGACACAAATTGAAAGGCCTCAGAGCATTTATTTCTATTGTTTTCCTTTTTTCCATTGTAGTTTAAACTTCATTGATTGCATCATGTGTTCATTTATTGTGATTTTTCTGCACATATATATAATGATCAAACCACAATAAGAAATGGGAAAACAAGACTATGATCTTTCAACCGTAACAAGCGGTCTTCGTCAGAGTCAAAAGCTTTGTTACGGTTGAAAGATCTTAGTCTTGTTTTCCCATTTCTTATTGTGGTTTCATCATTGATTGCTATTTCACGTGTTTATGTGAAATCTTTTTATATATATATATATATATAATATATATATATATATATATTATATATATATCAAAATATGAAACGGTCCGTTACGATAACATATCAAACGATATGTTGGTTTTAGACCAAAAATCCTCAAAATACCCATCGTTGTACTTTACGAATTAACAACCGTTCGAAATATTGAATTTAGTATGTGTGCATTTTATCTGTTTTTTTTCTGTGTCGTGTTCTGTGTAATTTAAAGTTATATAGTTCGTGTGGACCATTTATTGAATTTAGTTTATATATATATAGTAATATTATATATATATATATAATATATGTGTGTGCTACCTGCTCACGCACTTTCAGTTAATGACCTCACCTCTCTCTCACTATGTGACTTCCATCACCTTATTTTTACTTCTCTATTTCATTTACTGTCTCTTTATTCCACTATCTGTT
This sequence comes from Hermatobates lingyangjiaoensis, assembly GCA_026182355.1. NCBI lineage: Eukaryota > Metazoa > Arthropoda > Insecta > Hemiptera > Hermatobatidae > Hermatobates > Hermatobates lingyangjiaoensis. Next base: position 76,855 of record JAPFBL010000173.1, on the reverse strand, counting down.
CCTTCTCTATATCTCCTGAATATCTTTTTTGGTCGACTCTCTCTCCTCTAGCTCTGTATATAAAAGTGGTAGGTAGAAGGAGAGAGAGATAGAGAGAGTTCAGTTCATGGATTCGCTTGCCTCCTGCAAACACACCAGCACAACACAGTGCAGGTCCCCCCGCTCACAGCCTTTCCATCACTAGAGCGGCTTGAAAGTGGATGTACTGCGCAGGGACCTGGAGACCGTCGATCACGTCAAAGGCGCATACCCGAGATTCTTGCGCTGCAAAAACAGATGGATTTCGCGAAAAGTCGGCCGGTCGTGCTCGCACCGTCGCCAGCACTCCAGCATCAAGTCAGCAATGTCTTTGGTGCACGGCGCTGCCGGCCGACCCAGGTAGCAAAAGCTTCCGTCATCAGTCTCCATTCTCTCTAGATTGGCTACGACTTCTTCGTCGGTGAGCGCGTCGAAAGGCCGACTCCTGGCCAAGCCAAGGATCTCCCAGAGAGTCACTCCGAAGGACCACACGTCGCTCTTCGTTGTATATTTGTCCTAAAACAACAACAATAACTCATCACCATTTAATATAGTGATAGTATAACTCGTCACAAAGTCATCATCACACTTCATAATAAGTAGGATGCAACGCACACTTAAATTATTATAACTTTTTTTTCAAGATAACAGAGAGAATAACAGAGAGAGAGAGAGAGAGAGAGAGAGAGAGAGAGAGAGAGAGAGAGAGAGAGAGAGAGAGAGAGAGAGAAAGAGAGAAGAAAAGGATAAACATTGAGTATGGGAGGAAACCAGAAAGAGTGAAAGACAGAAAGAGAGAGAGAGAGAGGAGAGAGAGAGAGAGAGAGAGAGAGAGAGAGAGAATAGAGAAGAAAAGGATACACATTGAGTATCAGTTGGGTTTTTGACTCTGACGAAGACCGCTTGTTACGGTTGAAAGATCTTAGTCTTGTTTTCCCATTTCTTATTGTGGTTTGATCATTGATTGTTGTTTCACGTGTTTATGTGAAATCTTTTTATTGAGTATGGGAGAAAACTAGAAAGAGTGAGAGAAAGAAAGAAAGAGAGAGAGAGAGAAGAAAGGATAAACATTGAGTATGAGAGAAAACCAGAAAGAGTGAGTGAGAGAGAGAGAAGAAAAGGATAAACATTGAGTATGGGAGAAAACCAGAAAGAGTGAGAGACAGAAAGAGAGAGAATGGGAATATATTGATACGAATATATTTGTATGAATAATTACACACAATTCTTCAATCAAAATCTATTTATTTTAATTCATTGTATCTATACATCCTCTTCATGACTTTTAATTACATTTAGATGTTTCTTAATCGTTTGTCAAGTTTCATAAGTGCATGCAACTTATTCTACTAATCATCCTATTTAATTTTGTTTTATATGATTCAAAGCATTTTTTAACTAAACCTTAATTTAATAAATGATTAGAAGAAGTAAACAACTTTAGATTAAACATCAAGAAATATTTGAATGTACTCAAAAGTCCTGAAGAAGATACATAAATATATTGAAATGTTGGTGTCAAATTAGTATATTTTTCATGAAAATCAAATCTCCTCAACAATTCTCATATACTGTATAAGAATTTTGTTTCAATGGTTTTAATGATCAATGATCTAGGGTTATTTAAATGGGTATAGAAAAGAAGTAAATGATAAAAAAAATACCAAACAAACGGATTCCCAGGCCATCCATCGAACAGGTAAGACAACACCATCGTCAACTCTATAATAGTCATCGGAATATACTTCATTGTCAGTGCCAAAGTCAGAGATCTTGATTTGATATGCTTTCCCAACTAAACAGTTCCTGAAAAAAAAATAAAAAAATTTAATTTACAAAAGAAAGATGTTAAGGTGTAGAAGGAAGGTGTATGTGTAAAGGTTTGTTTGCAGTCGAGGCGGCTAATGAGAGCATGTGAGCCCCCTTCTCCCTCCGGTATGGGGGATGGGGGGGAGGGGGCAGAGAGTAAGTAAATATTTGAACTTTGAGCAAGAAGCCCCCCTTAATGGAACTAAAGGTAACAGTCTCAAACGACTTTCTCTCTCTGCTGCCTCTATCTCAACTCCTTCTAACTTAATCTAATTCAAAGCTTCTTTAATCCACATATGTAGCTTTCCTTAAAACAAACTTTCACCTTTCTAAACATTCACTACTTTAATATATATATACAAAATAGTAATGAATTGTCGACCGTGGGACAGCTATATAACTAAAAACGATAAATCGGGATGCGGTCAGTTTCTTCCATTTCCAATCAAACTCTCATTGCCAACGTTTCGATTTTATTCAAAATCTTTTTGAAAGGAAAACGCAGGAATATTTGAAAATAAAATATTGTTTTAGTAATATAATTTTTAATAGTTCGTTCATTTTAAAATATTCATACTTTTGTCTTTGAAAAAGATTTTGAATAAAATCGAAACGTCGACAATGAGAGTTTGATTGGAAGTGGACGAAACTGACCGCATCCCGATTTATCCTTTTTAGTTATATATAACAGATTCAATAATATATCGATTGTTAGATAGAATAGGTGTGTACTCTAATCCGGGTTCGGTCAATTTTGCAGGATAAAAAATCAAACTCTCGTTGCCAACGTTTCGGTTTTATTTAAAACCTTTTTCATAGGCAGAAGTAAGCATTTTTTAACTAATAAAATGAAATTTACATTATTTAAAGGAACAACAGATTAGTCTAGTCGAAGGTTTTGTCCGGTTAACATTGTTGTTCCTTTAAATAATGTAAATTTCATTTTATTAGTTAAAAAATTCTTACTTCTGCCTATGAAAAAGGTTTTAAATAAAACCGAAACGTTGGCAACGAGAGTTTGATTTTTTATCCTGGAAAATTGACCGAACCCCGATTAGAGAATACACCTATATTATATATATATATATATATTATAAATTAATAATCAACAATAACTCTTGATATAATATATGAATTAAACACCACAATAAACAATTGTTTTAAATTAATTACAATGCTCCAAGGCCTTTCGTTACAACATCACCAGAAGCTAAATGAACCAAACAAAAAATATAATAACAAGTTAACTTGGTTGATTGAAGTCTTCAGGATTGCTGGCATCCCTGTCTGAATTTAATGTTCCTAAACTTGAAGGAGTCTTGATCTGCTTATTTATTTCTTTTATTAATATTTCATCTAGTTTGTAAAGTCCCGGACTATTGTTCATTAAATGACAAAGTTCTTTATGAGTGCACTTTCAATAATATTTCTCCTCCTTTGTGAAAGTACAAAAATTAATTCTTTTGCTTCACTCCAATTTATGATATGATTTTTGTTCCTTACATGTAAGAACAAGGCACTCTTTTCATCTTCCCGTCTGATTCAATAATAGTGTTGTTTTACTTTTTCAAACAAGGGTTATATGGAATGACTACATATTTCTTTTCTATCAGCTGTTCTTCATTGTCTGATGTCAGGGATTGTTTCACTCTTTTCTTGATTATTATCAATTAATAATTTTGGATACCTTAAAGAACTTGATATGCTATAAATATAAATAAAATTTGCAGTGCAGAGTTTGTAGAGGAAGAAATCAAAACTATTTATAGCATATCAAGTTCTTTAAGGTATCCAAAATTATTAATTGATAATATCAAGAAAAGAGTGAAACAATCCCTGACATCAAACAATGAAGAACAGCTGATAGAAAAGAAATATGTAGTATTTCCATATAACCCTTGTTTGAAAGATCTGCCCTCATTTTTGAAAAAGCTGCACCTTTCCGTTGTGTTTAGTAATTATAGTAATTTGTTTAATAGGCTTGTTAATAATAAGGGGGAGGAAAAAGATAATTTTGTATATAGGATACCTTGTACTGATTGCTAATGTCTTATATTGGACAGACGAGTAAAGGTCTCTTTACAAGAGTAAAACAACACCAATATTCAATCAGACGGGAAGATGAAAAGAGTGCCTTGTTCTTGCATGTAGGGAACAAAAATCAAATGATAAATTGGAGTGAAGCAAAGGAATTAATTTTTGTACCTTCAGAAAGGAGGAGAAATATTATTGAAAGTGCACTCATAAAGAACTTTTGTCATTTAAAGAACTTCTATGGAAATTTAATGAACAATAGTCGGGGACTTTACAAACTAGATAAAATATTAATAAAAGAAATAAGTAAGCAGATCAAGACTCCTTCAACTTTAGGAACATTAAATTCAGATAGGGATGCCAGCAATTCTGAAGACTTCAATCAACCAGGTTAACTTGTTATTATATTTTTTTTTTTGTTCATTTAGCTCTCTGATGATGTAACGAAAGGCCTTAAAGCATTGTAATTAATTTAAAACAATTGTTTATTGTGGTGTTTAATTCATATATTATATCAAGAGTTATTGTTGATTATTAATTTATATATATATATTTCGTTAAACACTTTTTGAAACTTTGTTTTAGTTTCTTTTCTTAATAACTTTTCTAATTTTTTAATTAGTGTTTTGATGTTTTCTGGGATATGAAATAATAACTGTCCAAAAGTTTTATCTTTAAAACTCATTGCTCAGAATATACACTTAATATCAATTGACCGACGTTTCAATCTCCACGGACATCTTCAGGGTATTTTTTTTTTATAAAAATTTTAACAGACTAAGGCTAGAAATTTAAAACTCTATATAAACTAAGATTAAAAACTATACAAAAAACAATAACAGTCGACATGCATAATGGTTACATAAATAAGGGAGGTTACGATAAGGCTATGCTCACTCAATTGAAACAGTTTAAACTAGATATTTGTCCCTAAGGCTAAGCCTAATTTCAATTATCTTCTGCATTCCTGCTCGCTGACTCCTCTATATGTAGCTTCAAAATTCTTGTAAAACTTGTAAGTTGGCCATTTATTTCACGTTTCTTTTCTAATATCTGGGGTGCCTCTATTATTTGTAGCCGACCGACATCATTTTCTCTGTTGATACAGAGAAAAATATATATATACATACTTTTTCGATGAAAATACGATCCGAAATCGACAAATACAGTTCAATGTACATAAAGAAACATAGAGAAATTAAAAACACAAACTAACAGTCTCTAATTTTCGGTTGAACCGTCTTCAGGAGAGATAAAGAAGGGAAACGAAGCGCACTGGTACAGAGACGGTTGGTAACCGAAAATTACAGACTGTTAGTTTGTGTTTTTAATTTCTCTATGTTTCTTTATGTACACTGAACTATATATATAGTATATATACAGTATTATATGAGTCGCCGCTCTGCTTTCCTGCGGGACTCTTTGCCTCTTAATGACGACGATGGTCGAAATATAGAAGTGAGTTATTCCTGTGTCTATCTGTGTGCTATCTTTTTTAATTGGTTTTTATTTAAAAGTCCGTTGGACAGTTTCATTTAATTATTATTATATATATATATTTGTGAATTTTTGTAGCAGTCCTTTCAAGCACATATTATTAAAAACGTAACCATAGCTGGCAGAAACTTGCTTCAAGGAAGTTTCTGCCAACTATGGTTACTTTTTAATAATATATATATATCTATATCTATATATGTATATATATATATATATATATATATAAATATATAAAAAGATTTCACATAAACACGTGAAATAACAATCAATGATCAAACCACAATAAGAAATGGGAAAACAAGACTAAGATCTTTCAACCGTAACAAGCGGTCTTCGTCAGAATCAAAAACCCAACTAAACACTAGATGCAGAAAACATCACCGCTTGTTACGGTTGAAAGATCTTAAGTCTTGTTTTCTCATTTCTTATTGTAGTTTGATCATTTATATATATAATATATAGGCAAAACAGGTTATTTTATTTATAAATAAATAAAAATAAGTCATGAAAAGTAATAGAAGGGAATTATATAAATTTAAGGAGATTATTGAAATTGAAATTATCCCAATTGAATGAATGGCTAAGCAGAGCGTGAAACGATAACATCCCTTTACCATTAAACTAATTACAGTCCTCATTGAAATATGTCACTGTACACTGCACTAATCAATATGTGAACATGAAATTAGACTCGAGATAATTAGGGTTAATGGCTGCAAGTGAAAGCTCTCTAATGAAATCTGACACTTGTCTCAGGCGTAATTAACCTATTTCACTACCCATTCAACCGTAGCTATTAACAATCCGTATTCAATTAATAATAATAATAATAATACATTTAATGATAAAGGCCATTAATATTCAAATGGTTTTCATTAATAAAATCACTAGTAGGTATAATAAACAGATGATACAGCAAGTCGTAATATCTCTCCGTCATACTGTGAAAGCTTTATCAGGCTTCAAATTTCAATAAGTCTTGAATATTCATATTTCTTTTGGTTTAAATGACTTTTGTCTATTATTTGACCTGCTTTCCTTGAAGACTATTTCGTTTTTACATATTTTACTTTAACTAAAGTATAAATGTATATACACTTTTTTTCGTTGGAAATACGATCCAAAACGGACAAATATAGTTCAATATAAACAAAGAAACATAGAGAAATCAGAAGAACACACTTACAGTCTCTAATTTTCGGTTTGAACCGTCTTCAGGAGAGATAAGAGAGGGAAACCAAGCGCACTGGATCAGAGACGGTTGGAGACCAACAGTGTTGCCGCATGCGCGCCCGTTCACAGAAAATAAGGTAGACAGGAATCAAATTTATTTATAATTTATAAAATAAAATAAAATAATGGAATATGAAAACAATAATATATAAAAAAGAAAAAATTGAAAAAATAAGGGAAATTGATACAGAGAAATTGATACATAAACAAAAGTGCTGACTAAGCTATGATAAAATAAAATAAAACTAAGAATACAAATAATAATAACAAATGAAATAATTTAATAAAAAATGTGAAAAGGCAAGAACTTTTAGACATTATCGCTTTAGATTGAGGCCAAGGTGCACTGCGCGCACTTAATAGCCAAATATGGGCTTCTTCGGAGGCTCGTAGTGTGAGATCTTTGCTGTCAGGGGTATTTGTCGCAGAATCTGTAACCTGTAGCACTCATTAAAAGGGAGACCGTGGCTATTGGCATGTATGGCAATGGGAAGATGGGAGCGGCTATTGACTGAAGCTCTGTGATTGTTCATACGGAGACTAAGCTTGGTGGATGCTTGGCCTACGTAGAACGAATCACACTTGGTACACTCCAAACGGTACACACAGTTTTTGGAGGTACACGAGCAGTCAGTTGCAACAGGATAGAGGGTGTTATGGGGGGGAGCTGTGAAGTGTGGTTGGGGATTTATAATGGGACACGTGAGGCAACCTGGACGTCGAGGTTGCCTCACGTGTCCCATTATAAATCCCCAACCACACTTCACAGCTCCCCCCCATAACACCCTCTATCCTGTTGCAACTGACTGCTCGTGTACCTCCAAAAACTGTGTGTACCGTTTGGAGTGTACCAAGTGTGATTCGTTCTACGTAGGCCAAGCATCCACCAAGCTTAGTCTCCGTATGAACAATCACAGAGCTTCAGTCAATAGCCGCTCCCATCTTCCCATTGCCATACATGCCAATAGCCACGGTCTCCCTTTTAATGAGTGCTACAGGTTACAGATTCTGCGACAAATACCCCCTGACAGCAAAGATCTCACACTACGAGCCTCCGAAGAAGCCCATATTTGGCTATTAAGTGCGCGCAGTGCACCTGGCCTCAATCTAAAGCGATAATGTCTAAAAGTTCCTTGCCTTTTCACATTTTTTATTAAATTATTTCATTTGTTATTATTATTTGTATTCTTAGTTTTATTTTATTTTATCATAGCTTAGTCAGCACTTTTGTTTATGTATCAATTTCTCTGTATCAATTCCCTTATTTTTTTCAATTTTTTCTTTTTTATATATTATTGTTTTCATATTCCATTATTTTATTTTATTTTATAAATTATAAATTAATTATAAATTGATTCCTGTCTACCTTATTTTCTGTGAACGGGCGCGCATGCGGCAACACTGTTGGTCTCCAACCGTCTCTGATCCAGTGCGCTTGGTTTCCCTCTCTTATCTCTCCTGAAGACGGTTCAAACCGAAAATTAGAGACTGTAAGTGTGTTCTTCTGATTTCTCTATGTTTCTTTGTTTATATTGAACTATATATATATATATATATATATATATATATATATATATATATATATATATATAAAAATTTAAATTACACAAAGCACGACACAGAAAAGAGAATACAAAGAAAACTTACAGAATTCAATATTTCGAACTGTTGTTCGTCATCAGGAGAGTAGACTAGTAGAGAGGACGAAGTGAGAGAGATCTCCCCACGTCGAAGAACGGAGCGGAATATATATATATATATATATATATATATTATATATATTTATATATAATATATAATAATATATATATATATATATTTTCACTGATAAAACGAAATACGATCCAAACTGGACACAATACGAGTTCGAGATTAACAAAGAGCAACACACAAAGTAGGGAAACACACTTACAGACTCAAATTTTCGGGTAATCCGTCTTCAGGAGAAAAGAGAATGGGAGACCAAGCACGTTGTAGGGTTGCCGTTGTTGCCGGGTTGGTTACTTGCTGTTGCGCCTACAACGTGCTTGGTCTCCCATTCTCTTTTCTCCTGAAGACGGATTACCCGAAAATTTGAGTCTGTAAGTGTGTTTCCCTACTTTGTGTGTTGCTCTTTGTTAATCTCGAACTCGTATATATATATATATATATATATATATATTATATATTTCGCGCTCCGTTCTTCGACGTGGGGAGATCTCTCTCACTTCGTCCTCTCTACTAGTCTACTCTCCTGATGACGAACAACAGTTCGAAATATTGAATTCTGTAAGTTTTCTTTGTATTCTCTTTTCTGTGTCGTGCTTTGTGTAATTTAAATTTTTATATATATATATATATATATAATATATATATATATACTTTTTCGATGGAAATACGATCCGAAACCAGAAAATATAGTTCAATGTAGAAAAAGATACATAGAGAAATTAAAAGCACACACTTACAGTCTCTAATTTACGGTTAGAACCGTCTTCAGGAGAGATAAGAGAGGGAAACCAAGCGCACTGGTTCAAGACGGTTCAACCTTCTATGAACCAGTGCGCTTTGGTTTCCCTCTCTTATCTCTGCTGAAGACGGTTTTAACTGAAAATTAAAGACTGTAAGTGTGTGATTTTAATTTCTCTATGTTTTTTTATACATTGAACTATATATATATATATATATATATATACATACATATATAAATATTGTTAAAGTATCGACCGTGGAATAGAAAGAAAACTAAAGTTTATCAGTCAGAACCTGAAGAACTGACCGAGTCCCGATAAACTTTGGTGGCCCGATATATAAAACAGGTGGCCCAAAAGTCACTGACAGTTAAAAAAAATTCATAGCTCTTTTGTTTCTGATTATTTTCCTTATATTTTTTCAGAGCATTTAGAACTACCCTTCCGACATTATTATGAACAAATATAGCACCGAGGAACGAATCCTCATTGTACAGTGGTACTTTGAGTCACATGGTTCAAATTCAGAAACCCAGCGTTGTTACCGTCGACATTTTAATACCAGGAATGCCCCTAGCGTAAATGCCATTAAAGAAAGGGTGTATAGGAATAAACTTCGGACAATAAACGACTTAAAACGTAATATCGAAGATCAAATAAGAGACATAAGCCCGAAAATGCTTTCAAATGTTATGCAAAGTGTGTTGGATAGGGCTATTCAGTGCGAAACCGAAAATGGTGGACATTTAAAAAACATTATTTTTAAAAATTAGGTAAATTTTACTTCCCTATTTTAATTAGTGATAAATTTAAGTGTAAGTGAATAATTATAACCATATATATTGCCAAAAATATCGGAAGGATCAGTTTACCTACTGCTAAAATTTGGTGAGTATAACTTATGAATTACAGGAGCTATTGAACATTTAAAAGTGTCAGTGACTTTTGGGCCACACATTATAAAGAGAGATATATATACTGACCTTGTTGCCAAGTCGCGGTGGACAAAGTTGAGCGATTCAAGGTATCTCATTCCAGAGGCGATTTGGGTTGCCATGTAAAGAAGACAGTTGAAACTAGAACACAGATAAAAAGCCTTACTTTAGTACAGAAGGGCAACACAATGCTCCATTCAGTACAAGATAAACCTTACATAAGGCATAACTTTACACGATGAAGAAGACTTTTATCTTCAATAATCTTCTTCTATGCCTTCTCACCTATCTCTAAGAAAGAAACATCATTACAACCTCCCTCATTCTCTCTCACGCAACTCTAAATAGTATAGTTTTTTTTTTAATAGTATTAGATACACAATAGTATAACAATGGGTATTTTGACAAGCGAAAAAAAAGAGGATTTTTTTCTGTGTTACCGACCCCTGAAAACATACTTCTTCAGTATTTCAATATTACTGTTAGAACCAAACTTTATTAGAGGTGTAATTTTTGATAGATGTACACCATTTTACACATAACTATAATGTAAGTCAGAGTTTCTCAAAATTTTTCGACGCAGAACCCTTTTTGCTTCAGTAACTTTCCCAGGAACCCCAGATTCTAATGATTTTATACAATCATAATGTAAATATTTTCATATGCTTTTATAAATAGTACTTATGATTAAAAAAAAATTAAATTAAAATGTAATGTTCTGAATGTGTAATTTAAGAATAAAAAATTCAAAACTAAAAGATTTTAATTTTCATAATTTCCACAAGTACATAACACATAAAACACAATTATCAGCAATTTTAACGGAAAGTTTATTTTGTAATTATTTTGGCTTTATAGTTGAGAGTTTGATTCTCAAGTCAGCAGCAGCATTAAGTTTTAAGTCTATTTCGGAATTTAGTTTCTATGGCAGAATGAAAGCAAAATCCGGTTTTACATAAGTAGATAGTGGGAAGTGGCAGCAAAGTGTTAAGTGCTATTTTTGCAATAGAAGGAAATTCGGGAATCAGATAGGTCCAAAAACTTACTAGTTATTCAAATATGAATAAAATGTTTACCACTTCTACTTATGTGTATAAGTAGATTTACACATTATTAGGTTTCATGATTCATAAGAAACACAGAATAATTCATACCTAGTAACAAAAAAAATTAGAAAAATGCTTATTCTAAATGTTTTTCGCGGAACCCAGACAATCTGTTAAGGAACTCCTGGGTTCCGTGAAACCCACTTTGGGAACCTCTGATACAAGTAAACCTTACTACAGGTGCAATCTTAAAAGAAACGTATCTCATTTTAACTATAACTTGAGTACAAGGAAACCTCAATATACTCGTATATTGAACATAAGGATGTTCATCCTTACAATAAACGCACCTCACTTTACATACAAGTTGAGTACAAGCAAACCTCAATATACTCGTATATTGAACATAAGGATGTTCATCCTTACAATAAACGCACCTCACTTTACATACAAGCTGAGTACAAGCAAACCTCAATATACTCGTATATTGAACATAAGGATGTTCATCCTTATAATAAACGCACCTCACTTTACATATAAGTTGAGTACAAGTACCTCACCATAGGAGCACCCTTGATTAATCTTTGTTTCTTGTGAATAATACTTATACATATAAGTAGAAGTGGCCAAAATTTTATTCATATTTAGGATGAATCTTTTGGAACTATCTGATTCCCGATTTTCCTGCTATTGCAAAAGTGCACTTCACACATTGCTGCCATTTTCCACTACCTACTTATGTACAACCGGATTTTCCTTTTATACTACCATAAAAACTAAATACCAAAGTAGACTTCATGCTCGGGTCTGACTTGAGAATCAAACTTTCATCTATAAAACCAAAAATGATTACAAAATAAACTTTATGTTAAAGTTGCTAATAATTCTTTTTCATGTGTTATATACTTGTGGAAGGTATGGAAATTAAAATATTTTAGTTTTGAATTTTTCTTGGAAAAATACGCATTGCAGTAATATTACTTTTTAATTGTTTTTAAACATACATACTTTTTTTCAAAAGCATATAGAAATATTTATATTATGACTGTATATAATCATTAGAATCTGGGGTTCCTGGGAAAGTTACTGAAGCAAAAAAGGTTCCACGTCGAGAAAAGTTTGAAAAACTCTTGAGTAACCTAAATGTACATGTATATTACAAGCTTAAAAAGATTTCAGATGAACATGTGAAATAACAATCAATGAACAAACCTCAATATGAAATGGGAAAACAAGACTAAGATCTTTCAACCGTAACAGGCGGTCTTCGTCAGAGTCAAAAACCCCAACTGAATCAGCTTGTTACGGTTGAAAGATCTTAGTCTTGTTTTCCCATTTCATATTGTGGTTTGTTCATTGATTACAAGCTTAAGTTGACTGTAGGTTTATCACATTACAACAGTAACCTAGCTGTATTTGTATGATATTAAGGATATCCTAAATGTGTGTATGTTTACAGATATAATCAGACTGTAGGTGTATCATATTAAAGGAATAACCTATGTGTACAGGGATGATACAGGATAACACACTGGGTGCATGTGATATCACAAGCGTAAGTTGACTGTAGTTTATCATATAAGAGAAATAATCTGACGATAGGTGTAAGCTGAGATTCGGTACAGCCGAATAGGTAGGTAGAGGCGTCATGTTACCTGAGAGTCTTGACGCCAATGGGGAGGTTCCTGGTCGTCTCCACCTGCACATGAGTCTTGAGGAACTGCGTCAGATCGCCATGCTCGAGGTACTCCATGATAACGCAAAGCGGCTCCTCTCTGCTGCACATGCCCAGCACACGGGCAATGTTGATGTCCTCCAAGGCGGCCAGTATTCGCACGTCCCGATGAAAGTCCAACCTGCACCCATCATGACTGTGGAGCCGAAAACGATATCAACGGTGCAGAGGCAGACAGTGAACAAAGCACACACACACACAGTACATGGACATGGCTAGCTGGCAGTACATAGACATGGCCTACTGGCAGTGCATAGGCATGACTAACCGGCAGTACATAGACACAATTCATAGGTATGGCCTACTGACATTGCATAGGCATGGCGCACTATCGATGCATAGGCATGGCTACGCACCCATCATGACTGTGGAGCCGAAAACGATATCAACGGTGCAGAGGCAGACAGTGAACAAAGCACACACACACACAGTACATGGACATGGCTAGCTGGCAGTACATAGACATGGCCTACTGGCAGTGCATAGGCATGACTAACCGGCAGTACATAGACACAATTCATAGGTATGGCCTACTGACATTGCATAGGCATGGCGCACTATCGATGCATAGGCATGGCTACGCACCCATCATGACTGTGGAGCCGAAAACGATATCAACGGTGCAGAGGCAGACAGTGAACAAAGCACACACACACACACAGTACATGGACATGGCTAGCTGGCAGTACATAGACATGGCCTACTGGCAGTGCATAGGCATGACTAACCGGCAGTACATAGACACAATTCATAGGTATGGCCTACTGACATTGCATAGGCATGGCGCACTATCGATGCATAGGCATGGCTACGTGTCAGTACAAAGACATAGGTACCTGTCGGTACATAGTTATGGCTAACTGACAGTACATAGGTATGTCCAACTGACAATACATAGGCATTGCTAGCTGTCGTACATAAGCATGGCTAACTGACAGTAAATAGGTACGACCAACAGACAGTACATGGGCACAATACGTAGGTATCACCTATTGTCAGGGCATAGGCATGACCAGCTGGTAGTCATAGGTATGATCAACTGACAGTATATGGGCACACTACATAGGCATGGACAACTATCGGTACATAGCCATGGCTAGCTGGGAGTACATAGGCATGACCAACTAACAGTACATGAGCACACGGTAAACGGTAGAATCTATAACAATTGATATGAAAAGAAGGTCTTTTCATCTTCTGTTTACTTTCCAATATGATTTGACGATTTTGAAATGTAGAGAATGAGGTTAGCTTTCCATTATATTTACCGTCTATATGTTGAATAGAAGACTAAAGGGACGTAGACTTGTTTCAGATTCAAGGGATAGCTGAATAACTAAAAGAAAGTGACTGTTTATTGGGACGTTGGAACATGGTTTAGAAAAGGCATGAGGACAAAGAGACATGCACAGGGGATCATGATGAGCATATGCATCATTATCAAAACTTTCCCTGTAAGCTGCGCGCATGTGCAATCGCGCACAAAAAGTCAATATACAGTCACCAAAAAAAAAAATCTAACCTTTCAAAAAAATGAAGTAGCATTTTGAAAAGTAAAATAAACCATTTTTCTTACTTTATCAACTTAGTAAAATTGTGAAATGGGCTTTTATTCCTAGTTAATTATATTTTTAAATTCAATAGGATACACAATAAAATCAAGAACAAAAAAAATTTCAAATAAAGTATTTTTAAAAAATTTCCTATAGTCACTTTTGTTTTTTAGACAAGACATTTTTTAATTTCAAATGATCATATTTCAAGATCATAGAAATTACAATTTTTCTGTGAGTAATATATATATATATATATATATAAAACAGTCGTTATCAACCTTTGGAGCGATTCACTTCTTTTCCTGAAGACGAGGACATCGAAATATAGTAGTGAGTTCAGTGGTTTCCGTTCTATGTGTTCTTTTTTAAATTCTAGTTTATATATATATATAGTTCAATATAGACAAAGAAACATAGAGAAATCAAAAGAACACACTTACAGTCTCTAATTATCGGTTTGAACAGTTTTCAGGAGAGATAAGAGTGCGCTTGGTTTCCCTCTCGCACCGAAACTAGACTATTTACAGTCTCTAACCGAAAATTAGAGACTGTAAGTGTATTCTTTTGATTTCTCTATGTTTCTTTGTCTATATTGAACTATATTTGTCCGTTTTTGATCGTATTTCGAACGAAAAAGTATATATATATAGTTATATAATTAAATGAAACTGTCCAGTGGACTTTTAAATAAAAAACAATTAAAAAGAAGATAGCACATAGATAGACACATGAATAACTCACTTCTATATTTCGACCATCGTCGTCAGCAGGAGGCGAAGAGTCCCGCAGACCTAGTTTCCTGCGGGACTCTCTTCACAGAAGTGAGTTATTCCTGTGTCTATCTGTGTGCTATCTTCTTTTTAATTGGTTTATATATATATATATATATATATATATATATATATATATATATATACGAGTAAACTAGAATTTTCAAAAGAACACATAGAAAAGAAATCACTGAACTCACTATATATGTATATATCACTTACTGTGGTCCCTAGTCCCCTCAGAGAGCTTGAATTTGTGCGCAGATGCATTTTAGAGGGAACATTGATCATGATACAACATGATGGTCATATGCATCATGATATACGATGAGCATATGCATAATGATACACGAAGAACGAATGCATCATATACAACATGATTAGAGCACATGAATCATGATGAGCATATGCACCATGAAACAAAGCAAGAGCGAGGTGACTTACTTTTCCTTTTCGCTGGCATTGTGAACCAAGAACTTGACAGCAACCAGCCTTTTGCCGAGAGTATTGGTAGAGCCGTACTCCAGGATACCGTCAGCTTCCGCCACGTAGACCTGAAAACAAAGGTCAGTTTAACATAGGCTAGGCAGAAGGCAGTAGCCTAGGCTCCCAGGATAACACATAGGGCAAACATTGACCTTTGTCATAACACACAATCAACATTCTACATTGGGAGTCATGTATATCATCTTAACACAAGTGAATTTAGAAAAGAAATCTTTAACCAGTTCCTGACATCGCACTGGCTAGGGACCAGTACTCTCCGAGGGACGACATACTCAGATTTCCTTTTCATTTCCAACATGAACAAATCGAGGGTATCGAACCCCGGATCTACCAGTTAAGAGGTAATCACGCAAGCCACTAGGCTACCCTGTCCCCTTGAATTGAGGTTAAAACAGATCGCAGTACACAGAAAAAGTAATTATTTGAGGCTACACTAAGGATGTCTATGTCATTAGATTTTGTTAATGTTAATTAGTTACTTAGTTTTTGTGAAACTCACCTCTTTTCAGTGTACTAAATATTCACATTAAAAGTTAGAGTAAATGATAAAACCTTCATCCAAGAGCTAAAAAAACACTGGGGGAGCAAAAATCACACAGATCAAAACTCAATGAGCCGTCCAAAAATCAGAAAAATTAAAACTTGCGGACAGAAACCGCCTCCAAGTGAGAAGTCCTCGCGCATAAAAACTCCAGGAACAAAAACCACAAGGACCAAAATAACCTGAAGATAAAAGCTTTGAATACAAAAGTTGACAGCTAGCAGACAACAATTACTTAATTCTTCCTTAACCCCTTTGTTTACCCAGACTTGCTTTGCCCTTTCCTTGTTCTTTAAACCTTTTAAAATACCTCTTCTGCCTCCCTTCCGTTTCAGTACCACACTAGATGTCCTATTCTACTAGATTTGATCTGAGTGAAACGCTAACGAAGACCAACTGCATTGGTATTTTTTGTATTTCTTATTGTGTTTTACATATTGATTTTTATTTCACGTCTTTATTTTTCTATATATATGAGCCGTTTATTTTGAAAGTGGCCTAATTCCATTTTCCAAAAAAATTTAGCTAGCTATTTAAATAATTACATTTTTACGTTATCTTTACCTTTTGCAGCAAATTGTACAAAATTTATTTAAAATTACTAAGAATTTTTATAACAAAAATTAGTTGATAAATAAAATGACAATATTTTTAAATTTTGTAAAACGCAAACCCTTAATATCTCGATTTTAACATAAATGGAATTAGGCCACTTTCAAAATAAGCGGCTCATATATTATATATATATATATATATATATATATGTAAAACAAGAACATGACTAGAGTCATTGGTTACAGTGTACATACAGTGCCAAAGGCGCCTTCCCCGAGTTTGGTCAGCATTCTTAGCCGGTGTCTTGGAAATTCAGGCACTGCTGTTTGCTCTAAACGTTGTTTCAAAGCAGTCAAGACTTCTTGCTGACTGGGACACTGAAACAGGTTTTCAATATTAACAACAAACAAAAACAACTTTTAAAAAAAATAACAAACAAAGGTAACTTTAAAACACAGAAATTAACAAAGACAACTTTAAAACACACAAAACAACAAAGACAACTTAAAATAAAAATAACAAACAAAGGCAAGTTTAAAAAAAAATTAATAATTTAACAAGGATGGGAAGTGATTACATTTTCTGAATAGAAACGCAAATATTGTGTCCATGCCAAATGAATTCCTACAGTTCAATTTGATGAGCTCAACAAACTAACATAATTAGCAATATTAGTTCAATAAATTTGAAATTTTAAAATTAGTTGAGAGTTGGATAAGGTTTGCAGAAGGTTATATAATGCAGAGATTCCCAAAGTGGGTTACTTAACGGACTGTCTGGGGTTCTGCGAAAAACATTTACACAAAACATTTTTCTAATTTTTTTTTCTTAGGGGGCATGGATTTATTCTGTTTCTTTTGAATCATAAAACCGAATAATACTTATACACATAAATAGATGTGGCCATAATTATATTCATATTTAGGATGAATCACTAATCAGTTATTGGAGCTATCTGATTCCCGAATTTCCTTCTATTGTAAAAATAGCACTTCACACATTGCTGTTACTTCCCACTACCTTTTTTTCTTTTATACTGCCATAAAAACTAAATATCAAAGTAGACTTAATGCTCGGTCTGACTTGAGAATCAAACTTTCAACTATAAAACCAAAAATGATTACAAAATAAACTTTATGTTAAAGTTGCTAATAATTCTTTTTCATGTCTTATGTACTTGTGGAAGATATGAAAATTTAAATCTTTTAGTTTTGAATTTTTCTTCGAAAAAATACGCATTGAAGTAATATTACTTTTGAATTGTTGAATACATACTATTTATAAAAGCATATGAAAATATTTATATTATGATTGTATAAAATCATTAGAATCTGGGGGTTCCTGGGAAAGTTACTAAAGCAAAAAGAGTTATGCGTCGAAAAAACTTTGTTATAATGTAACTCATCCATCGATTGACAGGCAGCAATTACTTTTCACAATCGATGACTAATCATAAATAGAGATTGCAGAGGATAGATAAATAAAAAAAAAAAATAGCGTGAGACATGCTTTCATTTGTGATAGCATAAACTACAGATATTGTCGTGTTCATTATAAATAAATACAGTTAATCCACACAACTCAAGATTATCAAGAGAATAAATATAATATAAAATAATATAATTTAATGAAAACCTTGTATAAATTAATTCCTTCTCTTTTGTAATAACAATGGTTTACTTACTTTGACTTCCATTATTTTCATTTTTCCTTGGTGATTTTAAAAATTCTTTATTGTACATATATCCATAAAAAGATTTCACATAAACACGTGAAATAACAATCATGATCAAACCACAATGTGAAATGAGAAAACAAGACTGTCTTGTTTTCCCATTTCATATTGTGGTTTCATCATACGTATATCCATGTTAAATTTCCAATTAGCATCAGTATATGTTTTTATTAAATATGTTATTTCTTCATTAATTCTTATGTACATATATCCATGTTAAATTTCCAATTAGCATCAGTATATGTTTTTATTAAACATGCTATTTTTTCATTATTTTTTAATTTCGAGCTAAAAAACTACAATGTATAACTAAAATACAAATACAGAACTGTTTTCTTGACCACAAAATATTAACAAACACTTTTTCTTGGAGTTTGGTCAGGGTAAATATATGGAATCACCTTTTTGCCAACGTTTCGTCTTTATTTCAAGACATCCTCAGGGCTATAAACTAACAAAAAAACAATAAACAATGGACAATTGTCATTTCTACATTGTCAAATGTCCATTGTTTATTGTTTTTTTTTTGTTAGTTTATAGCCCTGAGGATGTCTTGAAATAAAGACGAAACGTTGGCAAAAAGGTGATTCCATATATTTACCCTGACCAAACTCCGAGAAAAAGAAAAAGTGTTTGTTAAAATACAAATATACATGTAAGTGCAGTAAGCCTTTTAAACAACTTTTTCAGATTAATTTAAAGTAATCTAAGTTTGCTTTTAAACTTTACTGTATGATATATGAATTTTCAAGTTGACAAACTGTTTATGAATTTCAACATTTAATCAAACTCGGCTTTCAATTTAAGCTTGGATTATTATAAATTACACTTGGCCTATTTGAAATTCAACTCGGTTTATGGAATTTAAATTAACCCGATAATTAAATAAAATAATCATGAATATAATAGGTTTAATTGCACGACAATGATCTATAGTTATACATGTATTACGAAGGATCTAATTTAAATTTCAAATATGATTTGGAATTTGTTAGAATTAACCTATTAAATAAAAATTAATATACATATGAATACACTATAATAGATATGATCAAAGCACAAAATGAAATGGGAAAACAAGACTAAGATCTTTCAACCGTAACAAGTGGTCTTCGTCAGAGTCAAAAACCGAATTCAACTCTGACGAAGAACCTTGTTACTGTTGAAAGATTAGTCTTGTTTTCCCATTTCATTTTGTTTTTTGATCATTGATTGTTATTTCACTTGTTTATGTGAAATCTTTTTAACAGATATACGTTACCTTATTTATGGTTACAAGCATGAAATCAAAATATAATTTTTATCAATTACTAATGTGTTTAACTTCCAGCTTTTAATTTCACTAATGGATAGAAGTTTAACCGAATGAAACATTATCATATCTTAAAGTACAACAAAAAAAGAAAGAACACTATTATTTCAAACAACAGTTAGAACTGACGAACTGTTGAAACACTTAAGTTTGAATCTGAATAAAACTTGAGAATCTCGTCACCAGGAGCGCTGTATAGCTACAAGTTCCCGCCTTGTTATTCAAGAAACATATGTTTGTGTACGAACAGAATTCACAAATTTTACCCTAAAATTTCTTACTCACTGGATTAGGGCTCTTCAACACTTTGCATTTCCTAAATTTTTTGCAACCCCTAGGGACTATAAATAAATTCAGTAAAATTTATTACTATAGCAATTAGGTAGATAAAAAACAAAAAAGTGTTACTATCTTTAATGAGACGGATGTGCTTGCATATTATCGCACAGAGATCGAACCTTGGTTCGATTTGGGTTTATGGCGGGTCTCAGTAATCATTCTATATCTAACATAAGTATAATAGAACAATTAATGAGAAATGGATATTCTCATGTCTAAAATGTTTATATATAAATATATGCATAATGTATTTGAAGCATCTCGCGAACCCTATTTTACCCTATCGCGACCCCCCTGGGGGTCAGGACCCCCAGTTTGAAGATCCCTGAACTAGAGAGTTGTCTGGATTGCTCCAACATAAAAGTAATTCCTGGAACTCAAAAAAGAAGCTCCTGTCATGTGTATGTATTAGAAATACTGATCCACCGCGCTTATATAATGAAACAAGACGAAGAACTAAGGAGCCTTATGATACAAGTTATTATTTGTAAAATTATCGCATCACGGTATCAAGAGAAAATAGTTTTAATTCCAAGATTGAAATTTTTTTTATCTAAAGAAGGTAAAATTTCTTTTTTAAGGATTTAATTTCTAATTCAGTTAATATTAGCCATGATTATTCATACGTCTCAAGGAGTGACATAGGCATGGCTATCTGCCAGTACATAGGCATGGCTAACTGACAGTACATAGGCATAGCCAGCCAACAGTAAAACGGCATGGTTAACTAACTGACAGTGCAAAGGTATAACCAACTGACAATACATAAGCATGGCTTACTGACGTACATAGACATGGCTAACTGACAGTACATAGGCATGGCTATCTGCCAGTACATAGGCATGGCTATCTGCAAGTACATAGGCATGGCTAACTGACAGTACATAGGCATAGCTAGCCGACAGTAAAAAGGCATGGTTAACTGACTGACAGTGCATAGGTATAACCAACTGACAATACATAAGCATGGCTTACTGACGTACATAGACATGGCTAACGGACAGTACATAGGCATAGCTAACTGACAGTACATGGGCATGGCTAAATGACAGTACATAGGCATGGTTATCTACCAGTACATAGGCATGGCTATCTACCAGTACATAGGCATGGTTAACTGACAGTACATAGGCATGGCTAACTGACAGTACATAGGCAGAATAGGCAGTCAAGAGGAAATAGTTTTAATTCCATAATTGAAAATTTTTTTATCTAAAGAAGGCAAAATTTCTTTTTTAAGGATTCAATTTCTAATTCAGTTAATATTAGCCATGGTTATTCAGAAGTATCAAGGAGTGACAGAAAGTTTTAGTCCATTTATCTAAACCAGTTGTTCAACATGGCCAATTACATGTTCTCAGTAGGGTTAAACAAAAAGAGAACATTAAAGTTTTTTTTTTTTTTTTTTTGGAGAATTCAAATTGTACAAAAAAATGTAAATAAAGAGAACTATCTTAAAAATATGTTCATTATTAGAAATGAATTAATTTACATTTTTTCTCCATTTATGTGAACATAGGTTAGGTTAGGTTGCATTCCCACAAGGGAACACACGTAGGCTGAGCATTGGCCCTTTGTGATACCACACAATGAAGATTGATTCTACAGTGGGAGTCCTAAATTTTGCCTAACTCAAATGTATTTGGAGTAGCGATCTTTAACGAGTACCTGACATCGTACATGCTCGGGACCGACGGTTTAACGTCCTTCTCCGAGGGACGACGTGCTCAGATTTATTCACCTCCCGTGTGAATAAACTGAGGGCCAGGTGAGGATCGAACCCCGGTCCTATCAGTTCAGAGGTGAGCACGTAACCACTGAGCTAGCCTGGCCCCCTATGTGAACATAATTACATTAAAAAGGAAGAATTGAAACTTTACGAGGTATGGCGGACAGTATTACTACTAATTCTAATATTACTAACCTCAGTGGAACTAACCCATTAACTATATTTAAAAAGGAAGAAGTTGAATTAGTCAACGTCTAGAAGGGTCATGTGTAGTCTAGTGTAATTTATTACTAAAGTTGGAATTATTGTTTCCCGTCCAACGATGGGTAGATCAGCTAAATTAATCATATTTGACTAGTTAGGTAAAAAATGAAGAAATAGATTGAAGAGACATTTTAAAAATAATTTTATTAGTTTTATTAATGCTATATACATGGCCAATCAGAAAACAGCTACGCTTCTTGCATATCAAGTAGTGTTTTCAACATAAGGTCGCGAATTCTTTTTTTTATTGGCTGAGATATAAAAGGTTGACTTTATATTGAAAACAGACAGCAGTATGGGTAAACAGTAAGAGAATGAAGGGGTGGGTGGCACTAGGACTCTATGAACTTGCACAAAATAGGGACAAGACAAGTCAAGCTGCCCCCCCCCCCCCCCCCCAAAGCCGCACCTTCATATCGCATGATTGTTGTTAGAGAGGTGGGGGGGGGGGGAGGGGGAGAGGAAGGGTGCAAAACAACATCCCTTCTATGAATAGAAGGGGGGGGGGGGCTTAAAGTTTTAATATGTTTATATAAGGAGAAGTACAAGCTTGGATGCATTGATGGCTTGCGTGTGGGAGGTGGGGGGGGGGGGAAAGGGAATGGCTCATCGAGTTTTCATTAAATAAAGTGTGTACTCGAAGGACAGGGGGGGGGGGGGGGTTAAGATGCAGGAAAGCAAATGCATAAGAATATGGTTAGGCATAGCTAACTGACAGTACATAGGCATGGCTAAATGACAGTACATAGGCATGGCTATCTGCCAGTACATAGGCATGGCTATCTGCCAGTACATAGGCATGGCTATCTGCCAGTACATAGGCATGGCTATCTACTAGTACATAGGCATGGTTAACTGACAGTACACAGGCATGGCTAACTGACAGTACATAGGCAGGAAGTATAATGACTGGATTATATCTACCCTCCTGCCTCCATGTGTAAATGTATATATTTCTTTTATCATTGTTACTTGTAATGCTACATTTATGTTGTTGTGACTATGTAAAATAAATAAAAAAATTAGTCATATAGCAAAAGTTGATGATAAATAAACGGCAGGAAAAAAGAGCTTTACAAGGGTGCTACTTCAACAAGCATACTACCATATGCGACTACTTCAATATGCGTACTTCAATAAGTGATCAAACCACAAACGACATGGGAAAACAAGACTAAGATCTTTCAACTGTAACAAGCGGTCTTCGTCAGAGTCAAAAACCCAACTGGAGTTGGATTTTACTGGAGTCAAGTCCAGTTGGATTTTTGACTCTGATGAAGAACGCTTGCTACGGTTGAAAGATTTCAGTCTTGTTTTCCCCTTTCATTTGTGGTTTGATCATTGATGATATGGCCTGAAATATGGCATGGTGCGTATAAAGGTCAACACAGGTTTGATCATTGATTGTTATTTCACGTGTTTATGTGAAATCTTTTTATAGTTCAATAAGATGTAATAATAAATGCGTACAACGGCTTTCCTTCTCTTATCTCTCCTGAAGACGGTTCAAACCGAAAATTAGAGACTATAAGTGTGTATTTTTAATTTCTCTACGTTTATTTGTCTTCATTGAACTTTATTTGTCCGTTTGGGATCGTATTTTCATCAAATATATATATATGTATATATATACGAGTTCGAGATTAACAAAGAGCAACACACAAAGTAGGGAAACACACACACACACACACATATATATATATATATATATGATATATATCGTCGATGACGACGGATGTCGAAATATCGAAGTGAGTTCTGTAGTGTCTTTCTGTGTTCTTTTCTATGTGTTAAAGTATATATATATATATATATATAATATATATATCATAAAAAGGTTTCACATAAACATATGAAATAACAATCAATGATCAAACTAGAATATGAAATGGGGAAACAAGACTAAGATCTTTGAATCACAAGGTTAACAAAATCAGTTCCAAAACTGAAAAAGATAATTGTTTATTTTTGCACAAACATCGACACAGAAGAACGTGGGTTACTGGAATATGACCGGTGGGTCAGTTGGTGACCTACGGGTCAATGGTTTGCCATTCCTGTACTATAGAGTATATAATACATTAGATTTGATGTGTAATCTGTATTCTCTTTTCAAATCAAGGAATTCTCCCGATTCGGTCAAGGACATTGTCTATAAGGGGGTCATTCGTTCAGCAATGACTTATGGATGCTCCGTCTGGTTTAAAGCTGCACAAACGAACAAGGCTTGTATCCAGATTGTTCAAAATAAGTGTGCCCGCCTTATAGCCAGGGCTCCTTGGTACGCCCGTATTGTTGATATTCACCATGATTTGAAAATGGAATCCATAGATAGTTACATCACTCGAATTACTAACATTACAAGTTACAGTAGCACAGTAATCAAGCAGTAGAAGGCCTCTGGTCTGTAACTGCTAGTTACGACGTGCACTATAGTACGCGGTTATATTCGTTGGTCGTTGGATACAGTATATAATCTCAAAAACAGGTGCAATAGGTATTTAGAAAAAGAAAAATTAATTAAATTAATTAATCAAATTAATTATTACTATTATAATTTTTGTAGTTCATAGGAGCTTGCGGGAGCATATGGCTCGTACTGTATAAAAACTAATAGTTTCAAACAAGTAGTTTCTTCTTCAGGTTACATCAACAGCTGTTTTAATGAAATAATATGACTGTATGTTCAGAACATTATCCATGACATCTCATGTAACTTGAAGAATACAGCTTTTTTTTTTTTGAGAAATGTTTTTTTATATTTTATTTTTCTATAATCAGTAAATAAATGTTATTTACTGGAGATTTGTAATAAAGGAGAAATATAAAATGGCGAGACCTATCATATTTCCACTATCTACAAAAAACAGTTTAGATTAACGGCTTAAAAGCAATAAACATGAAATATCCTTCAAGGCAATTATAAAAGGCACTTGCACATTTTATTACACCGGTTTCCATTTAATTATTTTAATTAATAACCGAACAATTCAACAAATTACCAACGGTACTCTCTCCCTCCCCCCCCCCCACCCCCACCACTGTCCAGGAAACTAGAGATTTCAGTCTTTAATTTAAAGGGTTTTATAAAAGGAAACAGAAGCTAGTGCCAAATGGCCTATTTGATGGATGATTAGTAATGATTCAACGGCAATTACCATGGGTTTGAGCAAGGTAATAAACTGATAGGGAAATGATTGGAGCAAAAGCGCCCATTAAAAAGCGGTAATTAAAATTATTAAAACTGATAACGCCTTCCAAGACTCATCCAACTTAATTACAACAGATGCCGCAACACTTCGCCTTCTCATCCAAAATGATTAATTCTAAATTAAGCCTTTTCATTCAATTTAATTATATAACTTTAATTGCTCTCATTAAAATACTGTCAATTATTGAATATTACAAAACAATTGAAAATGTTTTCGATCATAACTTCTATTCTTAAAGTTTATATTACTAGATGGCTACTGAATTTTCAACCCATACTGCATGTAAACCCATACTCCAGATGTAAAATCTATTTATTTATGTTATAGAATATACCTGACGAGTTTTTCTAAGTAAGAACCCAGTCTCATTTTTTGAAACCTTATTGTTGTTTGTACGATGTTTTTTTTATTCCACGTATTTACTATTAATGTACATTAATAGTATAAATAATAATTAATAACATAAAACAATACTATGTTGTGTTACCTTTAGCTAAACTTAATTTATGTAGGAAATAGTAGTTGTACAGTGGAGCTATCTGGTGAGAGGTTGAGGAAGTAGGAGGAGACACCAGTAGGGTTACAGAGACGCGTTAGTTACTAGTTATGTTTACCATTATTTTGTTATGTTAAGTTTTAAGTATAATACAACCCTTATGAAATAGAAGTTGTGGTTATTGTGTTACTTACATTTAGTATGAGGCTCATACAAACGACCAATCGCTCATATTTTGGCAGGCATAATTATACAAAAAGTAGCGTTGAAATGTGTTCAAAATCAATTCGTTGAGCTTTGAACAGCAATAAAAATTTGAATAAATTATTTCTAAATCAATAAAAATATCGGTTATTATTTATGTAGAAAGAAGCTTGCATCGAAGTTTAAATATATTAAAGTATGAAAGAAATATTTGCATTGTAAACGAATGTAGAAGTTACCTGATGATGAACACGAAGTGTTCGAAACGCGTAGTTTGAATAAAAAAAAATTATTTTTTATGGACACATTCTGAGGTAAAATGGATAAACCAACAAAAGTCTCCACACAAATGAAGTTTTATTCAACGCGTTTCGAACACTTTGTGTTCATCATCAGGAATACACTATAATACAAATTAAATCTAATTAGTTACAAAAATTAGAGTGAAATAATAAAAAATAAAAGTTCAATTAAGAGAATTCAAGACATACCCAAGGAAGTGGTACTGACGGGTTGGTCAAGTGAAAACAACTAGTAGAATGAGTAAATACCACACAATTACGGATTGCACAACTAATGATTTATTTTGTATGGAGATTTTGTTCTATCAATTAACACCAGTAGGATTAAAGAAATAATTTAATATAAATGAATTCACATATAGAATCTGTTTTTTTTATTCAAATAGTTTTATGAACTCATAAATCTTTGTTTTATAAAGAACATGAAATAGAACATTTAACTTCCCAAGCTCTATTAAATGCTAATTAGAGAATATATGTACTGTCATCATGACGTAAACATTTCAAAATAACTTATAATGCTGCCTAATTAGGATGACTTTCATTCGTCGCTGTAATTTAATCACAGCAATTAGACACGCTCAATTATCAATTTGATACAGTTGATCAGTAAGTAGCAATTAAGGCAGATAATGTACAATAAAACGTTTTCTTTTATATAGTAGTATATATATATTTTAAAACAACTAATTATCTACTTTCACCTTTTCTTTTCTTTAAAACAATGATTAAAAGGTTTATGATTATCGGATAGGAGGGTGAGGCGAGGGGAGGGGGTAGGAAAGCGTGGAAATTACCCTTTTCGTTTGGAAAAGAAAGAGTGGGGGGTTGGGGGGCACTTAAAGGGCGAAATTTGAAGAGTGAAGCACATCAAGGGGTGTAAAAGGAGATGGCAACACTGTGTAAACGAGAGAGAGAGAGATGGACGGGGGGGGGTGGAGTGAAAAATATGTCTTTTATATAATAGGGGACGCGTTGTCACAATTTTAATTACGTCAGTGAGGAGGGGGGGGGGGGCTTTTGTGTTGAGGGACAAAGGAAGACGACGAGGGAAAAAGGTGAGGCGATAGTGAAAAAGAGAGTGGGGGGGGGTTGTCGAGTCGACAGGAGAGTGGTGCAGTTATAAAGGACTACTTTGCATTTGAGGAGGAGGGGGAGAGAGTAGTGGCAGTGCAGCCAACAGAACGCCAAGTAATCAACAACCAATCAGTCCCATGTCAACATAGTGACGGCTAATCAGGCAGGAAAAAATCACTGCACACCTGTTAGCAGACAACAACCAAGTCCCATAATCAATCATCAGTGCTTACGAATTATTTATGCTTCATCAAACTACAGTATGATTTAGTATAGCTTGAACATTCATTATTTAAGTATACCACGATTTTACTCTGAGCAAATATCGTTGAACCGTGGTTTAAAAGTAGTATAACTTGAGCAATATTTGCTCAAGCATAGTATATTATAACATAGCTCTTGAACAATCATTGTTCAAGCATAGTAAGAATTTTAATTGACCAAACGACGTTCAAGCTGAATATGTATATATATATAGTTCAATGAAGAAAAAGACACATAGAGAAATCAAAAGAACACACTTACAGTCTCTAATTTTCGGTTTAAACCATCTTCAGGAGAGATAAGAGAGGGAAACCAAGCGCACTGGTTCAGAGACGGTTGGAGACCCTCTCTTATCTCTGCTGAAGACGGTTCAAACCGAAAATTAGAGACTGTAAGTATGTTCTTTTGATTTCTCTATGTTTCTTTGTCTATATTGAACTATATATATATAAATTCAATAATATATCAACCGTTGGATAGAATAGGTGTATAATGTAATCGGGATTTTGATCCTGGAAAATGACCGAATCCCGATTACATTATTATATATATATATATATATATATGTAACTTTTTTTTTTTGAGGTTTGAGGTCCAATGATTTAAACTAGTCCTTTTGCCGACGTTTCGACATATATTTATGTCATCTTCAGGGCTACAACAGATTGTTTTACAATTAGCACTACTATTACTACTATTTGGTAATTTGTTACATTTTAATCTGCACAGAAACAACACAAAAAAAAAAAAAAGTTACATCTTATAAATATTGGGTCAAGAAAACAATTCAGGATGAATATACATATATATAAACACGATTTCACAATAAACACGTGAAAAAAAGAAAATTAATTATTATTCTATAAGAAAAAAGAAAATTAATGCCACTGCATTAGGTGCGCACAGTATTAATGAAGGCCATAATTTCGATTTTGATTAAATAAAAATAATAGCCAAAGAAATGGATAAACATAGAAGGAAAGCTCTGGAAATGTTATATATTAGAAAGGACCAGTCATCCATTAATTATAGAAGTGACATTTCAAATTTAAATATTCGGTTGTGTTAAGTTAAACATTGTTGATAGATGAAAAATTGTGTTAGTGTCTTTTTGGTTGTCCGATGATATTTGGTTACCTTGCTTGGTTATTTCAGTTCAGTGTCACCAGTTCATTCAGACTACAGTTGTTGTTAAAATCCACATACTATTTTTCTTTGTAAAATAATTTGAATGTAATACTTAGTTTTTCTGTTTCAAAATATATACTTCTGTAAGTTTTCTCACTAACCTATAGTCAAAACTTCCATTGTAATTTCTTAATTGTAACTATTGCACTTTTATGTATGTTTGATTTTTGAATGATTGTATTACTTCTTATACTTCCTCTGTTTTTGTAGGCCTATGAAAAAGGTTTTAAATAAAGACCGAAACGTTGGTAATGAGAGTGTAATTTAAACCTGAAGAACTGACCGAGTCCCGATAAACTATAGTTTTGCTTCTATTCCACGGTCGATACTTTTATCAATATATATATAATCTCCAAAAATTGTTATTGACCTCTTCTATTCTATGTTTTGTTATTGAGGGTTAGGTCAAATAAAATAAAATAAACTCCTTTCTAGGCCGACGTTTCGATGTATTTGTACATCATCTTCAGGGCTAAAATTAGAGTAAGAACTATAATACATATACCAAAACAATCTACAACTAACATAGAGAACTAACACAAATTTTTGAGACCAACACACTTTCTAAGGTAAAACTAATTTCCTTTTGTCTGATACTTTGAAATAGATGTGTACTCAACAACTCTGATTATAAAATAACCTTTTGTATGTATCTGTTGGTCTCAAAAAATTTGTGTTAGTTCTCTATGTGAGTTGTAGATTGTTTTGGTAAATGTATTATAGTTCTTACTCTAATTTTAGCCCTGAAGATGATGTACAAATACATCGAAACGTCGGCCCAGAAGGAGTTTATTTTCTTTTATTTGACCTAGCCCTCAATAACAAAACATAGAATTTATATATATATAAATATATATATATATATATATATAATATATATATATATATTATAAATATATTTATTTATCTTTTTCTGAAAATAAGACACTGTCTTTCATTTTAGGTCCAAAATACCTGCAAGGGCTTATTTTCGGGGGAGGGCTTCAAGTACAATAAGTACTAGGTAATAATGAGATTTACAAAACTGAAATGCACAAACGTTGTACCTGCTCCGTCACTCTATGTAGACTATTGCAATATATTGTATTTTTAAGATAAATTCTGCTTTATAAATTCCAAGAATTAATTTTAACAAGAGCCTGTGCACTGCTTTAAATGAACTGTAGAACTAAACAAGGAATTTTTCTACATATTTTGCCTCAAAAGAATTCTCTGGAATATTACGACAGCTAGAGATACCTTCTAAATTTAACAGCATTTTTAATTAATTATATTTTTCACATTATTTTAACTAGGGCTTATTTTCGTGCCAGAGCTTGTATTCCAAAATGTACCGAAAATTACACGAGGATTTATTTTCGGGGGGATGTCTTAATTTCGGAAAAAAGTCGATAGACGAGTTTAAAATCGAAGAATAGTAACACAGGGAGTAAGAAACATACTTATAAACTCAAATTTGGGGCAATTCGTTTTCAGGAGAAAAGAGAAAGGGAGACTAAGCACTTTGTAGGCGCATCGGCAAGTAACCAGTTATCTACCGTTGTACCTACAACCTGCTTGGTCTTCTTCCTATTTTTCTCCTGAAGACGGATTGCCCGAAAGTTTGAATTTGTAAGTGTGTTTCCTTACTCTGTCGGTGTTACTCTTCTTCGATGTTGAACTCGTATATATAACAGTATATCGTATAACGTATATCGTGTATAACATAAAGAAAGTTAACAGAACTCTCCTAACGGTATGTCTTGAATTGCTCTCACAAGTTTTGAGATTGAACTATAAGTCAAAAATTTATACATTTTATTGAAAAAAAAAAAAAAATATTTCCCGTTGTTTTAAAATTATGAATATATTTTTGTTTATTCGATTTGTAACCTCAAATATAACAGCATAATTTCAAAACTCTAGAGTTAGCAGTTTAGGAGAAAAAAATATTTTCTAAAAAGCGGTTTTTGGCAAAAGTGACTTTCCTGTCATGCATAATTCTTTCCAAACAGTAGGGATCATCTACATTATGAGGCCCATTTTTTTGTAAAATATCAACTTGATCCATCAAAGATTCTGGACTGTAGCGTGGTAACAAGCAATGCTAACACACTCACCCACCCACCCACATACAGATATCACGGAAAAAACTTCTTAAAACGACTTTTGGGTCGTCAAAACATATAATTCCGTTAAAATCTCGAGATCGATTTTTTTCACAATAACTATACTTTACTTATAGTAAAGTAAAAAAAGAAAGAAGAGTTAGTTACCTTTTTATTCTTGGTGTCATCCTTAGTGGAACGAAGAGAAGATCTTTGAAGAAGCGAATGACTAGGAGAGTCCTGAAGCGATGAAGGAGCCCGAGGAAGAGAGTCTTGCTGCGTCAGCAGAGGAACTGTGCCGACTTCAGGTACTGCATACTCGTACGATTGATCTGAAATGTCAATCAGTAGTGAAAATGTCAATCAGTAGAGAAATGGCAATCAGTAGTGAAATGGCAATCAGTAGTGAAATGTCAATCAGTAGTGAAATGACAATCAGTAGTGAAATGTCAATCAGTAGTGAAATGTCAATCAGTAGTGAAATGTCAATCATCATCAGGGCTACAAATTATGATAACGCTATAATATTCTCAACAGTTATATACAAATCCAATAGGGCCTGATTGATTGTATTTATATATTTTATATATTGTTTTTGGGTTATATATATTTTATATATACGGTACTGTTTTCTTGACCACAAATTGCTAACAAACACTTTTTCTTCTTCTTTGAATTTGGTCAGGGTTAATATACGGAATCACCTTTTTGCCAACGTTTCGTCTTTATTTTAAGACAACCTCAGGACTATAAAGTAACAAAAAAACAATAAACAATGGACATTTGTCATTTCTACTTTAGAAACATCATAACAAATTCAAAAAAACTTACTCAAGGCTAGCTTCTGTTACCTTACAACAACACATGTAATGCCATGTTAACGGTTATGTTGTAAGGTAACAGAAGCTAGCCTTGAGTAAGTTTTTTGAATTTGTTATGATGTTTCTAAAGTAGAAATGACAAATGTCCATTGTTTATTGTTTTTTTGTTAGTTTATAGCCCTGAGGATGTCTTAAAATAAAGACGAAACGTTGGCAAAAAGGTGATTCCGTATATTAACCCTGACCAAATTCCAAGAAGAAGAAAAACTGTTTATTTTATATATAAATATATATATTTATATATATAAATATATATTATATATATTTTATCAGTTGGGTTTTTGACTCTGACGAGGGCCGCTTGTTGCGGTTGAAAGGTCTTAGTCTTGTTTTCCCATTTCATTTGTAGTTTGATCATTTTATATATTGTATTTTGTTTATTGTTAGGATAGTACTGGGTATTGCATTGGTATATAGTTGTTGAAAATATTATAAGCCTTATCTTTTTTGTAGCCCTGATGATGATGTATAAATACATTGAAATGTTAACGTAATAAGAATTAGTTCATTTCCAAGTCCTAGCATATAGTCAGTTGGGTTTTTGACTCTGACGAAGACCGCTTGTTACGGTTGAAAGATCTTGGTGTTGTTCTCCCATTTCATATTGTGGTTTGATCACTGATTGTTATTTCACGTGTTTATGTGAAATCTTTATATATATATGAAGAGTCACCGCTTTGCCTTCTTGCTGGACCAGGCGTGGGGAACCCGCGGCCTTAAGGCCGCATGTGGCCTTTTGAACCGTGAAATGTGGGCCTTCTACAGCTTGTTGAGAAAAATGTATCAAAATATAAAGAATTACAATTCTGGTAATAAAGACAAAAAAATTCTGGCATTTAGGAAGAAGACTATTCATTAATCATTGCTTGAAAAGTTTAAGCTTATGGAAAATAATTTTCCTGGGTTAACAAATGTAATAAACGAAGGCAGTAAGGACACTACTGAATCCTTTTGAAAGATGCGAAACAGTTTTAGATACACTGATTGAGTAATATAGATAGATCAAGTATTTTACAATATAACTATTATATAAGAATTTGCTTATCTATTCTTGGTGGCCTTTTGGGGAAGTGGACTGTGCCAAAATGGCCTTTACTCCAAGAAAGATTCCCCACCCCTGTGCTGGACTCTTCGCCTCCTGATGTCGACGATGGTCGAAATATAGAAGGGAGTTATTTCTTTGTCTATCTGTGTTCGACCTTCTTTTTAACTGTTTATATATATATAAGGTATTGTTTTCTTGACCACAATTACTAATAAACACTTTTTCTACTTCTCGAAATTTTGAACAGGGTTAATATATGGAATCACTTTTTCGGAGAAAAAGTGATTCCATATATTAACCCTCACCAAAATTCCGACAAAAAAAAAGTATATATATATAATTACCATGAAGTATATTAATAGCGTAAAGCACGAAGTCAAAAAAGTGTAGAAGATTATTGTTTTTTAGAGTTGTTTGTTCGCTTTAGTTAGAAATGTGACATTATAGTTGAAATGATTTCAAGATTACAAGCAGAACATTGATATTAATGATGTTTGTCTCTCTCTCGCTCGCACACTCTCTCTCTCAGTGTGATGAAATTATAAAGGAATATGAATGAAGATGTCAAAAGGACCGGTATAAGTGAATATGAGGAGTGAAAGTGATTTGAATAAACATTGGACAGGCGAGAGGTGTGTGGGAGGGGGATGGGGGGGGGAGGTGGAGCAGCAAACGAGAGTCCCGTCTCTACTTGCACAAGCTCTGTGTCTGAAAGCGCCGGCAGAGCGTGCTAATGAATTTCTGATGACCCCCCCCCACTAACACTAGGGCCGCCTAATACGACGCCGATATGGGCTCTTTGCCTTATTAGCCTGCCTGGCCATGGTATACACACTGACACCATCCTCACAGAACCCGCCTTGCTTGCTAGCTCCTATTCGTAATCCCCTCCACAAAAACATTTCAACTTGGAACAAGACGTCAATCTTGCTTTCATTTTAATGAATCATTTAAAAGCCTTCTACTGTCACACATACAATTTTGCTTTATTGGCCTGCCTAGCCCTGGTATATCCAACCACCTCTAACCACCTTCTCACAGAACTCGCCTTGCTAGCTCCTATTCGTAATCGCAATTACTATTCCTTGCGCGCAATTGCATTGTTTTAGGTGGTTTAATCTGTAATATACTATATTGCGTACAATTGCGTTGCACTAGGTCGTTTGATCTGTAATATAATATACTATATTGTGTACAATTGCGTTGCACTAGGTCGTTTGATCTGTAATATACTACATTGAGTACACTTGCATTGTTTCAGGTGGTTTGATCTCTAATATACTATATTGTGTACAATTGCGTTGCACTAGGTCGTTTGATCTGTAATATACTGTACTACATTGAGTACACTTGCATTGTATCAGGTGGCTTGATCTGTAATATACTAAATTGTGTACATTAGCATTGTAATAGGTGGTTTGATCTGTAATATACTAAATTGTGTACATTAGCATTGTAATAGGTGGTTTGATCTGTAATATACTATATTGTGTACAATTGCGTTGCACTAGGTCGTTTGATCTGTAATATACTACATTGTGTGGAATTGCATTGTATTAGGTGTTTTGATATGTAATATACTATATTGTGTACATTAGCATTGTAATAGGTGGTTTGATCTGTAATATACTATATTGTGTACATTAGCATTGTAATAGGTGGTTTGATCTGTAATATACTACATTGTGTGGAATTGCATTGTATCAGGTGGCTTGATCTGTAATATACTATATTGTGTACATTAGCATTGTAATAGGTGGTTTGATCTGTAATATACTACATTGTGTGGAATTGCATTGTATTAGGTGTTTTGATATGTAATATACTATATTGTGTACATTTGCACTGTATTAGGTGGTTTGATCTGTAATACACTACATTGTGTGGAATTGCATTGTATTAGGTGTTTTGATACGTAATATACTATATTGTGTACATTTGCACTGTATTAGGTGGTTTGCGTAGATCTATACTAACTTTGCATTTTTCCGATATTATATTACGATCTGTAATATAATATAATACCTGGTAAGGCTTTGAATGTATTATTTAGTATCATGCTAATGGTATTGATTCTGGGAGAGGTTCGTGTTTGTTTTTAACGACAGTTTCACTCTCTGATAGTCATTCGTTCGTTCATGAATGACAATCGTGACAAGATAGCCAGGCAGGCAGACAGCATCAGCACACTTGATAATGCAAGGATTGATCCATTACTTGCCTGTCTATGTTTAGTACAGTGTGACAAGATATGAGACGACATTCATCACAAGTCGCAATGGAAAAAGACAAAAACAAGTTTGCTTTGCGTGTA
Source organism: Hermatobates lingyangjiaoensis (assembly GCA_026182355.1). Classification (NCBI taxonomy): domain Eukaryota; kingdom Metazoa; phylum Arthropoda; class Insecta; order Hemiptera; family Hermatobatidae; genus Hermatobates; species Hermatobates lingyangjiaoensis. Next base: position 41,720 of record JAPFBL010000173.1, on the reverse strand, counting down.
TGTGTGTGTGTTTGTGTGTGCGGCGTCTTGGTGCCTAACTCCACATGATGGATGCTTCACAGCTATATTTACTGCAAGGGCTCTTTGACAACAACTGACTTCACAACACACACGCCCTCTTCTACTTATATACTCCCCCCCCCCCCCCCCCAGAAATAAAAAGCAAAACAAACCTTCATGTCTACCACTATCATTACTAATACAACTATTTATCAAAACCAAAGAATAAAAAAACATTTCTGATTACAGAGGAAAAGAAACATTGAGTCTTCCACACTAAAAAAGGATTTTGTGTTTCGAACACTTAGTGTTCATCGTCAGGTTATATCTGACTCAGTAAGCAGACATAACCTACGATGAACACTGTTCATCATACTTTGACTATACTATCAGATCGTCAGGTTATATCTCTTTATTGAGTCAGATATAACCTGACGATGAACACTGTTCATCGATTTGACTAAACCATCAGATCGTCAGGTTACATCTGACTCAGTAAGGAGATATAACCTCACGATGAACACTGTTCATCGATTGACTATACTATCAGATCGTCAGGTTTTATCTGACTTAATAAAGAGATAACCTGACGATGAACACTGTTCATCGATTTGACTATACCATCAGATCGTCAGGTTTTATCTGACTTAATAAAGAGATAACCTGACGATGAACACTGTTCATCGATTTGACTATACCATCAGATCGTCAGGTTACATCTGACTCAATAAAGAGATATAAACTGACGATGAACACTGTTCATCGATTTGACTATACTATCAGATCGTCAGGTTACATCTGACTCAATAAAGATATATAACCTGAAGATGAACATTGGTTATCGATTTGACTATACCATCAGACCGTGAGGTTACACAGGCTCAATAAAGAGATATAACCTGACGATAAACACTGTTCATCGATTTGACTATACTATCAGATCGTCAGGTTACATCTGACTCAGTAAGGAGATATAACCTCACGATGAACACTGTTCATCGATTTGACTATACCATCAGATCGTCAGGTTACATCTGACTCAGTAAGGAGATATAACCAGATGATTGAACACCGTCTCAGTAAAGACATGTAACCTGTTAATGAACACTAAGTATTCGAAACATATTACCTAATTAAATCCATTTTGTATGTGATATAGTTATAAATATAACAAGAGTTCACAATAAACACGTGAAATGAGTATCAACGTTCAAATCACAATAAGAAATGGAAAAAAAATACTAAGACCTTTCAACAGGAACAAGCGGTCTTCTTCAGCGTCAAAAATTTTTTTTTTTCATTTCATATTTAGACCATTGATTGTTAGATTTATTTATTCATTTATATGTATTATAATTCAAAACGAAGGAAACACACAGAAAACACAGACATAACTCACATCGAAATATCGATGTGAGTTATGTCTGTGTCTTTATGTGTGATTTCCTTCGTTTTGAATTTATTTTATTTAAAAATCCGCTGGACCGTTTCTTTTACAAGAAAACCTACCTAATACAATAGAATAGAAGAGGATCTAAGAACAATTTTTCGAGAAGTATTATATAATAAATATATATATATATATATATATATAAAATTCGTAAATTTTGGAGCAGTCCTTCTTTGAACACACACTATTGACACCAAATTTAGCTGATACCTGTTTCTTAACAAGTTCTCATTTTTCTAATAACACTCTCGTTATTTCGTCTACACAATAAAGTACATCTCCTATGGTCGACATGTTTCGAATGATCAATATTCGATCAATGATTCTTGATCATTCGAAACATGTCGACCATAGGAGATGTACTTTATTGTGTAGACGAAATAACGAGAGTGTTATTTAGAAAAATTGAGAAACTTGTTAAGAAACAGGTATCAGCTAAATTTGGTGTCATTTTCAATAATATATATATATATATATATATATATATATATAAAGATTTCACATAAACACGTGAAATAAAAATCAATGAACAAACCACAATATGAAATGGGAAAATTTTCCCATTTCATATTGTCGATTGATCATTGATATATATATATAATCCCATAAAACAAAGTAACGAAATCATAAAAATGACCAAGACCTTTTAACCGATACAAGTTGTCTTCTTCAGAGTTTGACTGATTCATAGGTGTTGGTAGTTGTTTCTGATTTTGTTGTTGTACTGTACTGTAAGAGTGTAACAGGTTAAATAGTAGGTTATAGAGACCTGCGGGAGGAGGGGCTGACTTGGTGAGTGTGTCCCGCATCTCCATGACGACAGTGCTGTAGCTGTAGTAGGGAGCATACTTGAGCGCCTGGTACGGCTCCTGGTAGTCGTCGAGCTTCAAATGGTCAAGCAAAGCTGAGTCAGGCTTGGTTTTGTCTGTGCCGCAGTTGGAGGCCGGCAAAGAACCCTTGCTGGCTAAAGGGCTGGCAAAGCACTTGCGTTGGCGGTGGCGTGACACCATGAGGTAGATGACGGCTGCTAGGAGGAGGATGACTGCGAGGAGGACGCCGATGATGACTGCCATGTAGGTGTGGTCGTCTTGGTGTGCTGTGGACACTGCACGCATGCCCACTTTAACAATATAATCGCACCAGCACAGCTCACACATACACACCCGTCCTTATGGCTGTGCAAACCACATGCAAGCTAGCACAGCCACATAGCTATTATACGTGATCAACATGCAATCTGTGTACAGACTTAGCGGAACATTGCATACACGTAAAACAATGAATAAGGATTCTTGTATTGACTTTGCGAGGCATTCCATATATGTCAAAAATGAATAGGGATTCTTGTATTGACTTCGTGAGGCATTGGATATACGTCAACAATGAATAGGAATTCTTGTATTGACTTTGCGAAGCATACACAAAAATTAATAGGGACTCTTGTACTGACTTTGCGAGGCATTCGATATACGTCAACAATGAATAGGGATTCTTGTATTTACTTGATATTCTATATAACGTCAACGATGAATAGGGATTCTTGAACTGACTTTGCAAGGCATTGGATACACGTCAAAAATGAATAGGGATTCTTGTATTGGCTTTGCGAGGGATTGTATATACGTAAAGAATGAATAAGGATTCTTGTGTTGACTTTTCGAGGCATTGGATATACGTCAACAATGAATAGGGATTCTTGTATTGACTTTGCCAGATATTGTATATAACGTAAAGAATGAATAGGGATTCTTGTATTAACTTTGCGAGGCATAGGATACACGTCAAAAATGAATAAGGATTCTTGTCTAGCCTACTGAGGAATTGCATACACGTCAAAAATGAATAGGGATTCTTGTATTGTCTTTGTGAGAGATTTTATATATGTAAAGAATAAATAGGGTTTTTTGTGAGCACAAAAATCACACAAAAACACAGTACAAAAAACGTAATAAATGAATAGGGATTCGGGATTTTATAAATTTAAAGAATGAATACGGATTTTTGCGCTCACCTTCTCAGGAATTGTAAATACGCGAGAAATGAATAGGTATTCTTGCATTGACTTATCGAGGCATTGTATATACGTAAAATAATGAATAGGAATTCTTGTATTGACTTATCAAGACATAGTATATACGTAAAAAAATGAATAGGGATTTTTGTATTGACTTATCAAGGCATTGTATATACGTAAAATAATGAATAGGCATTCTTGTATTGACTTATCAAGGCATTGTATATATGTAAAATAATGAATAGGTATTCTTGTATTGACTGCGAAGGATTGAAAATTCTATGGATTATACTCATGTAAGCTATGATCAAGGGTTGTTTTACAGAGGCACCTAGACTTACGAATTCAATATAGGATCGACCTCCTGTATAAAAATGGTCGTATATTAAAACTAATTTTTCCAAAGAATACAGTATAATTCAATTAATCTATTATCACAGCACAAAATCCTTCTATAAATCTGTATAAATATGGGTATAGATAACAATCAAACATACTTATAAATAAAAATCAATTAAATTAGATTCAAAAGAAATAAATAATAAATAAAGCATAGAACATCGTCTTACCTTAGAGATTGGCTTGGTTTTTACTTAAGAGGCATAAAGGTTCCTCTCGTGCTTACGTGCTCAGCGATTTTTTGTATTTTTATAAAATTTTTTTAAATTTTTAATTAAAGAAAGTAAATTTTGAACGTAAAGAATGAATAGTGATTGATCTATTAACTTTGCCAGGCTTTGAATATACGTAAAGAATGAATAAGGATTCTTGTGTTGACTTTCTGATGGATTTTTTAAATTTATTTACATAAATGTTGTATATATATTATATGTATTGTATTTATATACAATATATATTATATGTATTATTATAATATATATATATATATATATATATATATATATATATATATAACTAAAATTTATCGGGACTTGGTCAGTTCTTCAGGTTCAAATTAAACTCTCATTGCCAACGTTTCGGTTTTTATTTAAAACCTTTTTCATAGGCCTACACAAGTATAAAAAGGTTTTAAATAAAAACCGAAACGTTGACAATGAGAGTTTAATTTGAACCTGAAGAACTGACCGAGTCCCGATAAATTTTAGTTTTGTTTCTATTCCATGGTCGATAATTTTATCAATATATATATATATCTTTATATATATCTTTAAATATATTTATATATATATAAAATATATTTAAAGATAAAAAAATCGGTGAGTTAATTTATATGATACCACAAAGATGGAAAAGAAGCATTCGAAACCTTGAAAAGGTATGTAGGAAACATACTAAACTTAATGTTGGCAAGATATTTAATGAGGTATGTTTAAAAGAAGGTCTGCTCCCAAAGTATACCAATATATATATATATATATATATATATATAAAGATTTCACATAAACACGTGAAACAACAATCAATGATTAAACCACAATAAGAAATGGGAAAACAAAACTAAGATCTTTCAACCGTAACCAGCGGTCTTCGTCAGAGTCAAAAACCCAACTGACTCAGTTGGGTTTTTGACTCTGACGAAGACCGCTGGTTACGGTTGAAAGATCTTAGTTTTGTTTTCCCATTTCTTATTGTGGTTTGATCATTGATATATATATATATATATATATATATATATATATATATATAATACATGTACTATAAATTATATTATATACTGTAGTATGTAGTATATAATCGTAGTATTAATTGAAGTATATTAAAATACACTAAAAATTAATACAAACTCTCTGCTCCTTTATTTTCAACAGGTTATGACACATAGAATCGTAGTAACGAATCTTGAACATTACTAAGTAAATCTAAGATTTAACATCGTTTATGATCGAAATAAAGGAAAAAAAATAAAAAGGGGGTTTTTATAACTGTTACCAGGTAGATCAGGATGAAGACCTCCTTCTTTATCAACAAAGACATCACTTTGCAAAGGAATGTCACTGCTGGGAGCCATCTCAGGGGTGAAGTTACCGTGGGCGATATCTGAAAAAAAAAACAATCATTGTTAGCTTTATGAAAGAAAAGCTTTCAAATCGATGTTAAGCAGTCGAGAATACGATTTCATTATTTAGGAGTGCTTCTTTAACAACAGTTATTTATAATAAAACAGCATTTAGAATTAGTACATGATTATTATTATTGCGGTAAAGTATATACCATATACTGGTATATATTATACTGGTATATTATTGGTGTAAAGTATATACCATATATAATTAAAGTTAGAGCTACAAAATAAAAAACTCGCGATTCTCGATCGTTTCGGCTGTCTTGCCATCTTCAGGAGAGGTAAGAAGAAAAAGGAACATCAGCTGTGAAGGTTATAGCCTGTACTGGTAAAAGGTTACTATTTATAATATAACAGCTTCTGATACATCATCTAAGTTAAGCAAGATTGAACGAATTTATATTTGGATGGGTGACACCATAGGATGTTAACGCAAACGATATGGTTCAACAATGGTTAAAATGGGAAGCGGAACGAAAATGAGTCACAATGTCACTCCGAAACAAAAATGAGCCACAATGTCACCCCCGAAACAAAAATGAGCCAGAATGCCAACCCGAAACGAAAATGAGTCACAATGTAACCTCCCAACTCAAAATGAGCCACAATGCCATCCCAAAATAAAAATGAACCACAACGTCACACCCGAACTAAAAATGAGCCACAATACCACCCCAAAACAAAAATGAGTCACAATGTCACCCCCGAAACAAAAATGAGCCACCATGCCAACCCGAAACAAAAATGAGTTACAATGTCACCCCCGAACTAAAAATGTGCCACAATGCCTCCCCAAAACAAAAATGAACCACAATGTCCCCCCCGAACTAAAAATGAACCACAACACCATCTCTAAATAAAAATGAACCACAAAATCGCCCCCGAAACAAAAATGAGCCACCAAGCCAACCCGAAACAAAAATGAGTCACAATGTCACTCCCGAACTAAAAAGAGCCACAACACCATCTCTAAATAAAAATGAACCACAAAATCACCCCCGAAACAAAAATGAGCCACCAAGCCAACCCGAAACAAAAATGAGTCACAATGTCACTCCCGAACTAAAAATGAGCCACAATGCTACCCCAAAACAAAAATGAACCACAAAGTCACCCCCGAAACAAAAATGAACCATAATGTCACCCCCAAAACAAAAAAGGGCCAGAATGTCACCCCCAAAACAAAAATGAGCCACCATACTATCCCGAAACAAAAATGAGCCACAATGTCACTCCCGAACTAAAAATGAACTACAAAGTCACCCCCAAAACAAAAACGAACCACAATGTTACCCCCAAAACAAAAATGAGCCATCATACTATTGCGAAACAATAATGAGCCACAATGCCAACCCTTGTTCATTCAAAAAGTCACTAAATTTCTTAAAATGGAGACGCTGAAAAAAAAAACTGCTTAAAAATTGCTATTTGAATAAATTTAATTATGGTATATTTAATGGCCCACATAACTGAAATTAGGTTCTATTATTTTAATGTTGCATACTTTTATCTTTAAATTATCATTGATGACAAAAGAGAAATAAAAGTGTTTGAAACAATTTGAAAGAAATATTCAGCGCATTAGTGACAATAGGTAAAAAAAAACAAATGATGTAAAGAAAAGATATTAGTGACAGGAAAGCAGGAATAATCTAAAACAAAAAAAAACATACGTCCCTTCAATGAGTTCCCTTATCAGTAGACAACATCTCCAGCTATTCAATTAATTTTGTTTATCCAATGAAATTAAATCGATTCTATCGTTTTTCAAAGATAAGTATCTAGGCAGAATAGCTTTGATGGCGTTTTCAATATATCGATTAATCGTTTATTTTACCATAGACATTAGAAAGTATAATTGGTTTCGATTTATGTTGCTAATCATGCAGGCAAGTGCGTGCGAGTGAGAGAGTATTATACCGGAAATCGTTCTATCTTTGTTGCCCACAGTAGATACCTGACTTGGCGTCTCTGTGATGGTTTTTAATGAACAGTTCCTTTATTCGTTGTCATAACTCTAATGCTTATAGTGCCACATTTGTTGTTTCTTTAATTTAGGTAATAGACTTGGAAGGTTATTTCAATGTCATAAAAGTGAAAAAATAAAAATATGTATTTGGAAATAATACAAAGAAATAAGGAATGTAGGTTAGGTTAGGTTGGAGTGGTAGTCCCTCGTGAAAAGTAGTCCCTCGTGGAAAAGTAGTCCCTTGTGAAAAGTAGTCCCACGTGAAAAGTAGTCCCTCATGAACAGGCTATGTAAATTGACAATGTCAACAAATCAAAGCAACAGACTATGTCAGTTGGCCATGTCAACAGGCTATGTCAATAGACCATGTGAACAGCCTATGTCAATAACCATGTCAAGAAATCATGGCAACACGCTATGTCAATTGACCATCTGAACCACCTATGTCAATTGACCATGTCAACAAATTATGTCAATTGACCATGTGATCAGGCTATGTGAACAGGCTATGTTAACTGACCACGTCAATAAATCATGGCAACATACTATGCCAATTGACCATGTGAACATCAATAAACTGTCAATTAAATGTCAATACGCCAAACAATGTAAATTAAAAATTGTTTTTTAACATATTTTTATCTCTCCTTCTCCCCCCGTATCCCACCACCCACACAATAACAAAATAACTGATTGAATTTGTATTTCATCCTTCATAAAAGAATTTATCAGTACAACTTATTAAATCATTAGTTGTGCAATCAGTAATTGTGTGGTATTTACTGATTCTGAGATAAAATGGATAAACAAACAAAAGTCTCCACACGAATGAAGTTTTATTCAACAACAACGCGTTTAGAACACTTTGTGTTCATCAACAGGATGATGATACAATCCTGGCGATGATACAATACTGATGATAGAACACAAAGTGTTCTAAACGCCTTGTTGTTGTTTAATAAAACTTCATTTGTGTGGAGACTTTTGTTTGTTTATCAATTTTACCTCAGAACAACTTATTATATAAAAAAAAATTTTTTAAATTAAAGGATTTAGAAACAATGACATTATAATTATAACTGAAAAGGTATATTTGCCTGCTATTGAAACCCGTCTTGTTAAAAGAATATATCAATTAAGTTTTACTTTTTCTTTTTTTTAGCTTACATTTAAAAAAAATATATATATATAATTTACATATATATTAAATTGGAAACAGAGAAATGGTTTTGACGTTGATGAAAAAAAAAAAAGATATATTTTAAAAAAGTATATTGGTTTAGAGGTAGTAGAGGAGGTTAAAGGGGGTGGTTTAATAACACAGGTTGTAACAAATTCAACATTGTTTGAAAATAACCATTGGATCACAGAGTTGCCAACTTAGCCAATTAAAATATCCCAGTTACCGATTTAATTTAACGAAAAAAAAAAAAGAAAAAAAAAGAGTGTAACAACTAAAAACTTTCCAATCGGTAAAAAGTAAATGAAAAAAAAAACAAAATAAAATAAAAGGTAAAGTTAGAAATTAAAAACATTAAAAATTAAAAATTAAACACAGAAATTAAAAAATAATCTAGAAGTTAAAAAAAAATTTTTAAGGAAAAAAATATTTGAAAAGGGATAATAAAGAAGTCAGCGTGAAGCAATTAGATTCAATTCTTAGTAGGAATTTCAATCAAGTCAACTCGGACTTCGTTTAACTTTTCAAGTTGTTTCGTTTAAGTATTTAACAATTGAAAAAAAAAAAGTGAATTATTTTATAATTAGCAGAGTGATTCTTTACTAATGTTGCTTAACTTCAGTGATTTAAAGGAATTTATATTAGAAATAGGTAAAACCGTCATGTCATATCTCGTAAGATGATCTTGGAGTTGTTAGAGCGCTTTCGGACGTTGTTCATCTTCGATCGCAACAAACCTACTGAGCTGTTTTACAGGGGGGGTTGGTTATCTGTTAAGTCCACTGCTATCCTGATATTATTATTATTTTTTTTTTCGATTTTTTTGGTTTTTAGCTATTATCTAGTTTGGGTATTTTATATTTTTTAACTTCGTCATATTGCCTGTCCAGTCGTCTTTTTATTTTTATTACTGATTTACCTAAAATATCGGATTTGTAATTTATTTGTTCAGGACAACAGAGGACTTAACAGATAACCAACCCCCCCTGTAAAACAGCTCAGTAGGTTTGTTGCGATAGAAGATGGACAACGTCCGAAAGCGCTCCAACTCCAGGATCATCTTACGAGGTATGACGGTTTTACTTATTTCTAATATAAATCTTACTAACCTCAGTGGTATTAAATTAATATGCATGGATTTAAAGGGAGCCGTAGTATACTCTATAATGGCTTTGGCTTACTTACTTTTGATATTACTAACTAAACTAAGGGGCCGGTTAACTCAGTAGTTTAACGTATTCGCCTCAGGGCTGGAAGTCCGGGGTTCGATCCCCACCTGGTCTTCGATTTATTTTACGCAAGAGGTGAATAAATTTAAGTACGTCGCGCCTTGGAGAGGACTTTAATCCGTCGGTCCCAAGCCTGTTAATTACTCGTTAAAAACCCCTATGTAGAATCTGTAGAATCACCGACCGTATTTCTCTAAAAATAAGACATCCCCCGAAATAAACCCCAGTGTGATTTACAGAACACTTTGAAATATAAGCCTCTACCCTGAAAAATAAGCCCTAGTTAAAATAATATGAATAATATAATTATTTTAAAAAAAATGCTGTTGAATTTAGAAGTTATGTTAGGAAAAAGATTAAGTCCCCACACAAAAAAGTTTATTGCTAGAAAATAAACAACGCCTAGTTTCTTGTGTGTTTCCTGTTTCCTTGTATGGAAACTTATTACTTTTCCTAATATGAGTAAATACCACACTCTATAAAAGATTGCACACTTAATGATTTAGTAGGTATCTCAAGCTGCCCTAATATTTCATAGAATTGTTTAGAACAAAACATTCCAAGAAATTTCTTGTTTACTTCTACAGTTCGTTTCAAGGAATACACTACTTATTATAAAGATGAATTTATCTTCAAAATACAATATATTGTAACAGTCTACATAGAGTGACGGGGCAGGTACAAGGTTTGTGCATTTCAGTTTTGTAAGTCTGATTATTACCTAGTAATTATTGTACTTGAAGCTCTCCCACGAAAATAAGTCCTAGCACGTATTTTTACCTAAAAAGAAACAAGACAGTGTCTTATTTTTGGAAAAAGACGATAAAGGGATATGGTATATCTACAATGGCTTTGGCCTACTCACTTTTGATATTACTTACTAAAACAAAGGGGTCAGAGGTTTGCTCAGTGGTTATACGTATTCACCTCTGGGCTAGAAGTCCAGGGTTCGATATCCACCTGGCCTTCGATTTATTTACGCAGGAGGTGGTTAGAGGTGGTTAGAGGACGTTAAGCCGTCGGTCTCGAGCCTGTACGAAGTCAGATACTCGAAAGTAGTCTGGTATGAAAAGCTTTATAAAAGAATCAGAAAAAGGACACTGAGCGAGAATCGTGTCATCTATTTTGTAAAGAAATATCATTCTTAATATTTTTTAGCATTGGGGCCAGGTCAGCTCAGTGTTTAACGTACAGCGCCTCAGAACTGGAATTCGATACCCACCTGGCCCTCGATTTATTTACGTGTGAGGTGAATAAATCTGAGTACGTCGTCCCTTGGAGATGACGTTAAGCCGTCGGTCTCGAGCCTGTATGATGTCAAGTACTCGTTAAAGACCCCTATGTAGAAACACCGATCAAACAGGAAGCCAGTAGACTGACATTAACACCCACTAGGGGATCGGTTTAAACAATAAAAAAAAACTACAACTATACTTGTCACCCATCCAAACAATAACTAAGCTCAATGTTGCTTAACTTTTTCAACACTGTAATGAAACTTATAACAGTTTCCTACAAACTTGAATGCTCTTTCGTTGTTTTTAAATTAAATTTCTTTATAGGGTAAAAAGCTAATCAAATAGTCTCCACATACGAGTATAACAATTAAAGCGTATAAACAACGCGTTGTTTATAAAATTTCTTTATAGGGTAAAAAGCTAATCAAATAGTCTCCACATATAACAATTAAAGCGTATAAACAACGCGTTGTTTATAAAATTTCTTTATAGGGTAAAAAGCTAATTAAATAGTCTCCACATATAACAATTAAAGCGTATAAACAACGCGTTGTTTATAAAATTTCTTTATAGGGTAAAAAGCTAATCAAATAGTCTTCACATATAACAATTAAATCGTATAAACAACGCGTTTCGAACACGTAGTGTTCTTCCTCAGGCATTAACTAAAAAATACAATATCATGAGAGAGTTATCTATAGTACAAAGTAAATTTAGTACAAAATAAAAATAAAATAAAATAAGGAAGAGAGTACTCTGTGGTACAACTGAGTTTTAAGTTCGCACTCTCTTCCTTATTTTATTTTATTTTTATTTTGTACTATATTTACTTTGTACTATAAATAACTCTATATTACAAACTCTATATGATGTAACTCAATACTCTATATCAATGTTTCCCAAAGTGGGCGGTACCCCCCCCCCCTGGGGGGGGGCGATTCTTTGATATCACGGGGGGGGGGGGGGGGTGAAAAAAGGAGCGGGGATTCTATTTTCATAAATTGAAAATGTTCATGCAATATAATTTCTAAATTTAAGTGAAAAATTAAATAAGTAAACTTCTAGGAAACAGTTTTTTAAAATTATTTCTTTTGATAATTCATTTTTATGTTAAAAGTATATTCTCACCTAAGTTTCTTTTATTGTGTATTAATTATTTTGCATAAATATGCTATGAAACAATACATCTATTGGATTCTAAATAAATATTCGATTAGTAATTATTTTAATTTAATTATTAAAATGTCACTCATTTGGTTATTTAGTCTAGAAATCTGATTATTATTCAAGGGTGTTGAGTTATAGGTTTATGGACCCAAGGGGGCGGTCACTCGAAAAAATTTGGGAAACACTGTTCTATATGATGATATTGCATTTTTTTAGTTAATGCCTGAAGAAGAACACTACGTGTTCGAAACGCGTTGCTTATACCAGTAAATTTTTATATGTGACCATTTCATCAGCTTTTTACCCTACAATGAGTAAATACCACATAATAACTGATTGCACAACGTTAGAATTAAATTTCAATCATTTATTGAATATCATTTATTTGATAAATGATTTAACGATTGAAAAAGAAATAAAGATATAATTGAAGGTGTTTTGATTATATAGTTATCATTGGATCGGGGACACATTGCAAGGAAGAAGAAAAGACAGACTGATAAATAGAATCAGACCTTTGGCCGGCCAGACAGGAGAACGATTCAACGTCCTTAACTCAGGTCATTAATCAAACCTGTTTTAACAACCACCTCCTATTAACATAACACTGTAAAAGCATCATGATTCAAACAACTACAACTTCATTTCAATCGACTGTCCTTTTCGGGTTTTTTTATTTTTTTTTTTTTTATTTTTCAAACAACACAATATAATTACTATTTGAGAAAGTAGGTTAAGAATTAATAAGATATCTCTAAACTATTGTTAACAGCTTTGTAATGTTAACAGTCACGAACTTGATTTAAATCATTGACCCTCTGAACTGTAAAGCCCTTCTCACCATAATTAATCTGTTTCTTATCTTATAGTAAGCACTCCATGTGTTACTTTTATCAAAGTGGAGACAAAATACTTAAATACAACTTAAGGAGTGATTGTTTTAATTTTTTTTTTCTTTATTGGGTTTGAATATATGTTAGAAAGCTACATCTCTATTATTGGTTCTTCAACTGCATATTCTAATCCTTATTTCTATTCCTTCCGTGTATTTAGAACGGAGTACCGTCTTTTTCTAAAAATAAGACACTGTCTCACTTACTTTTTTAAGTTTAAAATTCGTTTGTGGCTTATTTTCGGTGGCTTAAATACAAGTACAATAAGTAGATTTATATATTTTTAAATACATGCATAATATTGTTGGTGCAACAGAGGTTAGTAAATAAGATATTATTATCAACCGTCATACCTCGTCTATCGCTGGTGAAGTCACCCGACCGGTTTCGCAATGGCTGCAACATCAATGGGACTGATGCAGATGATAATGATAATTATATTATGTCAATGCCATGTCAACAGGAAATTTAGACATGTATTGGCACCATTGTGTTAAAATAGGTATTTATATTCGTGTTTTTGGAAGGTAAGGTTAAAGTTTAGTCCCATTGATGATGCAGCCATTGCGAAACCGGTCGGGCGACTTCACCAGCGATAGACGAGGTATGACGGTTGATAATAATATCTTATACATTTTTGTTTAATATATATATGTATATAAAAAGATTTCACATAAACACGTGAAACAACAATCAATGATCAAACCACAATAAGAAATGGGAAAACAAGACTAAGATCTTTCAACCGTAACAAGCGGTCTTCGTCAGAGTCAAAAACCCAAGGGTTGGGTTCAGTTGTGTTTTTGACTCTGACGAAGACCGCTTGTTACGGTTGAAAGATCTTAGTCTTGTTTTCCCATTTCTTATTGTGGTTTGATCATATATGTATATGTACAGAAATTTAAATTTATTCACTCAGAGTCATGTCCGTTTTCCGTGTTTGTACCACAAGGAAGAACTCTTTATATTTGTACTTGTTTTATCTGTAGTTAAAAATCACTTTATAATTAAATAAAGTTATGTGTAGACTTGCAAGACTGAATGCAAAACGACTCAATCACCCGATGGACCAATACTGATTGACAATACCCACTGACTTCCTCACATATAGTAACATTATACTTTGGTACAAACGGGAAAGACCGTATGACCTAGAAATGGACCAATATTGATTGACAGTACCCACTGACTTCTCCACTTATAGTAACATCATACTTTGGTATAAACGGGAGATGGGAGGAGATACATAGAAAATGAGAGAAAGAGAGAGGAGAGACAAAAGGAAAGAGTGAGAGATATGAAGAGTGAGCGAGAGGGAAAGATTAACGGAGTATATGTGAGAGACTAAAAGACAGAATACGAGCTTTCCTTAAAGTATTCATTAAGGAAAGTAAACGGAAAACGTGAGAGAGACTTATCACACGCAATAATACATACAACCACGAAGAAGTCTTAGTCAGACTTAAATACCAACTGAGTTGGGATTCTCTGACGAAGATGGTTTGTTACGGTTGAAAGATCTTAGTCTTTTTTCTCATTTCTTATTGTGGTTGGACAAAACAGTTAATTTTTATCGTCTTTTACCAAAAATACGACATCTCCAACAAATAAGCCCTATTTAAAATAATATGATAAACATAATTTGTTAAAATTATAGCTATATTGAAGATATGAGAGATTTAGGATCAATAATTCTACAGGAAGTGGATTTGGAGGAAAATCAGAACGGAATTCAAAACTTGGTAATTTATGACGATCTTCCAGAAGAATATGACAGGATTGTAACTAAATAAATTTAAATTTATGTATATAAATAAATAATAAAGAAAAAATTAAACAATGAGGCTACTTATTGTACTTGAAGCCCCCCCCCCCCCCCCCCCGAAAATAAGCCCTAGCACACATTTTGGAACTAAAGAGGTGTCTTATTTTCGGTATAGCTTTCGTTGATATAGGTCGTGGAATTCCACCTCCGAAAGGTCCTCCTTGGGCACTTCACAAAGGCTGTCTCGTTTTGTCTTATTCGTGATAGAACGGTTAGTTTCTAGTGACATGATGTAGAAAGGACTACACGTTAAAAACATCAACCTATTCTGCTTTATCATGCTATAGACGAAAGGCACATGAATAAATCAAAACAGGTAACAGTTTAATTGCTAATTATTAAACCTAATATAATTAACCTCTTAAAATGCTGCATCATGTAATCGCTGGAATGAACACTCGATTGTAATGTGTCTCACATTAACTAAAGTGACACATTAGTTAATGTGTTATACTAACTAATGTGTCTTATTTAATGTGTTTTATAAATTAAATAAAACAATAATAACTCTTAAATAATAAAAAGTTTAAATAATTAAAACTTGTTACTATTTAATGTAGAAGTAATAATCATTTGTTTTGATTTTGAAGATAGCGCTTAATTACACCAATTAGACTTATTAAATAAACCCAGTGACTATTAAGAAATCTAAGCTGTTTCAATTAAAGCAGGAAATATCTGTTTTGTTGCAAATTTATTTCATCATTAATTATACTGTAATGCTTATTCAACTATTTTAATTACATACTAATTAAATAAAGAAAAATATAGTTTTAACGATTTGTAATTAGTGACAATATTTTTTTTAAAACAATTAGCAATTAGAATATTTTAATAGATTAATTAGTGTTGAATGGAAGGTTGTTACTTGTTTAGCCTATCAGAATATTATTAGAGGCAGTGATGTATCAAGGCGGGGGGGGGGGGGGGTGCTCCGGACGTCTCCTATCAGGGGGCAACATTTTGTGCGAGTAAAAACAGAAAATAGAAAAAAATTAAAATAATAAAAAGCTAACAATAAAATCTGAAATTTTATACCCAAAATGAATTTTTAAGATCAAAATTGTTTTTATGTTTTATTTGTGTAGTTCTGATTTTAAACGTATTTTCAACTGTAATATTTGCAAATTAAAAAAAAAGAAAAAATTTAAATTTGAAAAACTAGTTTTTAATGGGGTTGTAAAATTTATTATATTTACTTGCATAGCCAGTTTATTAATTTTGACAATGTTTTTATGATTTGAATTATATGTTTTTGGTTTTCTTCGATAACGACTTTATACCAGTATGTACTCGAGTACTGTAATAAGATGTAATTCTGAGACTAATGACCGGAGTCTAAAATTAGATCCTTGATTGTAATTTGATGAAAATATATATTTTTAAGACGTTATGGAGTTTTGAACGGATTATCAGAGGGGGGGGGGGGGTGAATAGTTGCTATGTCACTGATTAGAGGGAATATTTAAGCTCAAAAGAATTCGATTTGGCGTAAAACAGCAGCAAAGAGATTCGCGTATATTAAAGGGAAGAAACGTAAAAGTGAAATTTATTATTTAATTAAAAATTCTATTTGAGCCAAGAGACTGCAATCTAATATTCCAGTACTTTGTTAATATTCCAAGAGGAGGGCATTGGAAATAAGTTGTAGTTAGGATAGCTAAACAAGAAGCCTGACTTCGATTACAGGCAGTTGAGCTAAAGTTCTAATATAAAAACTCTAATTTTTGAATAAAACTTTGACTCCGACTATAGAGGTAGTAAATTTACAGCTGATCCTAGAGTTTAATTCAACAGCCCCTAAAAAACACATGGATTCCCAGTTTTATACTTCTGAAAGGGAAAATAATACAGCCAACTTACTTCGCCTTTGCTTACGATCTCAATCTTAAGTAATAATGCAAATCCGACTACAGATTGTTGAGTCATGTAGTCAATCTTACTCTACAGTTCTCATTCTTAAAAAAATATATGTACTCCGACTAAAATTACTACAGAAATATAGCTAATCTGACTCCACAATTGAAATCTTATGTAACACGTAAATTCTGACTTTAGCACTTACAGAATTATGATATTGGTATCTCTGATTCTATAAATCCGATTTTAAGTAACATGTGTACTCCGACTACAACTCTTTGAATAATCATTTAACCGGTACTATGCAGTTCAAATCTTAAGTGATACGTAAACTCTGACTTCAACTCTTATAGAATAAAGTTACTGGTAACTCTGATTCTATAATTCTCATTTTTAAGTAACTCGTTGACTCCGACTACAACTCTTACACAACTACAGCTAATCTGACTCCACAGGTCAAATCTTAAGTAATACGTAAACTCGACTTCAACTCTTATAGAATAAAGTTATTGGTAACTCTGATTCAATAATTCCCATTTTGAAGTAACTCGTTGACTCCGACTACAACTCTTACACAACTACAGCTAATCTGACTCCACAGGTTAATCTTAACAGGTTAAATCTTAAGTAATACGTAAACTCGACCTCAACTGTTATGAAATAAAGTTATTGGTAACTCTGATTCAATAATTCTCATTTTTAAGTAACTCGTTGACTCCGACTACAACTCTTACACAACTACAGTAATCTCACTCCACAGATCAAATCTTAATTAATACGTAAACTCGACTTTAACTGTTATAGAATAAAGTTATTGGTAACTCTGATTCAATAATTCCCATTTTTAAGTAGCTCATGGACTCCGACTACAAGTCTTTCAATAATCAGATAACCGATACTATGGAGTTCAAATCTGAAGTGATACGTAAACTCTGACTTCAACACTTAAAGCATTATGATATTGGTATCTCTGATTCTATAAATCCGATTTTAAGTAACATGTGGACTCCGACTACGACTCTTACAATAATCAGTTAACCGGTACTATGGAGCTGAAATCTTAAGTGATACGTAAACTCTGACTTCAGCACTTACAGAATTATGATATTGGTATCTCTGATTCTATAAATACGATTTTAAGTAACATGTGGACTCCGACTACAACTCTTTCAATAATCAGTTAACCGTTGCTATGCAGTTTAAATCCTAAGTGATACGTAAACTCTGAATTCATAGGTCAAATCTTAATTAATACGTAAACTCGACTTCAACCCTTATAGAATAAAGTTGTTGGTAACTCTGATTCAATAATTCTCATTTTTTAGTAACTCGTGGACTCCGACTACAACTCTTACACAACCCAATCAAATCAGGTCGAAAAGCCTAAAATGCAGCCTCTCAGCGACTTTGAATTCACAAGAGCCAGAGGTGCAGAGGATGTTAAACTGAACCTTATGTACGATATTCGGCGGATATATGGTTCTTTGTGTGGGACTACCACTAATAACCTAAACCTATACTTAAATGTTTAATAAATAATATAATCATTGCAAAACATTATTATTGGATGGTTTAAAAGATAAGAATTGTAAAATGATATCAGAAAAATAAAGAATTATCTATAAAGTTAGGAAGGTAGAAGAGGTCAAGTTCGTAACTAGGTATTACTAAATAATGGGGAAGGCCGGGGGGAGTTGTATATTGGGAGGGGCGGGTGGAAAATGAATACTTGATGGGTATGAGATGGGACCCAAGGCGGCTTGAGGTATATCTCAAGCGGCAGCCACCTTTCGGAAGGCCCGCGATAAACTCCCCCCCGCCAGCCCGCTTTGCTGTCCATCTCGAGGGCCCTCTATATAAATATTCAACACTTGCTATATGCCCTCTGCCTCCTGTATATTTACTATTCTATTACTGTTCTCCCTTTAGAGGAGGGCCCTTGCCGTTTTCACCCCCCCGCCGCCCACTCACAGCTATAACATCGCCATGTCCAAATTAAATTAGATTACTATTCTCCTCCTTTACAACACCCATAATAATTTAATATTTAATTCTTTTTTTTTAGGGCTTCTTGTAATCTACTTACGTTTCAGGATACTAAACTCAGATAAATGGCACAAACCTAGTGGGGACGAGAATAACAGGTCACCTCTGTGAAAAAGACAGTATAGTCCTTGTATACTCCACAGAATCTCGAATTCAAATGTTGCTTTTTTCTTTATATTTATGTTTTGAATGGGTGATGAAAACCTCGAAACAAACGCTATTTCTTCTGTATATGTATTTAAATGGGTGATAAAAACCTGGAACCATGAATATTTATAAAACTCTAATAGGATATTCAATATAACGATATTTTTTCTTTATATTTAAGTTTTGAAATGGGTGTTGAGAACCTCAAAACAAAACACTATTTTTTTTATAGATGCATAGAAATGGATAATAAGAACCTCAAAACTTGAATATCGAGAAAACTTTAATTCTATATTTATTATTACGATATTTTATCTTTATATTTATGTTTAAAATGAGTGATGAGTACCTCAAAACAAATGTTCTTTCTTCTGTTTATGCAATTTCATGGTTGATAAGAACCTCGAACCAGGAATATCGATAAAACTCTAATTGTATATTCAATATTACGATATTTTTCCTTCATGTTTAAGTTTTGAAATGGATGATAAGAACCTCAAAAAAAGCACTATTTTTTTTGTAGATGTATAGAAATGGGTAATAAGAACCTCGAAACTTGAATATCGAGAAAACTTTAATTCTAAATTTGTAATTACTTTACTATAAGTAAAGTATAGTGATCGTAAAAAAATTCGATCTCGAGATTTTGACGGAATTATATGTTTCGAGGTCCCAAAAGTCGTTTTGTGAAGTTTTTTCGATTATGTCTGTGTGTGTGTGTGGGGTGGGTGAGTGTGTTAGCATTGCTTGTTACCAAGCGACGGTCCAGAATCTTTGATGGATCGATAATAATAGTATCGATAAAACTATATTTATTATTAGGCTATATTATTCTTTTATATGTAAGCATTGATTTGCGTGATAAGAACCTCGAAACATGAGTATCGAACAAACTGTAATTGAATATTCATTATTACGCTATTTTTTCTTTATAATGTAATGCATTGTAATGATTGATAAGAACCTCGAAACATGAGTATCGAACAAATCGTAATTGAATATTCATTATTACGCTATTTTTTCTTTATAATGTAATGCATTGTAATGATTGATAAGAACCTCGAAACATGAGTATCGAACAGACTGTAATTCAATATTCATTAGTACACTATTTTTTTTTATATATTTATGTTGTGAAATGGGTGATGGGAACCTCGAAACAAACGCTATTTCTTCTGTATATGCAATTTCATTGTTGATAAGAACCTCGAATCATAAATCTCGATAAAACTATATTTATTATTAGGCCACTTTTTTCTTTTATATGTAAGCATTGATTTGGGTGATAAGAACCTCGAAACATGAGTATCGAACAAACAGTATTTCAATAATCATTATTACACTATTTCTTCATTACTTTGTAATGCATTGTAATGGGTGATAAGAACCTCGAAATAAAGAAAAAAAAAAGAGATAGTGAAACTGGCTTATTAATGACAGTTGGGCGAAGTATAAGTGTTAATTGCAGACGATATTAGGGAAGATGGCCTCTGAGCACAGTGAGTAAGTTGTAAAACAATTGTTATAAATTAGTCGAGTCATGGTGTATAGCGACATAGTTGTTGGACATAGTTGGGCCAAATACCGACATTCCTCCTGCTCCCCCCCCCCGCCCCCATCCACATCCCCCTCCTCTCTAACCTCGGCATACCAAAGGGCAAGCAAGCCTCAAGCCGATTTATAGCCCTTAGGGCTGTTTTACTTCCAAGACATTTGTCCAACCACCCCCCGCGCGCACCCACCACACCACCACTACGTTTTCAAACTATTTATATTTCCACCGCTAATGTTTCCCTTTAGACTACCCCGTCCCCCTCCCACCCCCCTCCTCCCACCAAACGCCCTTTCGGAGTTCATGAAGTGGAAAACAACTTGGTGCGGTAACTGCATACCCCCTTGAGGCATTCTCTCCCATCAACCAGTGTGTGTTACACTGGAAATAACTTTAATACCTATTCGGATTTATATTTCTACAGGGACTTCTGGTGCTATGCGCAAAAGGCAACAAATTACTTTATACAACTCTTATAGTTATGTTAAACCTATAATGGACTTCTTTACATAGGCATGGCTTCTGCTTAGGTGTGTCTGGTCATGGATATAGGTCAATAATAATGGACTAATTGTAGGGTAAAAAGTTCATGAAATGGTCTCCACTTATAAAACTTTAATATAATAATCGAAAAAATATAATACGATGAAAATATTTCGTGATGAAGATGATGATGGGTCTGTGTTCTGTGTGTTTGGGGGGGGGGGGGGGGGGGATGCAGACTACACCGTTTGATGAATAAATTTATATTTTACAGACAATGAGACCTATATTGTATATGGGTACTTTCGTTTTTGGAAAATACTTCATGACGGAACATCCACTTTTTACGATATATAAGAACAGTAAAATACTTAAACTGTATATGCAAACGTCAAACAGCTATTTATATTATGATACTTTCCAGGGTGAAGGATAGTATTATTATTTTTTAAATTATTATAAATTATTATAGTATAATTATATTTTTAATATAAATTAGATTATTTTTTAAAAATATAAAAAATAATTACGCGTTTCGAACACGTAGTGTTCTTCTTCAGGCATTAACTAAAAATATAATGACGCCAGAGAGTTTATCTATAGTATATTACAATTGGAATTATTAAAACAGTTAACAGATGGGCCGGCTTGATTTGAAGGGCAAAACGATTAACTATTGCGTAACTGGGAGGCTTTTAAATTATGAAGTTTTCTGTCTTGAATGAATTTCTTTTTGATTATCGTCATCTCTACTCTGTTGTAGAATTTGTCATTTACACTATACCATTCGAATGGGTGTAGAAGATTACTAAGCCGAATTTATAAAATAAACAAATAGAAAGAAAGGGCATCTTGGATTGCATAGAGCCTTTCCGATTCAAACTTAATCCACTGCATCTAATGAACTCCACTGCCTTATATTGATATTGTGAAGGAGTCATCAGCCATGAATATAGGTCATCAAAGACACATGATTATATGGTTACCGTGAAGGAGCCAGTGGTCATGAAAATAGGTCAGTCATGGACTGACATCTTCCCTAAACTTGCCTAATAGTAGTACGACATGGTCTATTGGACCATGCAAACAGGTCAGTAATGGACTCGATTGTCCTGTATTGCTACTGCGAAGGCTTCATTGGCCATGGATGTAGGGCACCCATGAACTGACATATTTTCCTAGGCTTACCTAGTAGTAGTACGACATGGTCTACTGGACCATGCATGCAGGTCAGTAATGGACTCGATTGTCCTGTATTGCTACTGCAGAGGCTTCATTGGCCATGGATATATAGGTCACTCATGGACTGACATCTTTTCAAAGGCTTGCCTAGTAGTAGTACGACATGGTCTACTGGACCATGCATGCAGGTCAGTAATGGACTCGATTGTCCTGTATTGCTACTGCAGAGGCTTCATTGGCCATGGATATATAGGTCAGTCATGGACTGACATCTTTTCAAAGGCTTGCCTAGTAGTAGTACGACATGGTCTACTGGACCATGCATGCAGGTCAGTAATGGACTCGATTGTCCTGTATTGCTACTGCGAAGGCTTCATTGGCCATGGATGTAGGGCACCCATGAACTGACATATTTTCCTAGGCTTACCTAGTAGTAGTACGACATGGTCTACTGGACCATGCATGCAGGTCAGTAATGGACTCGATTGTCCTGTATTGCTACTGCAGAGGCTTCATTGGCCATGGATATAGGCCACTTTGTATTGTAGTATTAGAGCATGAAGTATTTAACCATGCCTTTCAACTCAACACCTAATCTCGTTCACAATTGAAATGGTTGCCGATTCATAAATGAGCCAAACATTTTTCCTTCTTAGATCTAAAGACGTGTTAAGGCTATGACTGTGCTATGCACTATATTACATTACATTAGTCATCCAAGGGGGCATACCAAGGAGTGGGGCGGTCCACACCGTGGCGTCATTTTGAAGGAGTAAACATGAAAAATAAAAAAAAATTAAAAAAATAATAAAAAAAACCAACAAAGTAATCTGAAATTTTAAACCAAAAAGAGTTTTCTAAGTTTACAATATATTTTTATGTTTCATGTGTGTAACACTATTTTTAAACGGGTTTTCAACTGTATTCTTTGCATACTAAACATTAATTTTTTTTGAAGTTTTCCAAACTCGTTGTTTAAATCGGTTTAAAGTTTATTTATATTCGTTTGCGTAGCCAATTAATTTAATTTAATTATTTGTTATAATTTTGAATCATATTTTTCTGTTTTTGAAAGATCTTCAGTTTTCTTCAATGACGAAAGTATATATGTTGAGAGTACTGTAATGAGATGAAAGTCTGGGACTAATAAATACCCGTCTAAAAATTAGATCCTTGATTGTAATTCAATGAAAATAATTATTTTGAGGACCTTCTGGAATTTTGAAGATTAAACGGATTATCAAAGGGCGAAGGGAGGTGGGGGGGAGTAAATCTTACGATTGCCCCGATAAGGGTATTTATCGTAAGTATTTACGATAAATATTACTTAATTTATTCCACTAAATAAATAGAGGGCCCGATGTGGGTATTGAACCCCGGACCTACCAGATCATAGGCGAGTAGGTTAACCACTGAGCCAACCGGTCCCCCCCCCCCAACCATAATATGTTTTTATGGCTGTTATATAAACTCTATTGACAAATGTCTTAATAAAATAATCATATAAAATTTTTTGACGTTTGTCATAAATGAAATATATAAAGGAAGTTATTATTTGATTTGAAATAATGCCTGTTTCTGGGCGCGCAGTATTATACTTAGTAGAGAATGGTGGGGTTTAGGCGGTGGGGGGGGGGGGGGGGGCTGGAAGAGGTCGATGTTTTTAGGAATAATAGGCGAAGGTAAAACGGGAAGCAGAAGTTTGCATGATAAATGTCTTTTATACAGAGCGATAGAAGAGAAAACGTTTTCACTTGATTTATAGCTTAAGGTGACTTGAACTGAGAGCCCCCCTCCCCCCTCAGTCACACCCCCACCTTGTTAATTAAACGGTTTTGAGAAACGGAGGCGTCATTCTTGTCGATGATTTATTAAAGTGTTTGGTTTATGGCGAGGGTTTGAGAGGAGGGGGGGAGTGAGAGAGAGGGAGGGAGGGGAAAGAGAGAGAAAGAGATAGAGGGAGGGTGATAGAGGGAGGGGAAGAGATAGATAGATAGAGAGAGTGAGGGGGGGGAGAGTGAAAGTGAGGGAGGGTGGGAGGGAGAGTTACAGAGAGGGTGAGGAAGGGAGAGGGAGAGTTACAGAGAGGGGGAGGAAGGGAGAGGGAGAGATAGAGAGAGGGGTACAGAGTTAAAGGAAGGGAGAGAGAGAGAGGGAGGGGGAGATATAGAGAGATGGGTAGAGAGTGAGAGGGAGGGAGGGAAAAAGAGGGAGGAAGGGAGTGAGAGGGAAGAAGGGAGAGTGAGAGGAGGAAGGGAGGGAGAGAGAGTGAGTGGGAGACAGGGAAGGAGGGTGGGAGGGAGACTGAGAGAGAGAGGAGAGAGAGAGGGAGACAGAGAGATAAAGAGACAGAGGTAGAGAGGGAGGGGAGAGAGAGGGAGACAGAGAGATAAAGAGATAGTGTTACAGAGGGAGGGGAGAGAGAGGGAGACCGAGAGAAAGAGAGAGACAGAGAGATGGAGAAAGAGAGAGAGGGAGGGGAGAGAGGGGGGAGGAAGGGAGGTTGAGAGAGAGGTAGGGAGTGAGGGAGGGATGGAGTAGAAAGGGAGGGAGAAAGGAATGATGAAGGGAGGAAGGGAGGGGGAGGAGGAGAGAGAAAGAGATAGAGGGAGGGTGAGAGAGAAAGAGGGAGAGATAGATAGATAGATAGAGAGAGGGGGGGAGAGTGAAAGTGATGGAGGGTGGAAGGAAGGGAGAGAGAGGGAGGGGGAGGGTTAGAGAGAGGGGAGAAGGGAGGGGGAGAGATAGAGAGAGAGGTAGAGAGTGAGAGAGAGAGAGAGTGGGAGGGAGGGAGAATGGGAGGGAGGGAGGGTGAGAGAGTGGGAGGGAGGGAGGAAGAGAGAGTGAGAGAGGGAAGGGAGGAAGAGAGAGTGAGTGGGAGGCAGGGAGGGAGGGTGAGAGGGAGACTGAGAGAGAGAGGGGGGAGAGAGAGGGAGGCAGAGAGATAAAGAGACAGGGGTAGAGAGGGAGTGGAGAGAGAGGGAGACAGAGTGATAAAGAGACAGAGTTACAGAGGGAGGGGAGAGAGAGGGAGACAGAGAGAAAGAGAGAGAGGGATGGGGTGAGAGAGGTAGACAGGGGGAGAGAGGGGGGGAGGAAGGGAGGGTGAGAGAGAGGTAGGGAGTGATAGGGAGGGAGGGAGAGAGAGTGAGAGGGAAGGAGGAAGGGAGGGAGAGAGAGGGAGACAGAAAGATAAAGAGAGAGAGGCAGAGAGGTAGGGGAGAGAGAGGTGTGGGTGGAGGAATATCGACCTTTAGGAGGTCAGAAAAAAGGCTTCTCTTTTTTTGTGTCAATAACTTGTTAGCATTTGGTTTGTCAAGGGTGGGGGGGGTGGACTAAGGCGACTTAGAGAGTCAATACACATTGAGGTGTACTACAATGTGACTTGTATTGTGTCGGTGACATCAAAAAAAAAAAAAAAAAAAAACGATTGGAGGCAAACAAGCTTAACCAAAGTCCGACACTAGGTGTTTGCAAAGGTTGAAAAAGTTTTATGCTTTAAGTGCTACATGACGTCTTTACTCTTATTTCTGTTTGTACATAAAGCCATACTTGTACAAACTGTCAACTGATGGAGGCGTCACCTGAGCACTATTTAAATATTATTAATACCTTTAGAGCTAACCACCTCTAACCACCTTTAGAGCAGAGTTTTTCAAACTTTTTTCGACTCGGAACCCTTTTTCGAATATATCTGAAAGATACTATATGCTATTGTAGGATATTTGAAAGGTACTATATACTATCATAGAGTTGGATATGTCTAAAAGGTACTATATACTATCATAGAGTTGGTCTGTATCTTGGGAATACTAAATGCTATCATAGGATTGGATGTATCTGAAAGGTACTGTATACCCACTCACTGGTGAGAGCAGGTCTAGCTCCCACCCACTGGTGAGAGCAGGTCTAGCTCCCACCCACTGGTGAGAGCAGTTATAGCTCCCACCCACTGGTGAGAGCAGGTCTAGCTCCCACCCACTGGTGAGAGCAGGTCTAGCTCCCACCCACTGGTGAGAGCAGGTCTAGCTCTTACCCACTGGTGAGAGCAGGTCTAGCTCCCACCCACTGGTGAGAGCAGGTCTAACTCCTCCTTGGTGTTATGCGGACACCCACCCGAGATGATACTGCTTCTCACACAGCGACACATCACATAGATCATGTGTGTCTGTCTATTCTTCCTGAGTAAGGAACCACAGCCACCACGAGTCCGACCGCATGTCGAGGCATGAGTTAAACACTGTAAAGTAGAGAAAAATAATAGTAATAAATTAAAATATTAAATAAAGGCTTGGAACCTCGTCCCCGTGGTACGGACAGTATTTTAAGACCTCTCGGGTGGGATAAGCTATAAAGGAATATAGTTGTATTTTACCTGAGTCAAAGGTGACTTCGCTTATCATCAACCATTTGGCAGCAAACTGAAACTGAAGCTTGACAAAGCGACCAATCCTTCGGTGAAGCTTGATGGTAATGTTTCTCGAATGCTCGAAGATACGGTCTTCCATGTATGTGTATGTGATGGGTTCTCCTGAGAAGTATTGGCCGCCAACGCTGAACCGAATCAGCACCTCGGAGAACACCTGTAACAAAACACCATCAACCTATGAGAAATACAACTCTATTCGTGTAACTACAAAGCTAAATAAGAAATTAAGTTAAAATAGTTATAATTAAGACTGTTCACTTCTGTCATCATCAAACCTACACAACCGGTTTTGACCTAGTTACTTACTAATTGCGTTGTACTTGTGTAAGCATAATGGCATATACCATAGATTTCTGAGGACAATACAGCTTTGCAGCGTACACTTCTGTGAACAACACAATGCCTCCAGACCGGTTTCGACCTAGATACGTTCTAATTGATCCACAACTGTGTAACTATAATGGCATCCAAGATATATTTCTGACAGCAATACAACTTACTTTCTTCACTTGTGTAAGCAATTCAATGCCTCCAAACCGGTTTCGACCTAGTTACGTTCTAATTGATCCGCAACTGTGTAACTATAATGACATCCAAGATATATTTCTGACAGAAATACAACTTACTGTCTTCACTTGTGTAAACTAATACAATGCCTCCAAACCGGTTTCAACTTTCTTATCTCTCCTGAACACGGTTCAAACCGAAAATTAGAGACTGTAAGTGTGTTCTTTTGATTTCTCTATGTTTCTTTGTCTATATTGAACTATATATATATATATTATAAAAACATGAAACTTAACTTAATTATTCATATTGCCAACTTACTAAACCTTACAGGTAACTCAAAGATGATTTTAAAGCGAAGAAGACATAAAAGAGAATAACAGAAACAGTAAGTCAAAGCCAAGGGCATTTGCTATAAAGGACCTCTTCTCACGCTGTCTTTCATTAGAGTATTGGTCATGCCCAACGCACTTCCTCTCATTCATTCCCTTCATCAACATGAATTATTGATCAGGCATTAATTATTTGACTCTTTCATCGCTGTATAAGATCGAAATATTATTATTTGTCAGGCATTCTTTTCAGTAAACAAAACTTTTATCGTAATAGCGCCAGGTTCTATCTTCTTGAATTTTAAGAAAAGATTTCTACAAATTTTTAACACAACTAGCAATAGAGTGAAAAAAAACCCTAATAATTATATTTTATTTATAATATACGTGATTAAGTATATTGTTGGGTGTCAGAGTAGCCCAGTGGCTTGCATGCTCGCCTCTGGATTTGTAGATCCGTGGTTCAATAACCACTCAGGTTATTGATATAATTACGCGGATGGTCAATAAATCTGAGCACATCGTCCCTCGGAGTGAACTTTAAGCCATTTGTCTTGAGCCTGTACTATGTCCGATACTCGTTAAAGAGCTCTCTTATAGGTAAGGCAACATTTAGGGGTAGCATTGTAGAATGTTGATAGTGTGGTATCACCAAGGGCTAATGTTATGCCAATATATGTTCTCTTGAGAGAGAGGGGGAGGTAGATAGAGGGAGGGAGGGAGGGAGAGGGGTAAAGAGAGGAAGGTAGATACATAGATGAGAAAGAGAGAGTGAGACAGAGAAACGAAGAGGGGGGAGAGAGAGGGGGGGAGGTAGATGAAGGAAGGAAGGGACGGAGAGTGGGAGGGAGGGAGGGAAGGAGGGAGAGAGAGAGAGGGAGGGAGGGGGGAGAGAGAGAGAGAGAGACAGAGAGAGATTTTCATGATGATACAGACTAGAAATGGAGTTACATGAAAAGGAAAAAGGGTACAGAAAGAAGATCAGAGGTATAGAGACAGTGAAACAGAGTGAGAGGGAGTGTACTCGTATGTGTGTTCCTTCCTCACTATCCATCTCGGTTCCCTCAACTAAGGAATTTACATATAAAGCATCTAAACAGATGGACTACATCTACAGAGAGGTATATATATAAATTCAGACAAGGGGCTCTTGAGGATTAGGATTTTGGTCATAAAACATACAACTCCTGATTATAAGCCGACGTTTCGCCAAAAGTTGTTTGACATTTTCAAGGCTAAAAAGCAATTTATTAAACGACATAAGTAAAGCAAGATAAATAGATCACCGGACACCACCCAACAAAAAACAAACAACACAAACAAACATTTTGTAACAAGAGAACCACCATAAAATATAAAAATAAAATTTTATGAACCTTTGTGGTTCTCTTGTTACAAAATTTTTGTTTGTGTTGTTTGTTTTCTGTTGGGTGGTGTCCGGTGATCTATTTATCTTGCTTTACTTATTTAAATTGCTTTTTAGCCTTGAAAATGGTCGATGTGGACCGAAACATGTTTGATATATCTAGTCCCGAACTCTCGGAAGCCAGAGGTCAGAAGATAGGAAAAATTAACCCGAAAAAGTGTGAAATTAGAAATAGGCATAGGTTTTAACAAAACTTATATATATATATATATTCGTATATATGATCAAACCACAAAAAGAAATGGGAAAACAAGACTAAGATCTTAGTCTTGTTTTCCCATTTCTTATTGTGGTTTGATCATTGATTGTTATTTCACGTGTTTATGTGAAACATTTTATATATATATATATAGTTCAATGTAGAAAAAGAAACATAGAGAAATCAAAAGCACACACTTATAGTCTCTAATTTTCGGTTTGAACCGTCTTCAGGAGAGATAAGAGAGGGAAACCAAGCGCACTGGTTCAGAGACGGTTGAAGTGAGGGAGAAAGAGATAGATGAGACAGACTACAGAGTATACACAGAGATTGATAGTGTACACCAGTACAAGGGAGAGAGAGAGAGAGAAGAGAGTGTAAGTTTCAGAGCTAGTGGTTATATATATGTAAACTTTACTCGTCCCCCCCCTTTTTTTTTTTTTTGATTAATGAAAAACATGGACTTTTCAATCAACTTGAATAAAAAAGGCAATAAATTAGCAAAAAAATCTGAATGCCGTAACAGTTTAACAACACAGCTTTGATTACCAAGCATCATACATTTAGATTTTATACAAGGAAACACTTTTTTTTTTAAAAAAGAATGTTTTCTTATTGAAAGCTATTTAAGGAATTGTGTTATACAGCTATCATAACTCATCCCCCACTTGTGGCTCCTTTTTGTTTCATCTCATGCAAAATGACTCATTTGCATGATGACACCTCTTTATTAACTTAACCTCAACGCTACCCCCCACCCCCCCCACCCCCCCACTCTCTATCTTCTCCAACACTATTAAAACCTCCTTCGACTGTGCAACAGCCCACCCCAAACACAACCCCTCCATACCTCAATGTTCTTGATTTATGCTTCAAAAACTCTCTAACTTTTCTCAGGAGTTTTTCCTTTCTTCTTCTTGTTCTTTTTTTCTTACATTTTCATGAATCGCTTCATTATTCAAACACATTAAGGGCTAACTCAAACTCCTAAGAAACACATTTTGATAGAGGGGAGGGGAATATTTCACCCGTATAGTGTAATCGTTCTACTAAGGTAATATACGTCATATTGTGTAAATTTACATACATTAAAATAATCTCATTACATGTAAAACTGTATAGAGATATATGGGAATCGTGAATGACTCGACATTCCTTACGCGATTTTAGCTTTGCAAGGCATTCTTTATAGTCATTTCTATATTTTTGCATTCTTATATTTTATGCTTATAATGTATGTATGTACGCTTATATATATGGTTACGCTTATATATACGCTTATATATAATACATTATATATATATATATATATATATAATGTATTATGCTTATTTGCCTACTTATATCTTATATTTTTGCATTCTTATAGTCATTTCTATTTTTTTACCTTGGATTGGTTTGCGTGCGTACCTGTGTAGCAAGAGAGGTATGTCAGTGTGTGTGTGTGTGTGTGCTTGTGTGATTGTGTATGTGTGTGTGCTTGTGTGATTGTATATATATATATATATATATATATATATATATATATATATATATGTGTGTGTGTGTGTGTGTGTGTGTGTGTGAGTGAGTGAGTTAGTGAGTGTGTGTGTGTGTTTGCAAGTAAATAGTAACAGTAACTGTACTGTGAGTAATTTTTACTGTGCGTTCTACTAAGTTAATATACGTCATACTGTATAAATTTAAATACATTAAAATAACTCATTACATGTGAAACGGTATAGAAGTACGGAAACACGTATGCGGACACACACTCACATATAGAAACAAATATGTACATATATATAAACTTTAAGTGTAATCTGTCCTGTTAGACCGTTTCCGTTTATCATGGTATATTATATATATATATATATATATATATATATATTTCACTGAAAATTCGGTTTTGTTTCTAGCGTGCTTGGTCGCCCTTTCTATTTTCTCCTGAAGACGGATCATCCGAAAATTTGAGTTTCTAATTGTGTCTCTTTCTCTGTGTGTTGCTTTTCTTCGTTTATGAGCTGATATATATATATTTCACATGTTTATGTGAAATATTTTTATATCTATATCCACTCACTTACTCCTTTTTATATATATATCCACACACACAATATATATATATATATATATATATATATATTCGTGTATACTGGCAGCAAGTCTTCTTTTAAACAAGTGTTGTTAAAAAGCACAGCGGCTTCAGCATTAATAATCTTTTTAGAAAGATGTTCTATTTGCCTTATTATTTTCTTATAATTCACTGGTAGCTCAAAAATTAATCTACCTAATTTTTGTAGTATAAATATATATATATATATATATATATATATATATACCTCACATAATAATAAAGATTTCACATAAAATCGTGAAATAACAATCAATGATCAAACCACAATATGAAATTAACCCCAAGTTAAACCCCCATTAAACCCCAGTTGGGTTTTTGACTCTGACGAAGACCGCTTGTTTACGGTTGAAAGACCTTAGTCTTGTTTTCCCATTTCATATTGTGGTTTGATCATTGATGTATATATATGCGCGCGCAAATACACACACACACTCACCATTACAGCTCAATAATTGACAAAGATTTTAATTGAGCCAAAAAGTACCTGTAAGCCATAAAGTCAATAGATTGTCTCAGGAAACATCAACCCTCTAAAAATATGATAATAGATGCTTTCTTTAAAGTGGTAAAGAAAAAAAAAAAGCCTCTGACACAATTTCATCTTTTTTTTTCCCTCCTAAAAGAAGGAAAATTATGCAAATTGGACAAGCCTGAATGGAATACATTGTCTGTTGGCTATGAAGAGGAAGGCGGGGGGGCGGGTATTTTTAATATAAGGGGATGGACTGGGTATCGAGAGACACGGGTTATTAGGCTACATTTATTCGCCGAGTCTTGAGTTATGCTTTCGCTTATCTGCCCTAGACCCACTCGCAGGGAGGGGCTTATACACTCCAAGGGGTTCGTTTATTAAGAAGAGAGTGAGTGAGTGAGTGAGAGTGTCGTGCAGTCACCCGCTCGGTATACATGCCAGAGGGTTGGTGCAAAAGCCGATATTTCAATTGACAAAAAGCGAGTTGTAAACGTCGTACGAATAATTCATGTAGCAGTAGAGAGAGAGAGAGAGAGATGTTTCTCAGCTTCACCCTCTCTTGACAAACAGCCATTACTGCCTGTTATCAGTGCAAATCACGTTTCGATAGATGGCAATGACACGTGCCTGCAAAGCGTACTGTATTCCTTACTTGTCACGCTGCGACTCATCGAAACCGATATCATCATCTTGTCAACCTATCATGACAAATCTTTAGTGGCTTACACTCAAAACAGCTATAAATAAACATATACGTATAGCTGGCTGTAGCAGTCCTTCAAAAGAACACTTATACCACCACCACCCAGGATAAATTTTGCCCAACTCAAGTCTACTAAAACAGGTGATCTTTAACGTGTACACAGTATAGGCTCGAAACAAGATGGCTTAAAGGTTCTCATAAAGGGAACGACGTGCTGAGATTTATTCACTTCTCGAGTAATTATATCGAGGGTCAGAGTTTGTATTGAACCCAGGATCTACCAGCCCAGAGGTAAGCATGCAAGCCACTGGGCTACTCTGACACCAAATAATACATCTGAGTACGTCGTCCCTGGAGAGGACTTAAACCGGCGGTCCGGAGCCAGTATCATGTCAGGTACTAGTTAAAGATCCCTACTCGAAATATACTTGAATTAGGCAAAATTTAGGAGCCTCAATGTAGAATCTGTAGAATAACTGTAGAATCTGTAGAATTAACAAAAAGCCGGTAAACGGCTGACGTTAATACCCGCTAGGGGATCAATTTAAACAACATATATATATCTACAATATATATATATATATATATATACACATATGTACTATATGCACATATACAATATTTATATATTGTATATACATATATACATATGTACAATATATATATATATATATATATATATATTGAGTCACCGCCCTGCCTTCCTACGAGACTCTTCGCTCTTCACACCTCCTGATGACGACGATGGTCGAAATATCGATGTGAGTTATGTCTGTGTCTTTCTATGAGTTTCCTTCGTTTTGAATTTATTTTATTTAAAAAAGTCCGCTGGACCGTTTCTTTTAATTGTATATATATATATATATATATATATATATATATATATATATATATATATATCTATATTTACAAAACTAAAGTTTATCGGGACTCAGTCAGTTCTTCAGGTTCAAATTAAACTCCCATTGCCACCGTTTCGGTCTTTATTTAAAACCTTTTTCATAGGCAGATGTATAAATTTTGAAACAGAAAAACTAAGTATTACATTACAAATTATTTTACAAAGAAAAATAATATGTGTTTCAATAATATGTCGCTTGGAGCAGCACATGTAATGACAGTTAACGGTTATGTTGTAATGTAACAGAAGCTAGCCTTGAGTAAGTTTTTTCAATTTGTTGTGATGTTTCTAAAAAGAAATGACAAATGTCCATTGTTTATTGTCTTTTTGTTAGTTTATAGCCCTGAGGATGTCTGAAAATAAAGACGAAACGTTGGCAAAAAGGTGATTCCATATATTTACCCTGACCAAAATCCGAGAAGAAGAAAAAGTGTTTGTTAGTATTTTGTGGTCAAGAAAACAGTACCGTATATATATATATATATATATATATATTGTATATAATATAATATATATATATATAATATATATATATAATATATATATATACTATTATATATATATATATATATATTGTAATATATATATATATAAAAGTTATATATATATATATATATAAACTTATATATTATATATATATATATTATATATATATATCATCTAAGTATATGATATATATATATATATATATATATATATATATTATATCGTTTGCATTCGGCCTACCTCTCAGTTAGCTTCAGCTACTCAAAGGGACTACTTCTACCTGATGACGACGACTGTCGAAATATCGTTGTGAGTCTTTTGTGTGTATCTTTATTTGTTTTTTCTCTTTAATGTGTTAACTATATATATATATATATATATATATATAACAGATTCAATAATATATCGACCGTTTGATAGAATAGGTGTGTTCTCTAATCGGGGTTCGGTCAATTTTTTATCCTGGAAAATTGATCGAACCCCGATTAGAGAACACACCTATATATATATATATATATAGTTCACACAGGAAAGAGAAAAACAAATAAAGACACACACAAAAGACTCACAACGATATTTCGACAGTCGTTGTCATCGGGCAGAAGTAGTCCCTTTGAGTAGCTGAAGCTAACCCTTTTTTATATATATATATATACTGTGTTGTGAGAATAAGTGGTAAAGTAGCGTGAGAGAGGGAGAGAATTAAAACGCTGACAGTCTTCCATTTGAGAATAAATAAGACAGGAAGATATTGCGGGATTTAAACAAGTCGCCCTCCCAGTCATGAGAGGACAAAGTGCATGTCGGAAGTCCGGAGGCATTTCTCTTGAGAAGCCGCGGAGGGTTGTTGTGTCCTCTCTCTCTCTCTCTTTCTCTTTGGTCGCCAAGGAAGGGCAGAGTAGCAGCACTAGTCGAGAATTGATTGGTGGCAACTGAAACCCCTTCTTCGTCTTTTTTTTTTTTTTAAGGGAGTCTGCGGCGGAATACAGAACAGGTCTTGTCCCCCTGTTGATCCACCAGCAAGTATTCCTTCCACGTACCCATACAAAATGCGACCTCCTCCACCCCCACCCCCGCGCGCGCGCTCTTATCTCATTTTAACACTTACAATGTTTTCCACCCCTCCAACCCTACTCCGCTTTTCAGTTTGCCTGCATTATTTACTCTCGCCTTGCCAATAGAGCACACCCCCTTACTCACTCACTCACTCTCTCTCTTTTCCACCCCCCCACAACCAAACTGGCAAAAGAAATAAAACTTAATTTCAACTTCACTCTCTCTCTCCCTCTCTTTCTTTAATTCTTTCCACAACATTTCACCAAAATCGAGAAATGTCCTCGAATCCTATAAAACAGGTCATGATAAAAAAAAACCATGATCTATTAGGCTTGCAGTTCTAGCTGTGCATGATTAATATTCAATGAACTTTTACAAGGACTGTTGTGAGTATATTCAGAGTGGAACATTAACGGAATGGCAGACATATATATATATATATATATATATATATATTATATATATATATATATTATATATAGTACCGCCCTGTCTTCCTGCGGGATTCTTCGCTCTTCACACCTCCTGATGACGACGATGGTCGAAATATCGATGTGAGTTATACATATATATATATAATTAAAAGAAACGGTCCAGCGGACTTTTTAAAATAAAATAAATTCAAAACGAAGAAAACACACTTAAAGACACAGACATAACTCACATCGAAATATCGATGTAAGTTATGTCTGTGTCTTTCTGTGTGTTTCCTTCGTTTTGAATTTAGTTTATATATATATATATATATATAAATTTATATATGGTTTACATCGGCCGATAATGGTTTACATCGGCCAGTGGACGCATTTACGTCTCCGTTCCTTCATTCTTTCTCCTTTTATTTTATTTTCTTTCTTTCTACTCTCCTGAAGACGGCAAGACGCCGAAATAATCGAGATTCGTCCTTTTTCTTGTGTTCTCTAGCTGTAACTTTAATTATATATATATATATAGCAACGGGTTACTAGCCGTTGCGTCTACAACGTGCTTGTCTCCCTTTCACTTTTCTCCTGAAGACGGATTACCCAAAAATTTGAGTCTGTAAGTGTGTTTCTTTTACTTTCTGTGCTACCTATCTTTAATATTGAACTGTTATTGTGTCCAGTTTGGATCGTCTTTCCATTTATCAAGTGAATATATCTATATATATATATATATATATATATATATGCGTCACAACCACATATATATATGGTTGTTACAACAGAGTGGTGCACGCTAAATTTGTTATTATTGTAGAAAAATATTATAACTGTATCATGTTTTGTACCCTGATGATGATGTATAAATACATCGAAACGTTGGTGTAATAAGGAGAAGTCCATTACAAAGACTTAGCTCTCAAAAAACATATCAAATACTATATATATATATATTATTTGTACTATTATATATCAAATACTATTTATATGTATATATGTAGAAGATTTTACAATAAACACGTGAAAAAACAAATAATCTATTTCCTCTTTACAAAAATGTACATCAGTTAAATTCTTGGATTACCCTACCTTATGTGGGAACATCCTCGTTAAAAATTGCTAATATATTAAGAAAATTTAATTTTAGAGTCAGTTACAAAACTAATAGTAATTTAAAATCCTTGTTAACCCCTAAATCAAGTTTTTATCCCAGTTCATTGAGTGGAGTATATAAGTTGTCCTGTAACAATTGTCAATGTTTTTACATTGGCATGACTGTGCGCTCCTTTGAGAAAAGAACTCGGGAACATTTTAATGAATACTTGCAAAGGAAAAATGACAATAAGAATAATAAAGAATTTTTTTCACATTTTGCGAAACACCTTGTCATTATAAACCAAAGAATTAAAAAAAAAAAACAAATAATGTTATTTTTCTGACCAGTAAGGGTTGTGTGAGCTAGGTGTTGTTGCCGCTATTTGAACGCATGTACCTCTCTTCTTCTTCTCCCTTTATACTCCATATACTTCCTGATGAAGAACTTCTGTTCGAAATATTGATCCAGCAAGTGTTTCCGTTCTTTATGTGTCGTTTTTTTTAGCGGGAGAATTTTATGGTATGCTAGTGTTTTTCAAAGAATAACTTTTCTTTTTCTTTGTCAAACATCTAATTTACTCTGAGCCAGTGTTATCTTTTTCCTGCGTACTCTGTTTTAAGGTCGCTCTAAATGCATACTCAGAAAAAATATATTAGTAATTAGCCAGTTTTGAAAAACTCAAATCAAAGTCAATGGAGACTATTCAGTATAATTTAAAAGTTTTATAGATGGAAGCTTGAAATTTTTGAAAATAATAGATATGATCTATTAGGGTGCAACATATAGATTGATTAGAGCATTTTGTGACACAAATCCATCTTACCATAAAAAGCTACAGAGATTATATGTTTGATTGGCGATGATTTTTTACATGTAAGAATTTTATTTTTTTTCATCTCACATTAAGTTATTAAATTATGTAAATATTTTTCATTAAACTTCTAAACATCAATTTTATTTTAGTTGATACATTCAAAAAATTCAGCGTTACCAACTACTAATCAGTAGTTACCAATTACTATTCAGTGTTAACAACTACCAATCAGTGTTACCAACTACTTATCAGTAGTTACCAATTACTATTCAGTGTTAACAAATACCAATCAGTGTTACCAACTACTTATCAGTAGTTACCAATTACCAATCAGGGTTACCAACTACTAATTAGTGTTACCAATTACTATTCAATGTTACCAATTCTTAATCAGTGTTACCAACTACTAATTAGTGTACCAACTACTAATCAGTGTTACCAATTACCATTCAGTGTTAACAACTATTTATCAGTAATTACTAATTACCAATCAGTGTTAACAACTACTAATCAGTGTTACCAATTACAATTCAGTGTTACCAACTACTTATCAGTAGTTACCAATTACTTATCAAAGTTACCAACTACTAATAAGTGTTACCAATTACTATTCAATGTTACCAATTCTTAATCAGTGTTTCCAACTACTAATCAGTGTTACCAACTACTATTTAGTGTTGCCAAGTACTAATGAGTGTTACCAACTACTATTTTGTGTTGCCAACTACTAATGAGTGTTACCAATTACCATTCAGTATTACCAACTACTAATTTTTTTATAATTTATTTAACTTATCCGAAGCGATATAAACCGATAATGTTGTGCTAACTGTGATGAATTTTTGTTTGAACATGGACAAAGCACATAATAACATGTCGGTAATCCATATTCATTCATGTATCATTTACTAATATGGTATAAAGAAAAGATGAATAGGCGAATTCGTCTACAGTATCTATGAAAAGCTGTTAAATCATTAGTTGTGTAATCCGTAATTGTGTGGTATTTACTCATTCTGAGGTAAAATGGATAAACCAACAAAAGTCTCCACACAAATGAAGTTTTATTCAACGCGTTTCGAACACTTTGTGTTCATCATCAGGAAGACACCCAGGATGTGGTACTGACGGGTTGGTCCAGTGAAAACAACTGTTGTTTTGAAAACCAGAGTTGTTTTCACTGGACTAACCCGTCAGTACCACATCCTTGGTGTCTTCCTGATGATGAACACAAAGTGTTCGAAACGCGTTGAATAAAACTTCATTTGTGTGGAGACTTTTGTTGGTTTATCTATTTTACCTCAGAATAAGAAAAGCTGTTAGCAAATCAGATAATTTAAGATTTAATATTTTTTTGTAAAAAGGAGGAAAGTAGAAGCGATTAATAATCTGTTTACTTGGTGGAAGCCCCCCCCCCCCCCCCCATCACCCCACTATATTCGGCTGGCATGACAAATGATAAAACAAGTGACAAGTGACTTTGGTAAAGACAGCTAAAGACTGAGTGAAGGCGGCTGTATGAAGATGAATGAAGCGGTGTTGTGTCGGCCGGCACCCAGGTGGCGGAGATGTCTGCCAAAAAGCCAAATATTTTTTTTTTTTATTTACCAAGTAGCTTGTTGTAGAGTAGATGGATGATTTGGCGATTGGGGGGGGGGGGGGTGGTGGTAAGGGGGTGGGGAGAGGAGGAGGTTAATTCTGAGGACAATGACACCCACCCCCCACCCCCTCCCTCACCAAACCCCCTGCTTCAATGGCTCTTTGATTGATCCCCCACTCAGTTCATCCCTTATGATTTATAGTCTTCTCTC
The DNA here is from genome assembly GCA_026182355.1 of Hermatobates lingyangjiaoensis. Taxonomy (NCBI): domain Eukaryota; kingdom Metazoa; phylum Arthropoda; class Insecta; order Hemiptera; family Hermatobatidae; genus Hermatobates; species Hermatobates lingyangjiaoensis. The sequence goes on along the minus strand of JAPFBL010000173.1, from coordinate 2,692 downwards.
TCACTTTGCTCTATTTCCGGACACACCTTCAATTATAACCTTGCCTCACTCAATCGCTCTAATACTTAGCTAAGAGTCTCTCTCTCTCTCTCTCTCTCACTCTCTCTCTCTCTCTTATTTATTATACGTGGTTCTCTCACTCTCTCTCCCCCAAACACACACACACTTTCTCTCTCTCTCTCTCTCTCTCTCACTCTCTGAGTCGCTCTCAGGCTAAGCAAACTACCCTCTCTCTACCTCCCTCCCATACTTAGCAAATATGGTTCGTCTCTCACTCTCTCCCCCACACACACTCTCTCTCTCTCTTATTTATTATACGTGGTTCTCTCACTCTCTCTCCCCCACACAGAGACTCTCTCTCTCTCTCTCACTCACTCTCTGAGTCGCTCTCAGGCTAAGCAAACTACTCTCTCTCTCTCTCTCTCTCTCTACCTCCCTCCCATACTTAGTAAATGTGGTTCGTCTCTCACTCTCTCTCCCCCACACACACTCTCTCTCTCTCTCACTCACTCACTCTCTGTGTCGCTCTCAGGCTAAGTAAACTACTCTCTCTCTACCTCCCTCCCATACTTAGTAAATGTGGTTCGTCTCTCACTCTCTCTCCCCCACACACACACACTCTCTCTCTCTCACTCACTCACTCTCTGTGTCGCTCTCAGTCTAAGCAAACTACTCTCTCTCTACCTCCCTCCCATACTTAGCAAATGTGGTTCGTCTCTCACTCTCTCTCCCCCACACACACACTCTCTCTCTCTCACTCACTCACTCTCTGTGTCGCTCTCAGGCTAAGCAAACTACTCTCTCTCTACCTCAATCCCATACTTAGCAAATGTGGTTCGTCTCTCACTCTCTCTCCCACACACACTCTCTCTCTCTCTCTCTTATTTATTATACGTGGTTCTCTCACTCTCTCTCCCCCACACACACTCTCTCTCTCACTCACTCTCTGAGTCACCTTCAGGCTAAGCAAACTACTCTCTCTCTACCTCCCTCCCAAACTTAGCAAATGTGGTTCGTCTCTCACTCTCTCTCCCACACACACTCTCTCTCTCTCTCTTATTTATAATACGTGGTTGTCTCACTCTCTCTCTCCAACAACGGAGAACGCTGTGATTTCAGTAAATACGATACTCATTCTGAGATAAAATGGATAAACCAACAAAAGTCTCCACAAAAATGATGTTTTATTCAACGCGTTTCGAACATTTTCTGTTCATCATCAGGAAGACACTATAATACAAATTATATCTAATCAGTTACAAAATTAGAGTGAAATAATAAAAAAATCAATTAAGAGAATTCAAGACATAATAATTAATTGAATTTTATTATTTCACTCTAATTTTGTAACTGATTAGATATAAGTTGTATTATAGTGTCTTCCTGATGATGAACACAAAGTGTTCGAAATGCGTTGAATAAAACTCCATTTGTGTGGAGACTTTTGTTGGTTTATGCATTTTACCTCAGAATGAGTAAATACCACACAATTACGGATTGCACAGCTAATGATATACGATACTGTACATCGTATAAGGCGTATTGCTATTACAATAGCACAACTAATGATATACGATACTGTACATCGTATAAGGCGTATTGCTATTGCAATAGAAGACGATAGAACGAAACAGTAAAACCACTCTGTCAAACACATCATATAATAGCTAGTCAACAAAAGAAAAAAAAAGAAAAAAAAATACGTTAAAACAACTGAAAAATATACGTTTTCGAGAAAATACACTTAATAGAATGACGAAAACAAAGATGGTATGTAGAATGAATACGGAAATTGAAAAATAACAATCATAATATCAAAAAGTGCCACTAGTAATTGAATTGGCCAGAAAAGGGTGGAAAATATTGGAAAAATCGAAAACAAAGGTTTTTCAACCCCCGAAAAAGAGGTCACGGCCACCTCCCACCCCTCCCTCCAGGCTTGGTGATATATGCTCTGCTTTTCCGCATTTTCCATTAGATACTAATGATTTTTCCCTGTTTTCAATTCAGTAATCCTTTATTTTTTATTTTTTTTTTGGTAAAGTAGAAAGTTTTTCTCACATTCATTATGGGATTCCCCCCCCCCCCCAACCTTTCTCACTCATTCACACTAATGAAATATACGTTTATCACTGGCTTCAGTTCTGCAGAGGCAAATGAAATGGATTCGAAATGTGTACAGACTTATGATTACTTGATGATAGTGCGATGAGTATAACAACACAGTCTGCAGGACTAGCACTGCCCTACGTGCCATGACTAACGATTCATACACAGTCTGCAGGTTTAACACTTCCCTAAGTGCGATGATTGATGATTTATGGAAAACATTATATATATATATCAATGATCAAACCACAATACGATACAGGAAAACAAGACTAAGATCTTTCAACCGTAACAGGCGGTCTTCGTCAGAGTCAAAAACCCAACTGACTCTGACGAAGATCTTAGTCTTGTTTTTCCATTACATATTGAGGTTTGATCATTGATTGTTATTTCACGTGTTTATGTGATATCTTTATATATATATATATATATATGTAAAAGTTGGGAGCAGTCCTTCTTCAATACATGCTTTTAAAAACTGGATGTCTGTTTCCACTTGATTTAATTTTGTCTTATATTTTTCCAAAATACGAAATTTTTTCTTCAACTCAGAACTCAACTTAAAAATTAATTCACCATAATT